>UESW01003929.1:604190-1141473 GCA_900491605.1 Calamus simplicifolius
ATTAAGTTAGAAGACTTAATCAGAGAAGTGGAAAGTTGGTGAAGAAAGACTTCTATAAATTCTTATGGACTACACTTTATCACTAAAAAAAAAAACTTAATAATCCAATGAAGTACCTCCTTATGATTAAAAAAAAAAAACTATAAGATAACTATCAATTCTTGGACTAGCTTGGTACATATTTCTAAATTTTTTATTTTCTCGAGGACGAGTAAGATTCAAGTTGGGGGAGTGATAAACGCATAAATAATTATCATTAAACCTATTAATTAATAATTTAACGTACCTATTTTTATTTATTTTAATATTTTATATAATATTTTTGATAAAACCTTATCAGTTTAAAGAGCTCGATTTTAGGGATTTAATGACGCAAACGGCACTCAAATCGGAGTTAAGATGAGCCCGAATTGATTTTTCATTTATTTATCTATTTAGCACGGATTTTAAAGCGAAGTCGGCAAACCAAGTGCCGACTTCATCGTTTTCTCTGTTTCCGCCGATTCTTCTCTAAATCCAATCTAATCGTTTCCTCCATTAATTAAGGAATAAATTAGATTGGAAGTTATAAAATTAGACGAATTAAATTCCTTTTGAATGAATTTGAATTTTATTGAAGATTTCTTAAGATTTTCTCACTTGATTTCATCGCTTCCGCACGGCTCTGTTTTCTTAAACGATTCTTATCCAAATCAATTTCTAACCGTTTCCTCCACCAATTAAAGAATAGATTAGATTGAAGTTATCAAATTGAGAGAATTAAATTTCTTTAGAAGGAATTTGAATTTTATTGATTATTTATCTAGATTTATCTTGTTATTTTCCTTGCTTCCGCTGCTTTGTCTCTGTTTTGAAACAGATTCTTTTACGCGTCCTCTCCGCGTCAAGGCCACATATGGGTTTCTATAAATAGCAATAGCAGCAGAGCCATCCGTCCAACGATCGGCATCCGTTTCAAGCCGTGAGGGAGAGATCTGTTCCGCGGCTTGGGAGAATTCCGAGCTCTGTTCTGTTTCCTCTGTTCGTGACTTGAGGCTGCAGAGGTTTGGAGAAGACGTTCCAGGCACTGCATCTGTGAGTTCCTTCCGTGGAGGTTGCTGTTCCCAGGAGTTTCGTGGAGGTTGCTGTTCCCAGGAGTTTCATTGCTCTGTTCTCAGAAGACGTTGAAGCTCTGTTCGTGCTGTGGCTTGGAGACAGAGGAGGAACAAAGGGCCCGGTTCAACTTGTCTCTTAATCGGTTCAGAAATTTATTGCTTTTTGTTGCCTTTTCATGTTAGAAATTAAAACTTTTTTTTTTAGATTTTAATATGCACTCTTGGATTTATTGAAATAAAATTTCTATTCATGTTAAATTGTTATTAAATTCTATTTAAGTGAAAATAATTTAGACTGATTTATTCTTAAAAGAGACGGGCCGTGATCTATGGGTACGAGCCGTGCTCTAATAAGATAAACCATATCTTATTATTTTGCACTATTAATTATCTACTTAGTTATCTATTTAGTTAAATTTATAAAATTATTTCAAGATAATCGCTAAAGTCCCTGTGGAATCGATCCCTTACTCTCGCTATCTTAATAGTGAAATTAAGGTGTTTAAATCGTTGCGCTACGACACGCATCAATCCTCTAACAAACATGATTCAAATCTCACCGGCCTTGTAACAAACCTGATTCGAATCAGAGTCAAATGATTTCGATCTTCTCACTTTCCATGACACGTTCGAGGAATCAGGTGAGCAATCCGCCAATATTCGGACAGTCTATAAATACCTTTCCAAAGAACTTTTTAGGCATACTCACTCTTTCACTGTAAAAACTCGATTGATGTTCGAGCAGAGCCCCGCAGCTCCCCAAAAGACCAAACTTAAAGGACTCCTCTGCAAGAGCCTTCTCCTCATATTTGCTTGCTATGAATTTTTACTGACTTGAGCATCGAAAAGTCTTCCGCAGAGGGCCACCCTCAACATTCTCTGCATGAGGACTGTCTTGCAGGTCCATCCAGGCGAGAGATCGGTGTTCTGATCTGAAGGTTAGTCGTCCGAGTCGGAGAACGAATTTCTATGGCAATAAGTACCATACTTAATTGTTTTGTATTCATCAAAATCAATATGAGGTCAACAGTCTGACGAGTGGAATGGTAAGGAGTTATGCTAGTTATGCCCTCCTAACATCATCTAGTTGCAGCAGGTGGCCATGACATCACCCAGAGAGAATATGTCATTATGACAAGAGGCCAACTTGGCACTAGCTCAATTTTGACCTTATTGTAGCATTATAATTATAATTGTTATATTTTATAATATGATAAAATCTCAAGTCAATATCATTGTTTGGGGTAATTTTGGATATCTGACCTCATGGATGGATATGAGATCATTGAGTTAGATGATGATTTTGAGGTAGGAGTGATATAGGATCACCAACATATAAGATTTGTGAGGTGCAATCAAATGTAGTGATCTCATTACCTTCCTAAATTTGATCATCCTTCTAAGCTTGACCTTTGTCAAATGCCTTCTTAGGACTTTGAAATTGCCTTTCACATGGATCAGTTAGTGAACTTTTGTGATTTATAGTGCCATGCCATCTCTCTTAGTTACTTGAATCCATTTTGTTCCCTTATCAAGCCTCTTGTTTCATCAAGTAATTTGTCAAGGAAAAAGTTTTGCTGCATTGTGCACGATGCAGAACAAATGCACCGCACATTAGTATATTGGTGTGGGCCTATGATGCTGTGTTGTGCCTGTTGAACCAGATGGCAACCCAAGAGGGGGGGGGGGTGAATTGGGTTCTTTAAAAATTTTAACCTTTTAAAAACTATTGGCTTTAAGATAAATGAAATTAAATGCAATGCAAATATAAAGCACAAACAAGGAGATAGAGATAGAGATAATATAAGCACGGCAAACACAAAGATTTTATAGTGGTTCGGTATATCCAACACCTACGTCCACTCCCAAGACTCACTTGGGTCCACACTATAATCAACTTGATTACAGTCAAGTTGTTTTCCAAGATCACAACTCACAACTTGTTGTTTCACCAGGGATCACAACGAACCCAGCCAGTTTTTCGGGCTCACCAGCACAAAACCCTAAACTCAAGCTAAACTAGCTTGACCCGAGGTATACAACCTCCACTAGTTCAATCCCCCTGATTGAACCAGCAAAAATAAGAAAGAATAATGTTTAAGATACAAGACAGCTCCTTAAATGAGCAAATATTCAAATAAATGAACAAGGTTTAGAAAAGCCTGTTTGAAGTGGATTGGATTTGAGCTTTTCTTCTTTTCTTCTTTTCCTCTTCTCTTTGGAGATGTTGAATCATGCCTTAGCTTTGATTCGTTGCAAATGTTGCAGATGAGAAGTTGGAAAATCTTCAAAACAGAGCTTCTTCCCCTTTTGTGAATCCTTCGATTTTTAAATTTGAACACCTTGGATTCTTCTTTGAGCTTTGTGGAGTGGAAGGATTTGAGTTTGAATGCTTTCTCTTGGATTTCAGGCTCAAGACTTCTCGGATTTTTGATTTGAATATTCTCTCTATTTTCCATTTTTCCCTTTCGTTGTTGTTTTTCAAACGGGCGTTCTCCCTTTTATAGATTTTCTTTAATCCATTTTTGGAAGAAAACTAGCGTTGGAGTGTACCTGGAAATAAAATATATTCGTTAGAAGTTAGGTAAAAAGGAAATATTACCGTTAGAGCTGATCTGGCATTTTGAAAATTCGTCCCAGACAGGTTGGAGTCGGCTCCAACTTTTCAGGAGTCGGCTCCAAGTCGTTTATCCAAAAATAGAAAGTTCTGAGTTCGTCGAGGAGTCGGCTCTGAAAAAGTTAGGTGTTGGCTCGCCATCGTCAGGTGTCAGCTCCAGAATACTGTGTGTGTCGGCTCCAAGATGCTCAGAAAACAAGCGTTCTGTCCCCGCATCGGAGTCGGCTCCAGACACTGTAAGTGTCGACTCCGAAACTCTGGGTGTTGGCTCCGAAACTCTAGGTGTCGGCTCCGGACCATATCAAAAATCAGAAGAATATTTGACAAGCCATGGGGTCGGCTCCAGGAATTCTAGGTGTCGACTCCAGGTTCTGAAACTTTGAAACTTATGATTTGCAATTGATTCAAAACTCATTTCTTAATACCTTTAAATCGATCAAATATTTTTAAGCCCTGAAATACTTGTTAAATCTATTAGTAATCAAATAAATATACTCAATTCCTTTATTAATCATCAAAATCAATAATTGGGTCAACAATCTTTCCCTTTTTGATGATTATAAAAATATTGAGTATATGCATAGTATTCTTAAATTAAAATTTTCAAGAAAGTGATCCTCACAAGCAAGCTCCCCCTGAATAAGGTAGCTCCCCCTGTGAAGTTCAAATTATCAATTGTATCTCCCTATTGCTTTACATATTTATCAATTGTTCTTCCTATTGCTTTACATATTTGATACCAATTAAATAAATTATCAATTGCATCTCCCTATTGCTTTACATATTTATCAATTGTTCTTCCTATTGCTTTACATATTTGATACCAATTAAATAAATGCCAATTAAAGCATAACTAATCAATGAATATACGTCATAACTTTCTCCCCCTTTTTTGTAATCAACAAAAAGGTTAGAAAGAGTTAAGTCAAAAGATAAACTTGATAGATCAAAAGATAATTTCATTTCACTGAAGTCAAGTATTACAAAAAAGAAACTATACTTTCGTTACATCAAAGCTTAAACTTTATTACATCAAAAACTAAACATTCATTACATCAAAACATTAAACAACATAAAAACTACAAGTTGGTTCTAATGATTCTTTGTAGATGATCTAGAATTATATGCATTCCATCACTCTGAGTTCCTACAAATTCTTTCAACCTTCTATCAACAAAAGAGCAAGCAGTCATAATTTTATCTTGAAGCTCTGCATTGCACTTTGAATAGGTCTCAGAATCTCCACAGATGTCTTTAAGTTCTTCAAATATATTCTTCAAATCACTACTTAAAGATCCAACAGAAGAGCTAAGAGTAGACTCAATTTTGGCAATCCGATCATCTAAGGAATAAAGAGTTTCTTTAAGATTCATAAATTTGTTATCAAACTCAGTCTTCAGTTCATCCTTCTGAGCAGCAAGCAAGCCTTTGAGTTGCTCCATTTGAAGGTTTGAAAATCCAACTGATGAAGTAGATGGCTGAACATGAATATGAGCATGTGCAGGGGCATGAATAGGACTCCTCGGCTGTGGAGAGGAAACCCTCACAGATGGACTAGCCTCATAAGGTTCAGAACATCTAGGCTCAGGGGCTCTCTCATCCAAGATACCTTTCCTTTCCCATTGCCCGTTCACCTTTACAAATCCCATCCTATGCAAAGTGGCTAGACTGTAACAATCAGTATGTCTCATGTTCTTGGAGGGTTCATTGTCCAAAATTACAACCCCTTGGCTTCTGAATACCATGTTAAAACCATGTCATAGGGTAGTGACAATCTTCTCTTTCCTCCAGCCTCGGCCATATAAAATATCATCATAGCAGCTAGGTTAATGGATTGACCAGTCAAAATACTGTCCATCACAACAATGTCCCGCTCGGAGACATACTCAAAACGATCGGTCTTTGGGAACAAAATTCTGCTACAAATGTTGTGTAGCAATCTTAATTCCAAGGGCAACTGGTTAGGCCTAATCTCCTCAAATTCTTCAACATCTCTCCCTAACATCCTTGATAGGGCCGCTGATCTTTCATTGTGCATATCCGCAGCTAATCCGGTAATGGGGATGCTCAGGAGATTTCCTAATTTTTGAAATGTAAGATGAATCCGTTTGCCTCTAATAGAGCTCACTAAACCACCATCACCTCTCAATAAATTAAAGTAAAATTCTTTCACTAGTGCTGGGTAAGTAGGAACATCAAGAGAACAAACTCTATCCCATCCAAGCTCCTTGAGTTGATTACCAATCGAAAAACCTTCGGATTGAAAGAACTCAAAGTCAACTTTCCTACCCATTGTGATTACCCTCCCTGCTAGGGTATCTACCTGAGGTGAAGTGGTGTTGGGATTGTCTGAATCGGTGGAGGAATCCTCGCTTGTAGACGGCTCGCGAATGGGTCGCCTCATTGAGCATTTTCCGGTCACCACAGGCGCTCCAATCACGAACCTCTCCTCTTAGGCGCCATTGGATCCTTAGGAAAGCTTGGGTAGAGTGGAATTAGAGATGGGGAGGCTTTGAAAGAGTTTTGGAGGAATTTGGTGGAGGATTCGAAAAGTTACGAAATGACGAGGTGTCGACTCTGCCCTAATAAATCGATTTGGGATTCCCAGGTGTCGACTCCCGCAAAGTTGGGTGTCGACTCCAAATCACTAACACAGTCAGCGCTCGAACTGGAGTTGGCTCCACTTATACGGGTGTCGTCTCCAAGGTCAAGGACCGAGAGCGACACAGACCAGGTGTCGACTCCTCATTCTGAGGTGTCGACTCCACTGACAGTTTCAGAGAAAAATAATTGAGATTCAAACATCTAAAACTTATCAAAATAAATTCAATAAAATCTTGATAAAATTTTGGAGTATTAATAATCAAGTTACTCAGATGACTAGATAATTTGTCCTTAAAATTATGAAAGGAATATCAAGAAATTAATAGAAATCTAGATAGTCATTCCTTAGAGTATCAAAATCAATCCAAAGGGTCACATATCCCTAATTGCCTCTAAGATAACAAAATCTCTCTTCACTCAAAGGTTTTGTAAATATATCAGCTAATTGTTCTTCAGTATTAACATATTCAAGACAAATTTCATTATTAGCTACATGTTCTCTTATAAAGTGATATCTAATTTCAATGTGTTTTGTTCTTGAATGTTGAATTGGATTTTTGTTAGATTTATTGCACTTGTGTTATCACATCTAATTGGAGTTTTATCAAGTGTTATGCCGTAATCTTCAAGTTGTCTCTTAATCCAAAGGATTTGAGTACAGCAACTTCCAACTGTAACATATTCTGCTTCAGCAGTAGATAATGCAACCGAATTTTGCTTTTTGCTAAACCAAGAGATTAAGTTACTACCTAAGAATTGACATGCTCCACTTGTACTTTTTCTATCCAATTTACATCCAGCATAGTCAGAGTCAGAGTATGCAATCAAGTTTAATATTGAGTCTCCAAAATACCATAAACCTACATTTTTAGTTTCACTTAAATATCTTAAGATTCTTTTTACAGCTATTAAGTGAGATTCTTTAGGTTCAGATTGAAATCTAGCGCATAGACATACAGCAAACATTATATCTGGTCTACTAGTTGTTAAGTAAAGAAGAGATCTGATCATACCTCTGTAATATTTTTTATCTACTTTCTTACCATCTTCATCTTTGTCCAGCTTGCATGAAGGACTCATAGGAGTTTCAAGTGGTTTGATTGACTCCATTCCAAACTTCTTGAGCAGTTCTTTTGTGTATTTGGCTTGATTGATGAAGATTTCATCTTTGCTTTGCTTGATTTGAAGTCCTAGGAAGAAGTTGAGTTCTCCCATCATGCTCATTTCAAACTCACCCTGTATCAACTTACCAATTCTTGACATAACAAATTGTTAGTAGCACCGAATACAATATCATCAACATATATTTGTACTACTAATAAATTATTATCTTTTCTTTTCAAAAATAGTGTTTTATCAACATTTCCTCTTATAAAATCATTTTCAATTAGAAATTTACTTAATCTTTCATACCAAGCTCTAGATGCTTGTTTTAAACCATATAGTGCTTTGTGCAATTTAAAAACATGATTTGGAAATTCATGATCTTCAAAATCAGGTGGTTGTTCAACAAAAACTTTCTCATTTATAAATCCATTTAAAAATGCACTTTTAACATCCATTTGAAATAAATTGATATGCATATGACATGCAAATGCAAGTAATAATCTAATTGCTTCTAGTCTAGCTACAGGTGCAAAAGTTTCATCAAAATCAATTCCTTCTTCTTGATTATATCCTTTTGCAACTAATCTAGCTTTGTTTCTAATTACTATGCCATTTTCGTCTAATTTATTTCTAAATACCCATTTTGATCCTATAACAGAGTGATCTTTAGGTCTATCTACAAGAGTCCAAACATTATTTCTAGTAAATTGATTTAATTCTTCTTGCATAGCTAACATCCAATTATTATCTTTTTCTGCTTCTTCAATAGTTTTAGGTTCAATTTGAGATACAAATGCAAGATGATTATTGATGTTTCTCATTGATGATCTAGTTCTTACTCCTTGAGATGGATCACCTATAATTAATTCTTTTGGATGACCATAGGCATATCTTCAGTCTCTAGGAAGATCCATATCATCATGATTTGCATCAACAACATCAACACTAGGAGAATCATTATCCTTGGCTTCTTGTTTATGATCCGAAGATACATCTATATTTAATTTTTCAATATCTCTTTCTAGAATGTTTGTATCTTCCTCATCATCAATCTTTTCAGAACTCGATGCTAAAGATTCATCAAAAATTACATGAATAGATTCTTCTACAATTAAGTTTCTCTTGTTAAACACTCTATAGGCTTGACTAGATGTTGAATATCCTAAGAAAATGCCTTCATCAGATTTTACATCAAATTTTCCTAGATTATCTTTGCCATTATTATGAATGAAACATTTACAACCAAATGCATGAAAGTAACTTATGTTTGGTTTTCTATTATTCCATAGTTCATAAGGAGTTTTCTTAATGATTGGCCTAATTAAAGCTCTATTAAGAATGTAACATGCCGTGTTTATAGCTTCCGCCCAAAAGTATTTTAGTAAGTTGCTTTCACATAGCATGGTACGGGCCATGTCCTCTAAAGTTCTATTTTTTCTTTCAACTACTCCTTTTGTTGTGGTGTTCTAGGTGCTAAAAAATTATGATGAATTTCATTTTCTATGCAAAAGTTTTTAAATAAATGATTTTTAAATTCAGTGCCATGATCACTTCTTAGAGACACTATGGTGTTGTTTTTCTCATTTGTGACCTTCTTGAAGAATTTCAAAAATAATGGAAAGGTCCCATCCTTATGAGCCAAAAATAATACCCAAGTGTATCTAGAGTAATCATCTACAATCATAAGACCATATTTCTTTCCTCCTAGACTTATGGTTCTAGTAGGTCCAAAAAGATCCATGTGAAGTAGTTCAAGTGGCCTAGAAGTGGAAACAATATATTTGTTTTAAAAGAATTTTAGTTTGTTTTCCAAATTGACATGCATCACAAATTTTGTTATTTTTAAAATCTAGCTGTGGAAGTCCTTTTACTAAATCCATTCTTATTAATTTTGAAATAAGGTGTGCGCTTGCATGACCTAATCTACGATGCCATAACCAACCAATCTCATTCATATTAGCATTATTAGCAACTAAGCAATGATTACTAGTAGATAAATTGTCTAAATCAATCAAGTATACATTGCCATTTCTATTTCCAACAAAAACAATGCTACTATCAATGGGATTAGAAACAGTGCAGATTGATGCTTCAAATGATACTTTAAAACCTTTATCACATAATTGGTTAATACTTATTAGATTATGTTTCAAACCATTGACATATAAAATATTTTCAATATATGTGGAGGGAGTTATTTGAATATTACCAAACCCCATGATTTGGCCTTTGCCATTGTCACCAAACGTAACAACTCCTCCTCTTTTGCTTTCAAGGATGATGAATTGATCCTTGTCACCCATCATGTGTCTTGAGCAGCCGCTATCGAGATACCATTTTCACTTTAAATTTTTGGCCGCAAGACACTCCTGCAAAAATAATTAAGTCTTATATTTAGGTACCCAAGCCTTCTTGGGTCCTTCATGGTTAGTGGCATAAAAGATCGTCCCTTTGGGAACCCATATTTTCTTGCCTTTATTATTTAATTTTTTGTTATTGTTTCTTGCATCACATTCATAGGATTTATGGTCTTTCTTGTTTCAATAATGACATGTAACATTATCTCTATTTTGTTCTTGTCTAAAAAAGTTTTTGACAAATTTTTGTTTTAAGTTAGGTCTATATCCTAAACCAGCTTTATCATATATAGCTCTTTGATTGCTTAACAATAAATTAAATTTTTCAGAACTATACATAAATTTATCAACAATATTCTTATATTTATCAACTTCCTTCTTTATCTTATCATTTTTATTGGAAATTGATTCTCTTTCTTTCGTCATATTTTCTTTTTCAGATTTCAGCATTTTAATTTAATTAGTAAGATCATCTTTTTCTTTAATAAGAATTGAGTTATCATTTTTCAAAGATTTGTATTTCTTTTTTAAAACTTTAAAATCATCTACTAGTTCATTGAAAGCTTCAAATAATTCATCAAATGCAAGCTCATCACTAGGGTTTTCGGAACTTACCTTGCTGTCGTCGTTTGCCATAAAGCAAATGTTTGCAACTTCTTTTTGTTCTTCCTCTGAAGAGGATTCATCGCTGTCACTCCAGGTTGCAACATAGGCTTTCTTCTTCTTCTTGTAAGTCTTCTTCAATTGTGGACAATCGTATCTAAAGTGCCCCAGTTTCTTACACTCATAGCAAATCAAGGGGTCTTTCTCTTTGTCCTTGTCCTTGTCCTTTTCTTTTTCTCCTTCCATCTTAATTCCAGATCTCTTCTTGTGGAAGGGTCTCTTTCTTCTCATGAATTTTTTAAATTTTCTTGCTAGAAGAGCTGTCTCATCATCATCATCATCATCATTATCACTGCAGCTCTCCTCACTTTCTGCAGCCTTAAGAGCTATAGTCTTTTTTCTTCTTCACATCTTCTTCTATGTGCTGCTTCATAGTTAATTCATGGGTCATAAGGGATCCAAGTAGCTCCTCCAAGGGTAAGGTGTTGAGGTCCTTGGCTTCTTGGATTGCTGTCACTTTTGCTTCCCAAGTCCTTGGTAGTGACCTAAGAATTTTGCGAACAAGTTCAGAATTAGTATAGGTCTTGCCTAGACTTTTCAAACCATTCACAATATCAGTGAATCTAGTGTACATGCATGCTATAGTTTCAGTTTGCTCCATGCTAAATCATTCATATTTATGAACAAGAATATTTATCTTAGATTCTTTAACTTGGTTTGTACCCTCATGGGTAACTTCTAATCTATCCCATATCTCTTTTGCAGAATTACATGTAGATATACGATTAAATTCATTTGCATCTAGGGAACAATATAAGACATTCATGGCCTTAGCGTTGAGCTGAGCCATTTTCCTATCATTATCATTCCAATCCCTTTCGGGTTTAGGAACAATAAAGCCATCAATAATGTGTGTGGGTGTGCTAGGTCCATTAATTATAACACTCCACAATTCATAATCAGAAGCTTGAATGAATATCCTCATTCTTGCTTTCCAATATGAATAGTTGGAACCATTAAATAAGGGAGGTCTATTTGTAGAATGACCTTCAGCAAATGAAGATCCAACTTGAGCTGCCATTTGGATCTTTAGCTCTTGATCGTGTGATCAGATTCAAATGAGCACTAGCTCTGATACCAATTGTTGGCCCAGATGGCAACCCAAGAGGGGGGGGGTGAATTGGGTTCTTTAAAAATTTTAACCTTTTAAAAACTGTTGGCTTTAAGATAAATGAAATTAAATGCAATGCAAATATAAAGCACAAACAAGGAGATAGAGATAGAGATAATATAAGCACGGCAAACACAAAGATTTTATAGTGGTTCGGTGTATCCAACACCTACGTCCACTCCCAAGACTCACTTGGGTCCACACTATAATCGACTTGATTACAGTCGAGTTGTTTTCCAAGATCACAACTCACAACTTATTGTTTTACCATGGATCACAACGAACCCAGCCGTTTTTCGGGCTCACCAGCACAAAACCCTAAACTCAAGCTAAACTAGCTTGACCCGAGGTATACAACCTCCACTAGTTCAATCCCCCTGATTGAACTAGCAAAAATAAGAAAGAATAATGTTTAAGATACAAGACAACTCCTTAAATGAGCAAATATTCAAATAAATGAACAAGGTTTAGAAAAGCCTGTTTGAAGTGGATTGGATTTGAGCTTTTCTTCTTTTCTTCTTTTCCTCTTCTCTTTGGAGATGTTGAATCAGGCCTCAGCTTTGATTCGTTGCAAATGTTGCAGATGAGAAGTTGGAAAATCTTCAAAACAGAGCTTCTTCCACTTTTTGTGAATCCTTCGATTTTTCAAATTTGAATGCCTTGGATTCTTCTTTGAGCTTTGTGGAGTGGAAGGATTTGAGTTTGAATGCTTTTTTCTTGGATTTCAGGCTCAAGACTTCTCGGATTTTTGATTTGAATATTCTCTCTATTTTCCGTTTTTCCCTTTCGTTGTTGTTTTTCAAACGGGCGTTCTTCCTTTTATAGATTTTCCTTAATCCATTTTTGGAAGAAAACTAGCCGTTGGAGTGTACCTAGAAACAAAATATATCCGTTAGAAGTTAGGTAAAAAGGAAATATTACCGTTAGAACTGATCTGGCATTTTAAAAATTCGTCCCAGATAGGTTGGAGTCGGCTCCAACTTTTTAGGTGTCGGCTCCAAGTCATTTATCCAAAAATAGAAAGTTCTGAGTTCGTCGAGGAGTCGGCTCCGAAAAAGTTAGGTGTCGGCTCGCCATCGTCAGGTGTCGGCTCGCCATCGTCAGGTGTCGGCTCCAGAATACTGTGTGTGTCAGCTCCAAGATGCTCAGAAAACAAGCGTTCTGTTCCCGCATCGGAGTCGGCTCCAGACACTGTAAGTGTCGACTCCGAAACTCTAGGTGTCGGCTTTGGGCCGTATCAAAAATCAGAAGAATATTTGACAGGCCATCGGGTCGGCTCCAGGAATTCTAGGTGTCAACTCCAGGTTTTGAAACTTTGAAACTTATGATTTGCAATTGATTCAAAACTCATTTCTTAATACCTTTAAATCGATCAAATATTTTTAAGCCCTGAAATACTTGTCAAATCCATTAGTAATCAAATAAATATACTCAATTCCTTTATTAATCATCAAAATCAATAATTGGGTCAACAGTGCCCATATGAAATATTTGACGAATCCAATCTAATATATAATATAGTAATCTTAAGGATGTTTACCTTATTGTTGCCACATATCAAACCTCATTTAATGCCCTTAAATGTATATTGTTTTCTTTCCTACTATATTACTTCTTACTAAAACTAAAGGGGCTTGTTTTCTTTTTATAAAGAGCTGCATTATACAAGGTTTTATTACATCCTACCTTTCTATCTTAGATGGTAAAAATTCATTTTGCTATTTGATTCACACTTTCCAAAAATTACTTTCATAGAAAAGGATGCATACCAATATAATCTTATATATATATTGTTGCCGCGAAAATCTGTTCTCGACTCGGGTGTGCTTATGGCTCCTGATCCAGACGCCGATCCCGCCACCTCGAGATGGAACCTGCAAGACAGTCCGCACGCAGATGGTGTTGTGGGGGTTACCCTCTGCGAAGGACCCTCCGATGCCCAAGTCAGTGAAGATTCACAGCAAGCAGATATGAGGAGAAGACTCTCACAGAGGAGCTCCCCTTTCTCGTAGGTGTTCTCCTTGAGAGCTGCGAGCTCAGGGGGAACTTCCTTGGAGCCTGAGAGCTGGCGTAAGAACTGTGTAAAGAATGGGCATAGAATGGCTGTACCTGAGGGGCTTGAGGGTGGTGGTATTTATAGGCGATCACCTAATTCCTTGGATGCGCTCTAAATGAGGTCTGAAAGCTGTTAGGATTCGAATCAAGTTTGTTATGAGGCCAGTAGGGTCCGTATCTTATTAGTTAGGGGATCGACGGCTGGGAGAGCTAGTTGATACCTTAAGATTCAGTGATTACATAGACCTAGACCGCTCCTATGGGCCCTAGGCCACTTCTGGATATGATTCTTCACCTAAATTTTATTCAGAAGTGGATTCAAGTTCTTATGCACTGGGTTCCCAGAGGTATTTTGAATGTCGTGGTTCGGCCTGAATAAGGAATAACTTGTTTCCCAAGGTATAGAAAGGATCGGCTTGAATGGATGCGACATTGCCGGCCGGATGGCCGAGGCATGAAGATAGCTCGGGCTACCAAGGAATGGTTTGGCTCGGGTGGCCGAGGTATGAAGATAGCTCGGGCTACCAAGGAATGGTTTGGCTCGAGTGGCCGAGGTATGAAGATAGCTCGGGCTACCGCGGAATGGTTTGGCTTGGGTGGCCGAGGTATAAAGATAGCTCGGGTTACCGAGGAATGGTTTAGCTCAGGTGGCCGAGGTATAAAGATAGCTCGGGTTACCGGGGTGACCCGACTTTGTCAGAGGTGATTTGGCTTCATAGCTTGGATGTTATGCCAGCTGGCCAGCAGGGTGTTTGGATTGGGCATGACCCAATCATCGATGTGGGCAGTCAATAATACAATGATAATTTTACCCCTCATCACATGCCCCCACTCCCTAGTCTGAAGTGTAAGTTCGGATATAGGGAGTAAAATTCTAGAGCAATCTTACTTAGGGGATTCAAAAAGGCAGATAATGATAATCCTGTAAATGATGGGCCGCTATTTTGTCATCATTTTTTGCCGCAGCTCGAGGAGGGAATGCCTCGTTTCCAACAAGCCACGATAGCGAAAGTTTTACGTGGCGGGACTCCTTTATTTCTGGCGCCCGTATCGGGGTTTTTGGCATCTAGGGCTTTCTTTCTGAAATACTTATTTAAAGAGGGCTGTGGCGGCGCTTCTTCTACAATGCTCCTTCGTCCTTGTCACAGAGATTTTCTACTCCACCTCTGAGCCCTTGCTTGCTTGTTCGTGTCTCACCCTCCATTCAGCCAATATGAGTGGTCCAGACGATGTTGCTTCTGAGATTACCCTAGAGGATTTGGATAGAATCTGCCGACTTTACAGAGTTCCTAGAGATGTAACCTTATGGATGCCGAGGACCAAGCACCGGGTTTTAACCGAGTTGAGCCGAGGAGTTTTCTTCTATGAGAAGAGCTTGAGAGAAGGCTCTGATTCCCTCTTCACCCTTGATATAGGAGGTGATGAGGTTCTATAACATATGTCCAACGATGGTGGCTCCGAATAGCTAGCGCAATCTCATCGGGTTCATCTCGTTGTGCAGTCGCGTTGGGGCAACTGCGACCCTTCCCTTATTTCGAGTTTGCTACAACCTGGTTTCTAGGAGGAGCTTGAGTGGCCCTACATCGGCCCCCGAAAGTTAGTTAAGATGATTTCGGATAACCCTTCTTCGATAAAGGGATGGAAGCCCCGATTTCTATTGCTGAAGGAAACATCGGCTTGGATTTTTCGAGAGGATGGACCAGTTATGTAAAGGATCCGAAGGCACGTTTGGAGTTGAGCGAGCAGGAAAAAAGGGATCTGGCTACCCTTCGTAGTGGTTCGAAGGTTTCTACCAGCACCTTGTTAGCAGAGGATGCCCTTTTCACCGTCGGGCTTAGCTCTGTCAACCCTCAGGGTAAGTCTTTGCTCTAATGGTATGTTTATGTAATCTTGCCGCTGTTCAATTGAGCATCTGTTGTGTTTTTAGCCGAAAGGTCCGTGTTCGTGGGTCAAATAAGGAGGGAGCTGGGAAAGCGCCATAGGGGCTCTAGCTCCGGGGATAAGCATAGGTCTGAGAAGAGGGCTCGCGCTTTCGGGTCTCGCTCAAAGGATCTTAGAAAAGACTGTGTCGGTCGCCGCTCCTTGGCCTCAGAGAAGGAGGAAGTGGAAACGCTAGCTGTGACTGACAAGCCCTTCCTGCCAGAGGGAGGCAAGATAGCAGGGGAAGTGATTGGGGGAAGTTCAGAGAGAGCCATCGAGGTCCTCCCCTCCAAATAGTGGTCGCATTAGATGACGCCGAGGGGGTATCGCTGGTGCGTTCGGCTATCCTCTGCCAAATGTCCTTTAGCCGCCGGTGGTGGAGAGTCCACTACGTATGGAAGAGACCCCTGCTCAGGCGGAGGGGTCAGGAGAGGCAGTGGCGGCTATCGAATCTCAAGTGGAGCCGCCCGTTGAAAGGCTAGTGGAGGTCCTGGTTCCTCCCGCTGAGGATCCCTCTCCCATTGTTCCTGGGGATGCCGCGGAGGAGGTTGATGCACCAGTAGAAGAAGAAGAAGAGTCATTGAATGATGGGGACGTTCGGGTCGAGGGTCCTTCGGTCGGCGCCGAAGCATTCGAGGCCTCGCAGGTTAGAGTCCTGGCAGAGGAGGCCGAGCGAATGGTCTCTCGGGCCGAAGTTCCTCAGGCCAGCTCTTGGGCTATGAGCTCTTTTATCCACAGCCCGGAAGTGGATGATATGCTCATTGCCTTGATGAAATCCATTTTGCGCACGGAGGCGAGTTCCTCGATGGGCGAGCCTGTTGCCGAGGATATCATTGATGCGGCTTTCGGTCGGCTCGGGGCATCGAAGGATGTTTTCCTTCTTCCCAAAGTCAATAACGCCACCCTTATGACGATGGCTTCATATTGCGTCTCCTAGGTAAGTTGTTGTACCGGGGTTGTAGTTCCTGATTGGTTGGGTCATGATTTCTTACTAGTGTTTTTCTCACAGAATGCTTTGGTCACAAGGGCGCTGACTTGGTGCTTGAATTTGGCTAATGAGGCCTGCGCTCAGGCTAGGAAGGAAGCGGCCGACCTTCGGGCGAGGGTGGATTCGACCAGCCAGCTTTCCGGGGCCCTGTCGTCCGCTAAGGCTGATCTCGAAAGGACAAGTGAGTTTATCGACTTGCAGCCGAAAGGGCTTCTCGATTAGAAGTTCAGTTCAAAGAGCTCCATGGTTTCCATGAACAGTCGGATAAGGCCTGCCTGGAGTTGTCCCAGATCAAGGCTAAATATGATGACAAAATCAGTGCTATGCAGCAGCATTTCGATAAGAGGTGGTGCCAGCTGAGGGCTAGTCATGCTGAGGAGAAGAATAGTTGGAGCAGGAAGCTCGAGGAAGAGGAGCGTAGATACCGACGGCAATGGGATCAACTCGCCAATATGGAGAATCAGCTGAAGTGGCAGAGTGAGTAGATTGCTCGGCTCACCAACAATCTTGATCAATCTCAGCAGGAAATCGGGGACCAGCAGTCCCGGATTAATGACCTCAAGGAAGTTCTGCAACAAAATAAATCGGCCAAGCTGAAGGCCTTGGAAAAGGTTCAGGAGCTGAGCGATAAAATGGCTCGGCGGGAGAAGAGGTATAGTATCTTCCTATTTATTTGCTTTTGATGCTTTTCTTTTGCCTGTGGGTTCGAATGCCTTGATGTTTTGTAGATGGAGAGAATTGGGCTCGAGGCGCAGGAGCAGTTAAAATCTCTAGGGGCAGAGTTATCCGCGAGTCGCTGAATGAACCTCGAACTCCAAAATCAGCTTGTTTCGGCTGTGGAAGAGTATAAAAATTCTGCGCAATTCTCTGGAGAATGTAGAGGGGCTTGTGCCGATGCATTTCGGTTCGGCGAGGAGGAGACTCGAGCAAGGATCTCTCGAGCACATTCTGAATGGGATTTGTCTTTTTTGGACACCGAACATTTTGATACTTGCACCCCGGGGGCCGAATAAGAGGAATATGAGGACATCTCAGATGTCGATCTTGAGGCTATTCTGGGCCCTAATGAGGCCGTGGCTCCTGAAGAACGTTCTCAGCTCGCTACCGAGGAACCAATGCCATTCGAAGCAGGCGAAGCAAGTCAAGTTCTCCTGGATGTTACCGAGGAGGCTCCCGGGATCGATCCGAACCCTGACTCCTAAGGGTTGCATATGTATTTTTCTCCTTTCAGACTTGTATATTGGCCAAAACTTTTAATGAATGGATCTTTGTTCCCATACGTTTTGCCTCATTGTTTTAAATCACTTGTCACCTGAATGGCCATTTTGTGTTAGAAGCTGACGACGAGTGGATCATGTGCAACTCTCGCCCTTGGGTCGGTTTGCTCCTTTCGAACTGAACATCTCGCTTATTCAAAGTTGAACCGATTTGCTTTACCGGTGTATAAGCTAGCTCGGTTAAGACTTGAGAAAACGTCTTGGTCAAGGCCGAGGTTAGGAAGATAGTTCGATCAATCCAAAATAAGTGATAGGCTTGTTTAGCCGAGGTATAAGATGGTTCGGTGCGATATGATTAAAAACTGCACGAGTACCTTCGGTCGAGATCTGACGGATGGTCCGGCCTTACTGAGAGCTCATTTTGTTTTTTGTTCAGGCGAATGAGGCAGATTTGTAATTCATCGAGGGACGCTTTGTTTTTCGCGTATGGCTTTTATCCTGTTGGCCTTTTCCAATGCGGGTCTTTTTAATCGTACGAGATAAGCATTCGATCGCCATTGGATGGCGTTGTTTTCACAAGGTGATTTCCCAGGCCTGCCCGTATCCCAAGGACCGGCGGATGATTTCCTGCATTTAAGGCTCTTGATTCGAGATCAGAGGAAAATCTTTTGTCGTGCACCATGGCCTAGGAAATGCGTTTGGCGCGCTCTGAAAAGCGCTCTTTTATCCTGAACCGCCACATGGTAATGTGGCCAGGGCATTTTGAATCCCGGGGCTTTCTGCTTTAATGGCTGCTCCCGGTCTGTTTTGTTGGCCCAGATGGCAACCCAAGAGGGGGGGGGGTGAATTGGGTTCTTAAAAATTTAAGACTTTTTAACTTTAATTGATTAGTTAGCAAGATGTGCAAGTGAGAGGCTAACTAAAAGCAATACACAAGCAATAAAGAGAGATAGAGATAGAGAAAATATGCACGGCAAACACAAGATAATTTTATAGTGGTTCGGCGCAACCAGCACCTACGTCCACTCCCAAGATTCACTTGGGTCCACACTATAATCTCTCTAGATTACAGCCGAGTTGTTTTCCAAGCTCACAACTCAAACTTGTTGTTTTACCGGGTGCACAACGAACCCAGCTGGTTTTAACTCGGGCTTACCAGCACAAAACCCTACACGTTGTTTTTCTAGGGCTCACAACTAACCCAACACAAGCACTCCGGCTTGCAACGAGGTATACCAACCTCCACTAATTCAATCCACTGATTGAATCAGCAAACAAATAATAAAGATAGTGTTTGAACAATAAGTGCTCCCCTTGAGCAAATATACAAATTAAGTACAAAATATAAAGGTTAGAAAAGCCTGATAATTTTGCAGATGGTAGATGCTTGGGCTTTCTCCCTTCTTCTCTTCAACTCCTCTAGAAGTGTTGAATCACGCCTCAGCTAGATTCTTGACCGTTGAAGACTTTGGAGTTGAGATGAAGCTTTTCCCTCTTTTGAAAATCCGCAGATTTGACCTTTGAAACGCACTTGGATTTTCTTCTGGCTTTGTGGAATGATGAGAAGGAGTAGACGAATCTTTCACTTGGATTTCACTCCTTTTGAAACACTCTCTTTGAGCTAAAAGATTTTTTCCAATAAGCTCTGTTTTTCCCTCTTTTCAAATGATATTCTTTTCTCTCTTTTTGATTTTCTCTGGGTTTTTTGATTTGAAAAGAACTCCTCTATTTATAGAATCTGCAAAAATATATCCGTTAGAGACAAGGAAAAATAGCCGTTATTCAAAAATCTTACCGTTGGGGCTGATGTGTCATCGTTAAAAATCGCGCCCAGAATTCGTGGAGTCGACTCGAGCTCTGAGGGAGTCGGCTCGAGGTCGATTACCAAAAATAGAAACATTTTAACCATTGAAGGTCGACTCGCGAAAACATAAGTGTCGGCTCCTGAAAGTCGGGAGTCGACTCGAGGAAAACGGGGAGTCGACTCGAGAAGTGCTCAAAAATGAGACTTTCTGGTGTTTGAGTCGAGTCGGCTCGCACAGTCGGAGTCGGCTCGCGAAGGTTTCAGGGGTCGACTCTTGAAAACTCAAGTGTCGACTCAAGACAACATTGAAACTCAGACAATTGGGGAGTCGACTCGGAACCCTTGAGTCGGCTCGGGAGCGATACAAAAATCAGAAAAATGTTCTGATTGACTTTAAAGCTCGTCCCAATATATTAAAATATTTAAATGATATTTTGACTTGAATACATAAATATGTCATTAAGCATGAATTCAAGACATGTTTCAAGAAATCATAGATTAAAATATATTATGTAAGAATTTCTTTTCGAATTCTAAAATAGTGTTTGAAAACTCTCTTTTCAAATTGATTCAAAAATCAGTGAATTAACCATTTAGAGTCCATTGGTTTCTTTTTGAATAAGCTCAAGATTTTTGATAGATAAACTCATTGTTTTTTAAAATACTCATGGCTTTTGGAAATCATCAAAATCAATAAAGTTGGGGCAATTATGTTTCAATAATTTCTCAACATGTTTGACTATAAAATGGGGAGTGCGGGCCGTGTTAGGCTATCTCCCAAGGCCTTCCCTTTCTGTGAGTTGTAAGAGTTTCCATGGCGTCTGTTTCATTGAGGTTGAGAGTGAAAAGTCTGAGCTTTCCTTTTGAAGGTTAGTTTGTCCCAGATAGCTGGGGCAATGGAGAAACTGCTGAAGAGCAGGCAGTCCTCAAGGGAGGAACTCTTGGAGGTCATATGGAGAGCGCACGAGAGGCCCGCAGAAGTCATATGGGGAGCGCACGTATGCGCTTCCTGTATATCCTTTGTCACTTGCCATGGGGACCACAGGAAATGCACGACATACGTACCCCCTATGGCTTATGTGAATTTTGCCTCCTTCCTCAGCTTGAATTTCTCAGTTCATTCGCCTGAGGAATCTTTTGCCATGTGAGGAGGGCGGAGGGATGTGTGGGTCTGCTAGTTCCCCGCCTATGTGCTTGGGCAGTGGCTAGCCGACTAACATCCCACTTGGGGGGGTGCTTCATTGGTATAAGCATCCACGGGCCCTTGGCCTGGTTATGATCCCTCCACGTATTCATCCGAGGATTCGTGGATGGCTTGCTTTGTTCTTTGGGATTAACCAGTGACTTAACAGAGCCTGTCTGGTTCCTCTTATTTATGAGGTTGGATGTAAAGACATCGTCATCGACCGAAGCTGCTCAGCCGAGCTTTTTATTCGTTTGTATTTCCGTGCTTTGATGCACTTGTAATGCCTCTCGAGAGGTTGTATTTCTCATCGATTAATGGAATAAAGAAAGTTTTTTTGTTCTTTCTTCTTTTAACATATGTTTTTTTTTCTGATGTGTTTGTGTCGAGAGTTGCCACTCTCATTTTATGCTTTTCAATCCATAGCATAACCTATAAGTTTAGCAGCGTTTTTGCTACTTTGTTTTTGTCACTATGTCGCTTAATCCTTTGTGAAGGAAGTGTTTATCTCTGTGCGGGTCAGAGAAAGGCCTGGGCGGCCCTACGGACTTATGCAATAAACATGATCCTATTTGAGGAATGATGTACGTATTTCTTTAAGAAGAAATAATTTGCACAGTCTTGCTAGTAAGCGGAGAAAGGTTACTAACCTCTGCCAAAGAAGCATAATAAGACGTCTTAGTTGCATCAGAGTGTTTGAGAGATTACTCGTTTAGGCCGAGGATTCCAGAAATACATCACTCGGTGTTGCCGAGGTTTCAGATGATATATCACTCGGTGTTGCTAAGGCTTCGAATAATATATCACTCGGTGTTGCCAAGGCTTCAGATAATAAATCTCTCGGTATTGCCGAGGCTTCAGATAATAAATCCCTCGGTGTTGCCGAGGCTTCAGATAATAAATCTCTCGGTGTTGCTGAGGCTTCAAATGATAAATCACTCGGTGTTGCCGAGGCTTCAAATAATAAATCCCTTGGTGTTGCTGAGGCTTCAGATAATATTTCGCTCGGTGTTGCCGAGGTATGGAGATCGCTCAGCCCAGCCGAGGATTATAAAGATTATATTTTACTTGGCACTGCCAAGGTATGGAGATCGCTCAGCCCAACCGAGGATTATAAAGATTATATTTTACTTGGCGCTGCCAAGGTATGGAGATCGCTCGGCCCAGCCAAGGATTATAAAGATTATATTTTACTTGGCGCTGCCAAGGTACAGAGATCCTCAGCCCAGCCAAGGATTATAAAGAATATATTTTACTTGGCGCTGCCAAGGTACGAAGATCGCTCGGCCCAACCGAGGATTATAAAGATTATATTTTACTTGGTGCTGCCAAGCTACGGAGATCGCTCGGCCCAGCCAAGGATTATAAAGATTATATTTTACTTGACGCTACCAAGGTACGGAGATCGCTCGGCCCAGCCGAGGATTATATGACCTACTTCTCATTGCAGCTTTCAAGGAGAATTATAAAAATTTCTCAGGCCTTCAAAAACTAATTTTAATTCAATGAACAAAAATGAGTTTAGTGAGAGCATACTTCTATTGATGGTATGCACGGAGATTATCCGAGTTCCACATCCGAGGAATAGATTTTCCATTTAGATCTTGGAGCTTATAGGTGCCGAATCTGATTACCTCCATAATTTGATAAGGACCCTCCCAATTAGGGGGCAGCTTTCCTTGCTCCAATGGCTTTGAGATGGATGCCTTCCGAAGTATCAGATCACCTGGGGAGAAAAACTTTCCTTTGACTCTGGTTGAATGGTAACGGGCTGTTCTTTGCTAGTAGGCCGCCATCCGGATTCGGGCTTTCACCCTGACTTCTTCTATCAAGTCAAGATTTGTCCGGAGTGGTTCATCATTGGATTCTTCCGAGTAGCCTTTGGTGTGGGGGGAAGGGAGCTTGACCTCCACGGGGATAATGGCCTCTGTGCCAAAAGCCATCCGGAATGGGGTCTAGCTCGTGGGAGCCCTTTTAGTGGCTCGGTATGCCCATAGCACATGATGGTGCTCCTCCGCCCACCTGCCTCGCGCTTGGTTGAGCCGAGCTTTAATTTCTTGCAAGAGAGTTCGGTTCATTACCTTGGCCTCCCCGTTAGCTTGAGGATGTCCGACTGAGGTCAGGCGATGGAGAATGCCGTGATCTTCACATAACTCTCGGAACTTAGGATTGTTGAACTGCTTTCAGTTGTCGGTGATGATGGTGTGGGGAAGACCGAAGCGGCAGATAATGGATCTCCAGACGAAGTCTTTGGCACGGGCTTTGGTTATCTGGGCTACTGCTTCGGCCCCAACCTAGTTAGTAAAATGATCAATGGCAACAAATAAAAATTTCCTTTATCCCGGTCTGCCGAGGATGGCGCTGTAGGGGGATTTGAGCTTGGTCACGAGGAATTCCATGAACATGGTAGCCACGCGGGCCAAGTGCCGGCTCGGACTGACAGAGTGATGACTCCTTCAGGGGTTATGGAGTCACCTGTGAAGCCCACCAGGGTGGACTCTGTTGGATGGATAGATGAGATTGCTGATGATCAGATAAGTTAAGAATTTTAAATTTTTGCTATGGTTATCATTAACTTTGGATAAAACGAGTTGGAGGTTCTGATCTCCAGTGAGATCCCCGTGATCAGAATAATCCGATCAAAACTCTTATCATAAAAAAGATAAGCGTGGATTAAAATATTAAATCCGATTGGATTAAAATATTAAATCTGATTGATGCGGAAGCGATACCAATAATCTGAACAATCATGGCAATCATTACTTGATTAGAAAAAATGATTGCGTACCTTTTTGCTAAAGATTTCTGCTGGATTTCCTCGTGAATAAGAAAACGTCCGTGCTTGAAGACTCCTTTGCATGAAGGCTTCTGCACCGGAGACTCCTCAAAGGAGTGGAGAAGCTCTCTAAGATCGCTGATTTCTTCTTAGGAATAAACGGGATAATCTTTAATCCTCAACTCCCTGAATGAGCAAGGGGTATGGCCAAGGAAATAAGCAAGGATTTTTGGTGAATAAAAATCAGCCGAATTCTTTTGTGTTTCTCTCTTATGGATCTCTTTGTCCTCAAACCACCCATGGCCTCCACTTTGGTCACGGATCCATGTTACAGAGTTTAGTTTCATTAAGAAACTTTTCTCCAAATTTTCCAAAAAAATAAACACAATATTAGGCGCATTACTTGCTCATCGCATCACCTAAAATTTAAAAATGAATTCTTAAAATTTAGGAGCGAGTTTCCTTTTATGGTCTACACCTTGGACTTCGCGGGACACACATAACCTAGCTCCTAAGAATATTGTCCTTACACCGCCATTCCCTATGACTCGGACAATATTCTTAGTCGTGATTTATTTCCACCAGAAAATCACAACTGCACTCCAGGATATGCGCGACATTTACGTCGAGATAAAATAAATTGTCACATAAGACAATCCCATCCCTGACCTATGAGATCGATACGCAAATGGTTCCTTCATGCGACACTCGAATATTGGCATCAAGTAATTTGTGTACTATCACTTGTCCAATATCCATCTAACACCTTGAGCTCTAGGTTCCCTCATATCCATCCACTGAGTGTCATGAATCAACCCGTCGATTGATCATGTCTACACTCGATCTATAAAGATCACTATGCATAGTTTTAAGATAGATTAATTTGAACCTCTCAAGGGAGTGTTATTACTTTCTCATGGAAAGTACATGAATGACTATATTGCGAGTATGTTCTTAGACCCTAGTGGCATATGCCCAACCCACCGAGTATCAATCATTTATGGATTTTGCTCATTTGGTGAATCAAAGCATATACGCTATAAGTCTGAGTTCAGTGACTTGCTCAAGCTTAAGAACAATCGTACTCTCATAGCTATGAGTTAAATTTCATGATAGTACATTTCTAAAATTTATTCTCATGTAAGTCCGTCAATACGCAATATGCGTACTAGTATACTAATTCGAGAATCCCTCTCAAATAGTCAAGACAAACTATTTCCCCAATTGGAAATTACGTATACTTCAATTTCTCATAATAAAGCGCCTAACTTTATTAAAATTGTGACAATTGTATTTCGAATGTAATAAAATGATCTCGTGTCTTCTGTACTCATGTGTGAAGCATCTCGAGCACTCAAAATCATTATTTCTAACATTCGTAGACCTTTCAGGAGAATTACATACAACAAGTATATAGGATGCAAATATCAAATCATTTATTATATATCATCTGATGTCAATCATCATAGAAAAATTATGTCTTTTAGACCACAATTTCCAACATACTCCCACTTGGGCTAAAATACATACTACCATAACCTAACTCCCATCCCCTCAACATGACTTGTAAAAATATTTCCCTTGAGGGTCTTGGTAAAGGGATCAGCTAAGTTTTCCAATGAGGCGATCTTGAGCACTTCCACTTCTTTCCGCTGCACAAACTCTCGGATCAAGTGAAACTTGCGCTCAATGTGCTTGCCTTTAGTGTGATAACGAGGTTCCTTCACTTGAGCAATCGCAGCCGTATTGTCACAATACAGTGTTAAAGGTCTCTCAATTGAAGGTACAATCTCCAATTCCATAAGAAACTTTCTTAGCCAAACTGCTTCTTTTGCTGCCACATACTCAGCTTCCATGGTGGAGTCTGCGATACAAGATTGTTTCACACTCCTCCAACTGATAGCAGCACCACCTAATGTAAATAGAAAACCGGATGTAGATCTTCTAGAATCTTTATCTGCCTGAAAATCAGAATCAGTATATCCCATTGGGATAAGCTCATCACTATGATATACAAGCATATAATCTTTCGTTCTCCGAAGATACTTGAAGATATGCTTGACAGCTATCCAGTGTTGTATCCCTGGGTTCGACTGGTAACGGCTGACCATACCTACGGCGTAACAGATATCAGGTCTCGTGCATAACATGGCGTACATAAGGCTACCAACAGCCGAAGCATATGGTACCTTACTCATTGTACGTTTTTCCTCATCAGTCTTGGGACATTGGTCCTTTGATAGAGGAACACCATGCCTGAAGGGTAACATACCCTTTTTGGAGTCGTGCATTGAGAACCTATGCAGAATCTTATCTATATAAGCCGCCTGAGATAAACCCAATGTTCTTGTCTTTCGATCTCGTAAAAGTTTGATCCCAAGAACATAGCTAGCATCTCCGAGATCTTTCATACTGAACTGATGTGATAGCCAAATCTTGACTGAGGACAATGCTGCGACATCATTGCCAATAAGCAACAAATCATCTACATATAATATCAGAAACACTACAGCTTTACCATCTAATCTCTTGTAGACACATGGCTCATCAGGGTTCTGATTAAAACCATAGGATTTAATCGCCTGATCGAATCTAATGTTCCATGATCTGGATGCTTGTTTAAGTCCATAAATGGACCTTTTAAGCTTGCAAACCATGTTCTCTTGGCCTCGAGATATGAACCCCTCTGGTTGGACCATATAGATAGTCTCGTCAAGATATCCATTGAGGAAAGCGGTCTTGACGTCCATCTGCCAAATCTCATAGTCAAAATGAGCTGCTATGGCCAAGAGAATCCGAATCGACTTTAGCATGGCAACAGGTGAAAAAGTTTCCTCATAATCTATACCCTCCTTCTGGGTATAGCCCTTTGCCACCAACCGTGCTTTGAAGGTTTCAACCTTCCCATCCGGTCCTCTCTTTCTCTTGTAGATCCACTTGCACCCAATGGGTTTGATCCCAGCCGGTGCATCTACAATATCCCAAACTTCATTCGAGTACATAGATTCCATTTCTGATTCCATAGCCTTGTGCCATTGGTCTGCATCTACATCCGTGATAGCTTCATCGTAACTAGTGGGATTCGATTCTTGTTCATTGGAGATCGCCACATAGGATTCTCCAAAGAACATAAACCTATTAGGTGGTCTCAAAATCCTCCCACTGCGACGAACCACGGGTGTCGCATCTAATACTGGTTCGGCAATAGGTGTTTCATCCTTATCATTGTCTTGAATTGAAAGATGATCCCTCAGGTGTATGTTCTTGTAGAACCACCTTTTTAGGATCAGCGGTACTAATACAATCATCTTCCAATAATCTAGCATTCGTGCTAACGAACACATTTCGACTCTCAGGATTATAGAAGTAGCCGCCTACAGTTCCTTTTGGGAAACCAACCCAGTAGCAAAGTATAGATCTTGGTCCGAATTTAGACGTCTTTTCAGTCAATACATAAGCAGGACATCCCCATACTTTGAGGTACCTTGGATTGGACTTACGTCCAGTCCACATCTCATAGGGAGTCTTGGGTACTGACTTAGATGGGACTAAATTCAAAATATATGCTGCCGTTTCTAGAGCATATCCCCAAAAGGATTCTGGTAAACTTGCATGACACATCATGCATCTTACCATCTCAAGTAGAGTTCTATTTCTCCTTTCTGCTACCCCATTCTGTTGTGGTGTTCTAGGAGCAGTAAGTTGAGAAACAATGCCATTGTCAATGAGGAACTGTTTATATTCTTCAAGAAGGTATTCACCTCCACGATCTGATCTAACAGCTTTGATTCGTTTTCCCAACTGATTCTCAACTTCAGCCTTGAACTGCTTAAACTTTGTAAAAGCTTCAGACTTATGTCGCATCAGATAAACGTATCCATATCTTGAGTAATCATCGTAAAAGTAATGAAATACTCAAAACCTCCTCGGGCTTGTACCGTCATTGGTCCGCATACATCAGTGTGCACCAAGTCCAGTAAATTAGAGGCCCTAAGGCCTTTGGTCTTAAAAGACCTTCTAGTCATTTTTCTTCCAAACAGGATTTGCACTGAGGCATTTTATCCATATCCAATGGACCCAAGGATCCATCCTGGATAAGCCTTTTAATCCTATTAAGGTTTATGTGACCTAGTCTTAATGCCAAAGTGTTTCTTCATTGTGTTCAGCTTTTCTCTTATTTGAGACAGTATGCACTATTTCAGTGTCATTGGATGTGGGAGTTATTGGATGTACATAATATAAATTTCCTAATCTTGATCCTCTACAAATTTCTTTACCATTTCTACTAATGGAAACATCAGAATGGAAAGAAACATTGTAACCATAGGAAATCAAACATGCTACTGAAATTAAATTTCTTTTAATGTCTGGTACATATAAGCAATCATCCAATACAAGTTTTTTGTTACATCCAAAAGATAAACTAACTCTACCAATACTAGTAGCTCCCACTTTTACTCCTGTCCCCAACCTCAGCAATATCTCTCCTCTATTGAGTTTCCTGTTACCTGGAACCCCTGCAATGAATTGCATATGTGATTAGTGGCTCCTGAGTCTACAATCCAGGATACAGTAGAATCCACCACTAAACATGTTTCAATAACAAAAATATTACCTGTTGCATTCTTCTTGGCAATTAGTTTTGGGCAGTTTGTCTTCTAGTGCCCTTTCTGGTTGCAGTGAAAACATCTCCCTTTTACTGCTCCTTTAGCGGTCTTTGTCTTTTTGATCTTGCCACCCGCTACCTTAGGATGCTGCTTCTTCTTTCCTTTGGGCCTTTTGGGCTTAGAAGAAGAAGCCTTAGTAAAGTGAACTGCCTTTTCCTTCCCTAGAATCTGCTCAGCTGATTGCAGCTCTTTCATGAGCTCTGGGAGGGTCATGCCAAGTTTGTTCATTGAATAGTTAAGCTTGAATTGATCAAATGAACTTGAGAGGGTTTCTAGCACTATATCTATCTGAGTCTCTTGATCGATCTCAGCACCCAAATCGATGGCCTCATATAGGTAGCCCATCACTTTAAGCATATGCTCTCGTACCGGGGTACCTTCAGCCATACGAGTATTGATCAGCTTCCTGATAGCACTCTGTCGTGCAGCCCTGCTCGAATGAGCGAACATCTCTTGGAGACTAAAAATCATATCATAAGCCGTCTCCATGTTTTGATGTTGCTGCTATAGCACTGGGCTTAAGGAAGCCAAGATATAGCATTTGGCCATCTCATCAGCCTTGTTCCATTTTTCAAATTCAAGTTTTCATTATCCGTTGGGTTTTGACCCAACTGAGGACAGATATCTGTTAGGATATACTTATACCCAGCAGAAGTGAGTACTATGTCCAAATTTCTCTTCCAATTCAAATAGTTTGGTCTGGCTAACTTATTATCATTAAGTATAGAAGCAAGTGGAGAAAATGATGACGACATCTGAAATATAAATAATGGCATACATGCATCAGTTATATATGCTCCATAAATATTCTTTTAACATTAAGATTACTAAGTAGCAAAAACTTAAAAAAAATCTACAAAGTCTCAATGTAACAGTGTATTGACCTCCATAAAAATGAGTCAACCCAAGTCCCACCTGGTCATAGTCCCCAAGTTTGATCTAACAGCCTTACTTGGTTATGATCACTGCTTTGGTTTTTTGGCTTTTTTTTTTGGCTCCTATCATTATAGGTCAAGTGTTAACCAAGGTTTAATCTTCTGGGATTAACAAGTTTGAAAACTCCATCCCTAATGGGGGTCACGCATGTGACACGAGTAAGTGTTCAAATAGGATACCCTAGATTATTCATTTAATTCTTAGAACTATGCAAACTAATGGCATACCCCATCCCTAATGGGGGTCACGCATGTGACACGAGTAAGTATATCATATGCAACAAAGAATTAAATATTTTATTAAAAATTCTCCCACTATAGCTGATGTATGTACTCCATCCCTAATGGGGGTCACGCATGTGACACGAGTAAGCACATGCATCATAGCGTGAATCAACTTTTTTGGGAAGCCGCGGGTTACATGTTACCCTCACACACTTGATAATTTGTTAATTAAGTTTTTGTATAATTTGTGATTCACCTTATGTCCAAATGGCCTTGGATATACTTTAATCACTTAACCAATTATGTAATCATTTTTCTGATTAACGCCCATAATTGTCATAGGTGCTTTGGTTTCCTATCTATTCAATCATGCCAATTTAGGGTCCTTTAATCATTTAATTACATTTAACTCATAATATTCTAATGAGTGATACCATGCCAATAAAACATGCATGCAATACACATAAGCAATAAAATAATAATAATAATAAATTGTTGTGCTAGCCCAAACAACGAAGGCATTCCGGAATCATAATGAAATATTAATCAGACCACAATCATCTTGACCGTCCCTTTCCAATTAACAAGATACCCCTAGCCCCCATAAACATAAGTGCATAGTAGGATAAGAGCGTCATGTTGACCTTCAACCACCACGAGCTCCATTCTTAAATGCCTCATTTAAACATCTCTTCCATCTAAATAGCTCTTTCTCTCTCATCCTTCAATCTGTCCATTACCTTTAATAAATCCATTCGGACCAGAACCTTAACCTTCCTGACGTCTTGAGGTCTCATGCCGTGGAATCCCTTCTTCTCACATGGAGTCCGGACGGAAGAAGGGAGGCATCCTTCTTTCTGTTCATTCGTGGCACCAGACGGCTGAACAAGAAGTCATCCGAACGAAAATCCTTCTTTCTTTTTGTTCGTTCCTGGCACCAGACGGTTGAACAAGATGTCATCCGAACTGAAGAAGGGAGCCAACGTCCGAGTTGCTTCTGGCATTAAATGGTCCAAATGGAAGAAGGAGGCCAATCATCTTCTCCATCGTCCAATCCCCTGGAGTCCACGGACGTGTGTATTCCTTCCGTTCCAACAAGAAGTCTTGACGCGTGTATTCCTTCCGTTCCAGCAAGAAGTCTTCTGAACGGAACTGGGTGGAATCCACGGAAGAAGGGAGGTGTTCCTTCCATTACAGGAAGAAGGGAGGAACTCCAAACGTTCCACGAAGTAACTGGTTGGAATCCACGGAAGAAGGGAGCCGTGTTCCTTCCATTTCAGGAAGAAGGGAGGAACTCGCTTCCGTTACAGGAAGAAGGGAGGAACTCGCTCCCAGACGCTAGGAGTCAAAACGTCCCTCTTAATCGAGTCCCGACGTTCCAGGAAGTAGGGAGAAAAAAATGGACGGAAAATCTACGGCCTATTTTAATATTTTTCATCTTCCCCGAAGAGAGGAGGCGTCCATATAGATTACTTATTATCCAAACCAACGCTCTGATACCAGTTTTTTTTGTTGGATGGATAGATGAGATTGCTGATGATCGGATAAGTTAAGAATTTTAAATTTTTGCTATGGTTATCTTTAACTTTGGATAAAACGAGTTGGAGGTTCTGATCTCCAATGAGATCCCCGTGATCAGAATAATCCGATTAAAACTCTTATCATAAAAAGATAAGCATGGATTAAAATATTAAATCAAACTCTTATCATAAAAAAGATAAGAGTGGATTAAAATATTAAATCCGATTGATGCGGAAGTGATACCAATAATCTGAACAATCATGGCAATCATTACTTGATTAGATAAAATGATTGCGTACCTTTTTGCTAAAGATTTTGCTGGATTTCCTCGTGAATAAGAAAACGTCCGTGCGTAAAGACTCCTTTGCGTGAAGGCTTCTGCACCGGAGACCCCTCAAAGGAGTGGAGAAGCTCTCTGAGATCGCTGATTTCTTCTTAGGAATAAACGGGATAATCTTTAATCCTCAACTCCCTGAATGAGCAAGGGGTATGGCCAAGGAAATAAGTAAGGATTTTTTAGTGAATAAAAATCAGCCGAATTCTTTTGTGTTTCTCTCTTATGGATCTCTCTGTCTTTACTATTCTTAAGAAACAGATAAAGACGGGCGGATGAAAAATGAAAAAAGATTTTTCTCTTTACTTTCTCTGATCATGGTGCTCGCTATTTATAAATGGGAAGCGATACTCTAATCAAAGAAAGCGTCGCGTCCCTACGGGAGAGACGCTTCTCATCATCATCCAAAGATGCGCGAAGAAGACATCGCTTCATGAAAAAATACGTTGTCTCTTCTGCGCCTGATCTAAGAACATCATGCCCAACTTACAATAGGCCCGCTGGTCTAAAGGCTCATTGGGACCAAGGCCCATAGAGCCTAAACCCAAAGTCCTCAAACCACCCATGGCCTCCACTTTGGTCACGGATCCATGTTACAGAGTTTAGTTTCATTAAGAAACTTTTCTCCAAATTTTCCAAAAAAATAAACACAATATTAGGCAGCATTACTTGCTCATCGCATCACCTAAAATTTAAAAATGAATTCTTAAAATTTAGGAGCGAGTTTCCTTTTATGGTCTACACCTAGGACTTCGCGGGACACACATAACCTAGCTCCTAAGAATATTGTCCTTACACCGCCATTCCCTATGACTCGGACAATATTCTTAGTCGTGATTTATTTCCACCAGAAAATCACAACTGCACTCTAGGATATGCGCGATATTTACGTCGAGATAAAATAAATTGTCACATAAGACAATCCCATCCCTGACCTATGAGATCGATACGCAAATGGTTCCTTCATGCGACACTCGAATATTGGCATCAAGTAATTTGTGTACTATCACTTGTCCAATATCCATCTAACACCTTGAGCTCTAGGTTCCCTCATATCCATCCACTGAGTGTCATGAATCAACCCGTCGATTGATCATGTCTACACTCGATCTATAAAGATCACTATGCATAGTTTTAAGATAGATTAATTTGAACCTCTCAAGGGAGTGTTATTACTTTCTCATGGAAAGTACATGAATGACTATATTGCGAGTATGTTCTTAGACCCTAGTGGCATATGCCCAACCCACCGAGTATCAATCATTTATGGATTTTGCTCATTTGGTGAATCAAAGCATATACGCTATAAGTCTGAGTTCAGTGACTTGCTCAAGCTTAAGAACAATCGTACTCTCATAGCTATGAGTTAAATTTCATGATAGTACATTTCTAAACTTTATTCTCATGTAAGTCTGTCAATACACAATATGCGTACTAGTATACTAATTCGAGAATCCCTCTCAAATAGTCAAGACAAACTATTTTCCCAATTGGAAATTACGTATACTTCAATTTCTCATAATAAAGCGCCTAACTTTATTAAAATTGTGACAATTGTATTTCAAATGTAATAAAATGATCTCGTGTCTTATACTCATGTGTGAAGCATCTCGAGCACTCAAAATCATTATTTCTAACATTCATAGACCTTTCAGGAGAATTACATACAATAAGTATATAGGATGCAAATATCAAATCATTTATTATATATCATCTGATGTCAATCATCATAGAAAAATTATATCTTTTAGACCACAATTTCCAACAGACTCCACCGGTCGGAGGCTTTCTACCTAGAATTTTAGTCTCACAAAGGCATCGAAAAATTAACAGAGTTTTCACTATCAACTAAAATGCGGTGTACATCATAATTGTTCATGTTTAAAGACACAACTAGAGCATCATCATAGGGGTATTGCACCTCCCCAAGAACTTCATCATAGGCGAGCTCATTGATTCGAGCTCTCCTCGGCGGGTTCTCCTCCTCGCCTGGCCAAGAGGATAGGGAATCGGCCACCATTATCACATTGATATTGCCAATAATGGGAGGATTTGGTGGCAGGAGTTAGCGAGGTTCAGGTTGGTGATTCTCTTCATTAATCAGCTTAGGGGGCCCCTGAACCAGTTCAGTCTGCCTCGCCGGATTAGCTGCTTAATCTCATTTTTGAGCTACCAACAGTCCTCGGTGTCGTGCCCGTAGTCTCGGTGAAAGCGGCAGTACTTGGCTGGGTCCCTTCGGGCTCCGTTGCCTCGAAGAGGAGGGGGCCGAGGAAGTTGACGCTCGATCTCCATCAGGATCTGAGCTCTTGGTGCGGTGAGGGGATTATAGCGGTCGAACCTTCAGGCCGGACTCCGAGTTTGGTCTCGAAACGGCGGCGAAGGAGCTCTAAGGTGGTGAGATGGGCTAGTGCGGCGGTAGGCTCGCTGCCTGTCTGAGCCCTTTGCCTCTTTCTTCTTCATCTGCTCGGCCTGGGCTGACCTCCTCGATTCTTTTACCTTGGCATACTTGTCCGCTAGGAACATCATGTCCGAAAGGCTCTTCGGGTAATTAACCTCCAAAGCTAGGTACAAGTCTCCCTCCTTGGACACTCCTCCGGCCAGGGCGGACATTGCCACCTCATGATTGAGGTGGTCGACTTCTAGGAGGGCTGTGCTAAAGCGGCCGAGATAACTCTTTAGCGATTCTCCCTCTCTTTGCTTGACCTCGGAGAGGGAATCAGATCTCCATCGTTGGCGATGGCTGCTGACGAACTGGTTGATAAGCAGACAACTCAGCTCATCAAAAGAATCAACGAAACCTGGTTTCAAATTGTTGAACCAGGTTCGGGCAGATCCCCTTAGAGTGGAGGGGAAGGCACGACAGAGGATCGCATCGAAGGCTCCATGGAACATCATGATGGACCTAAAGCTGCTCAGATGATCATCGGGATCGATGGATCCGTGGTACGGCTCAATGGTGGGAAGCTTAACATGAGGGGGAATCACTTCCCTCATGATCCTCTCGAAGAAGGGGATGCCCTGCTCCGCTTTCAGCTGGGATGGAGGAGCTTGCTTGGCGGTGTCTAACTCCCGACGCCATTCTCGCCGCATCTCATGCATCTGTTGCCTGATCCCTTCATTCAGAGTGGTATGAGGGATTGGGCGAGGAGAAGATGGCAGCGATGTCGAATCTTGGGAAGACACCAGGGAGGGGGAGCAAACTCGCCTGGATCTGAGCAGGCTTTTCCCTCCAGCTCGCTGCAGTGCTGGCTTCGCCCTTGTAGGCTGGCGACCGCGATCTGCTGCTCCAAGCGGATCGGAAGAGGAGATCGCAAGCGGAGTAGGGACAGCGGCCTCCTCGCGAGGCTGAGAAGCAGGAATAGCAGGGCCAGGAATCGCATGGAATCCTAGGACCAACTGGATCAATGCTTGGACCTGTTGAACCAGAGTGGCGAACTGGTCCAGGGTCACCGCCGTTGCTGGTGGCGAAGGAGTTTTAGCTGGTGGTGGTAGCAGTGGTGTTGCCCCACTAATCGGATCAGGCCTTTGAGAAGTAGCCTGATCTTGAGCCTCAGAGCTGGCTCTCTTCCGATTGGCCATTGGAGGATGTTTCCTCTGATTCTTGAGTCTTGTCTCCTGGATTACAAGTTTATGGGACTTGAGGCCCCTTCCTCTAGCACCAATCTATTGCCGCGGAAATCTGTTCTCCGACTCGGGTGCGCTTCTGGCTCCTGATCCGGACGCTGATCATGCCACCTCGAGACGGAACCTGCAAGACAGTTCGCACACAGAGGGTGCTATGGGGGTTGCCCTCTGCAGAGGACCCTCCGACGCCCAAGTCAGTGGAGATTCACAGCAAGCAGATGTGAGGAGAAGACTCTCATAGAGGAGCTCCCTTTTCTCGTAGGTGTTCTCCTCGAGAGCTGCGAGCTCAGGGGGAACTTCCTTGGAGCCTGAGAGCCGGTGTAAGAACTGTGTAAAGAATGGGCGTAGAATGGCCGTACCTGAGGGGCTTGAGGGTGGTGGTATTTATAGGCGATCACCTGATTCCTTGGACGCGCTCTAAAAGAGGTCTAAAAGTTGTTAGGATTCGAATCAAGTGTGTTATGAGGCCAGTAGGGTCCGTATCTTGTCAGTTAGGGGATCGACGGCTGGAAGAGCTGGTTGATACCTTAAGATTCAGTGATTACATAGACCTAGACCGCTCCTGCGGGCCCTAGGCCACTTCTGGATATGATTCTTCCCCTGGAATTTTATTCAGAAGTGGATTCGAGTTCTTATGCGCCGGGTTCCGCAGAGGTATTTTGAATGCCATGGTTCGGCCTGAATAAGGAATAACTTGTTTTCCGAGGTATAGAAGGGATCGGCTTGAATGGCCGCGGCATTGCCGGCCCGGATGGCCGAGGCATAAAGATAGCTCGGGTTACCGAGGAATGGTTTGGCTTGGGTGGCCGAGGTATGAAGATAGCTCGGGCTACTGAGGAATGCTTTGGCTCGGATGGCCGAGGTATAAAGATAGCTCGGGTTACCGAAGAATGGTTTAGCTCGGGTGGCCGAGGTATAAAGATAGCTCAGGTTGCCGGGGTGACTCGACTTTGTCAGAGGTGATTTGGCTTCATCGCTTGGATATATACCAGCTGGCCAGTAGGGTGTTTGGATTGGGCGTGACCCAATCGTCGATGTGGGCAGTCAATAATACAATGACAATTTTACCCCTATCATATATATATATATATATATATATATATATATATATATATATATATATATATATAGAGTAAGCATGAGTTAGGGGCATGTATCTAATATATAATTATGAAATGACCAAACTAATAGGAACTTTAAAAATATTTATAATATAAAAATATAAATATTTTAAATTACTTTATAAAAATTATATATTCATATTATTTTAAAATAATAGTTCAATTTATGAAATTAGTCTATAATTTTTTAAATTTTAAACTATTATCTTTTTTTATTTTTTAAATTTAAATAAAATTAGTAAAAAAATCCAAATATTAAAATTTTATCATTTTGTTATTTTTAAATTAAATCAAATCAGCATCCATGAAATTATAAAAATTATATATTTCATATTATTTTTATAGAATAATAGATAAATCTATAAAATTTGTTTATAAAAAGTATTTCTAAATTTTCAAACTTTTAACTTTTTATTTTTTAAATTTAATTCAAATCAGCACAAAAATACAAAATTTTAAAATTTTTACCTTATTTCTAAATTTTAAATTTAAATCAGATCAGCATAAAAAATTCTAAATTTTAAAGTTTTATCTGATTTTTATTTTTAAAAGTGAATAAAATCAAAACCTATGCAATTATAAAAAGTATATATTTCATAATATTTTATAGAATAACAGGTCAATCTAAAAATATATTTCTAGATTTTAAAACTTTAATCTTATTTTTTCAAATTGAAATCAAATTAGCAAAATAGAACTTTAAATTTTGAACTTTTTATCACATGCGTGGATCGAAGACGACGAGCAAATGGATGAGCGGATTAAATTCATCAGGGAAAAAGACACCCCCCCCACATGTCATCGCTATGGCTATCATCGTCTTCTAGGGGTGCAACTTGGGCCGGGTTCAACCCAAACCCGGCCCACAGAACCTGATTTGCAGTAGTACTCAAACTCTAATTTGCTTAATCCAAACCTGAAGGATCCGGGTTGAATCTGGACCGATTTACAACTTGAGCCGGGTTAGGGTTGCAGTCCATCCGAACCCGAGAAAATCCGAACCCGCAAAGCCACAAGCAGCAGGCCACTGGTGTTGTGGAAGTGATGATTTAGCCTTGTTTGTTAGATTTAAAGTATGTAGAGCTGACAATAGTTTTATGGAAGTGATGATTCTTGATATGAACATTCCATCAGAATCTTTATTACCTTTTAAAATGAGCAATATACCTTTAACCATTGCATTTTATCACGTAATATTGGTGGGCCAAACTAGTATCTTTATTTTTTTTAATTATCTTCTTTGAGACATTTATAACTTCTAATATGAAGTTTGCCAAAATTTTATGAAAGCATCTGAGAAGAGGTGATGAGCAGAAAACTAAAATATCTAGGAAAGGGGTGATGAGTAAAAAATCAGAGAGCTTTGGATGTCGAATGCAGTCTCGCTACTTGGAAATGATCTATTATACCAGACTTATGTGGTCTTCTAATTGGCTCTTTATATCGTCTCAATATTTTCTGCTTCCGAAGGATAAAGTTGACTTCATTAATGGATATGGTGGCTATTGAAATGTTATGCAACATTTGAATTACTTTGAATATGTTTTGGTTTAAGAATGTACTTTTTTTTTTGTTTAGTCTTATGAAATATATATATATTTTTAGATATATAATTTGAAATGTGAAGCTTGTTTGTTTTAAACTTCAGCTTGTTTGTATAATATAAACTTATTTGTTTCAAACTTTAGCTTATTTGTGCAATGTTAAGCTTGTTTGTTTCAGATTGTTATATATATATATATATATATATCAATCCAAATTTTAACTTAAAATTTAATTTAAATTTAATTTTTAAAAATAAAAATAAAATTAAAATTTTATAAATAAAATTAAAATTAAAATTAAAATTAATATTTTATAAATAAATTAAAATTAGAATAGAAAGAAACCGAGTTTCATGAATCCGTAAATGGTACCTTATCGTTTCCTCGTCCGTTTTCCATCTCCTCCCCTCTCCGCCTCCGGCCTCCATTCTCCAGCCACATATCTACGTGGCCTTCCACCGTCCGACGCTTTTCCTCTCTATAACCGCCCATCCCGGCGGACGTGCGAGTGAGCGAGAGCCACACGAGTGATCCCTCTCCGCCCGCTCCTCTCCTCCGAACCCCACGATCTCCACCGCCAAACCCTAGCCTTCCTCCGATCTCCAGCGATCCCCCGCCCTTCCTCCTGCCAGGTTTGTGTCTCGCCGCATCGCCCACTTCCCTGCTCTTTTTTTAGCCTTCGGATGTTTCGTAGATGGATTGGGCTCGCTATAAGCCGTCCTGTAAAATCCGCTTTACTTTTTTTTTTTTTCCTTTTCCTTTCCTTTCTCCTTTATTTTATTTTATTTTTGGTGGCGACGGGAACTTAGATCTAGGAAGTGGATGCTAAGGTCGTCGCAAGGTCATGTGAGTTTCCTTTTCTTTGATTGTTTTTGTTATTTATCTGTCTTTCGCTGTTCGGTTGAAGAGATCTTTTCGGGTTTTCCGGTTGATCGCGTGTTCATGTTTGAGATTCTTATTCAATTAGGTCTGGTGGGTTTTCTTTATTTGTTCCTTCAACCGGCTTTGGAAGCAAAGCATTCTTTTTATACAAGTCCTTCCTTTCTCTTCTTTCTAACTAGTTGTGCTGCCAGATCTGAAATTTCTAGCCCCTTTTTTTTTTTTGAAGAAGAAGAACGACTTCCTGGGGGCAGATAAAGCCACCACAGACGCCATGATAAATTTGATCATTTTATTTGAAAGTTTCTTTCTTCTTTTTCCGCCCTTTGTTGTTTGTTTTGGTTGTTTACATTAGGAGCAAGGGTTGGAAGGAAACGGGTTGTCGATGGAAGAAAGAAATTAGACAGGAAAAGATAGACGTGGTTCCTTCTATGAGAGTTGTGCTTATTTCCATCATTCATTCCCTCTTCAACGAAGTGGAAGTTTCAAGAGATCCAGGTTTTATGATAGATACCTTGAAGTCAACCTTTCTATCTTGTTACTAGATGAAGCTATTGTTGAAAAGTCCCAGCCTATAGATGTAGATAGCTCGATATTGAGATTCTCTTGAACAAATTTTTAAATTTTTACTATAAGATGACTTGGGATTTGGATTTTAACTTTTTGGCGGCATGTGGAATGATTATCAAGCAAGGTTGTTCTCATGGTAAACTCTTGGAGTTAATGCCCAGATAAATTAATATAGGGCAAGAAGTATTTAGGTTTGTTGTGAAAGAACGGAACGAAAGCCAAATGGTTGGTAAAATGTGCAAGTGAATGGAACATGATTTGCAAAAGAGGAAGGTAGATATAGAAGGAAGCACTATTGACATCTACTTTTTTTACTGTCACCAATATGTTGTAGAAATTGGATATTGAGGATTGGTTGTTGGTAAATTGATTGTCTCTACAGCTGTATCCTGGCTATCAATTTGGACTAAAAGTAACTATATTTATTGTTATGATGGCCAGTTAATTGTTTCATGTTTTTGCTAGAACACTCTAGCAGGTACCCATCCTCTGTGATGCTTGTCACTTGAAACATTTTTGCCTGATTCTTTCTGCATTGAAATAATACAACAGATCTTCAAAATGACGTGGCAATGCAGTGTTATTACATCTACTTTTGTATCTGCCCTTTTCTTATCTCTCAGTGGGTGATTAGTGCATTGTATGATTTTTTTTTATTTAATTTTTTGGTTTCATCTGTAGAGTGCGATATTGTATTGATCTTTTGCTTGTTATAATATTAATGTTTCTTTTATTCTTTTGTTATTTATTAATGAAATGCAAAATGATGCTTCATAACTAAAGAGCCAACTTGGAAGTTTGGTTATCCTTTCATGCTGTTTCACAGAAAATCATTGGAAACCATATATAGCCTTCTTCCAAATAAATGTCTAGATTCACGCATGCTTTATGATGTATTCCAGTTTTTGGTAAATCAGAAGGAAAAGGAAATAAATTTACATATCCTAGGTGTAGCTTTCAATTTCTCATCATTGTATGTTTTGATCTGGCCATTTTGGACTAACATTTTGTTCAGAAACTAATTGTTTGTATTACAATTTTCTGGTTGTAATGAACACAAGGTTATGATGTTGTCGAGTTGAGCTAAAATTTAATCTCTTAGGTTTTGTGAAATTCAGAAGTTAGTAAGTGGTGGAAGTCTAAGTTAGTAAGTTATTGAGAGGATTTTGGCTGAGCATAAGTGGTGGAAGTCTAAGTGGCGTGCATCAGCAACTTCAGACCCTCCCCTTTTGAAGTCATCAAAGTCAGTTTGCAGTTATAATTTACTGAACTAAATAGAAGTCCTGAACTAGCTGAAATGCATGTTGGTGGTCAAATTGAGTGCCAAACAGCCTGAAATGACCAATTTTTTTGGGAGATGTCCACTTTGAGACACCACTTCTGAGCAACCAGACAAACCCTAAAAGCCAGTGTGAAGGCTCTAAAAATTAGTCATTGGTAGGTACAGTGTTGTTAAAGGCTTGAGGCATAAGGTGGTAAGGGTTAGGTGCTTCTTATACCCTAAGCGAGGCACCTTCATCTAAGCTCATATGAGACAAAAAAGACTAACATTTTTTATTTGATTTGAGATGCAAGAAAAGTATTTTTTTTCTTAATAAGCTATATTTATAATATATTTTTTAAATTTATCATATTTATTAAATTATGTTATTTTTATGATGTATCATTACATGCATAATTATTTTTCTTATCCTATAAAAAAGGTTAAAAATTGGAAGATAAAGGGATGGAACACCAAAAATTATTCTATTATTTGAGAAAAAGGAGGAATACATCAAGGTACTATAGATTTAAGCAAGGAAAAAGAAGGCTTTTTATTGAGGCAATAGACTAAATATATTTTTATTATAATTTTTTTAGTTTTTTTAATTATGCGCTATAAATCTTACTTATATAAATTATGCTACCATTTATTTTAAAAATGTATACATCACTTTGTTCAGGCAGACGCATACGCTTTGTGCCTTGCACCTAAACTTCAAGAGTAATTTATACTTAAGTGCACCATATGCTTTTAACAGCATATGGTAGGGTTTTTTTTTTTTTGGTTAAATTCCATGATATTTAAGTAATTATCTCTGTTTTGATATTGTCAGGAAATTCTTGATTTGGTTTCCCGATGGTCCTTTGAAAAGCTTCCACTACTAATGAAGCTGTTGAATGGTTGAAATACTCTGCACCACTAGTTTTTATGTGACAGGAAATCAAGCCTTTGGTGATTTGTATTTGGATAGGATGAGTGAATCCTATATATAACGCATCATTTACTTGTCAATTGGCTGGAGAGTTTAAAGGGTTGAGCTGTATAGACGGCAACAAGGTTCAAGTTTCTTATTAATGGATAGAAGCTTTGCTCTCTAAATTAGTATGATGTTCCATGTCTTGGTGTTCCTGGTTGCAGAGGTATTTTGTAATGCCAACTTTATTGCATCATAGTATCAAGGGTTGTACTTAACCCATAGAAGATATGCTGGTAGGTGGTGTAATTTGAGATGTGGTTCTCATATTATATCATGCCGAGTTCTTGGTTAATCCTCACTAGTATGCAGTAAATTTAAAAAATTGTCAGCTCTTTACTAAGTTCAGTAAACTTGGATTCGGTCACCTCCCCCATTTTTGGATTTACATGGTTCACAAATCTCAAATATGAAAAAAAAAGTGAAAAAAGGTAGGGCGACTTCAGGATGCATATGGATTCAAAGGTGGTGGAAGTGATCGGATCATGGACTTGGCTACATTTGAATATAACTAAGTTTATATATATAAAGAGGGAGAGAGGAGGGGGGCAAACTTGGCTACATTCGAATATAGTTAAATTTAGGATTTATCACCTCTCCCTCCCTTTGATCCACACGAATGTTGAAGCCTTCCCACCTTTTTCATCTTTTTCATTTTTGAGATCTGATGTGGGGTAAAAAAGTCTTTGCATAAATCGATTGATGTGGACAGATGGTGGGGCCCACCTTGGGTTATGTCCTACCGACTATAACATCCAGAAGGAGTCCGCCTTTCACCATAGCTGGAGGACAGCCGCACCCTTGTCGAACTACTACCTTAGCATCTCCATTTGAGTTTCGGCAGACCGAACCTCGGCTAATCGACCTTCGGCTTCCTTTGCCGAACCTCATCTACACCTGAGTTTTGTCCATAGAATCTTGGTTGACTGACCCTCGGCTTCCTTTGCCGAGTCTCGCCTCCGAGCCAAAGCAATCGGACCTCAATAGTCGGAAGTCACTCGACCGATCCTTCCCTTTGCTAACCTTCGGCCCATGTCGAACATCTCGGCCATCATATCGCTAAGAATCACAAGAATCTCAAAGCTCCTTCTCGAAGTAGTTCTTCATAAATGGAAGAGGGAGCCAGATAAGGCTTTCCCTTTTCATGATTTGCGGGATCACAAATCTCCCTGATAAGGTATACGTCAAAATCAGCCTTATCATCCTCCAACTTCCATAACTGCTCTATGAAAATTAGATGACAGCATACCATCCCTGCTGCCTATTAAACATTAGGTCCCAGACCCTCAGGTAACACACACAAAAACTCCTCATTGACATCATAACATTCTAGAACCCTTCTCTGAAAACTTCTCTCAAAAACCTTCTCTAGAATCTCCTCGCGAAAACCTTCTTCACATTATCTGTGATCAAGATCTCCATTGACTTGGGCTTTGGAGGGTCCTCTATAGGGACCAACTACCTCATACCCTGCTTGAGGATGCTGTTTTGCAGGTTTACTAGGATGAGAGAATGCCACCTGGATCTGTATGAGCATCGTCACCTCATCCCAAGTTGGAGAACAAAAATTCGCAACAACAGATTAACGCTAGAGGGAAGGGCCCTCAAGTCCCTAAAAACTTGAAATCTTAGGAGAAAAGGTTCAAAAGAGAATGACACCATTCTAAATGGCGAACTATGAAAGGAAGATTGTAGATGCCCTCGATCAGCCGCCTCTCAAAGGCCTGATCTCTCGCAGAACACAACATCCTCACAATCGCCCTAGCCTGATGCTCCGCCACCACCTGCGACTCCTGTCATGCAGGACCAATTCAACACGTTGGTCCAGCAAGTCCAGGCATTGATGCAGTTGGTGCAAGGGCTCCAAGGAGTCCTCTCGATTGCACCCAATTAGCAACATCTCGATGGAGCAGCTATGCCAGCTCAACCAAGAGTTCCTTCACCTAACCAGTTTGAAGCTACGAGTCCCTTATGGAAATCCAGCCACGAAGTGGGGAAAATAGAGCCAGTCCCACTGAAAGATGAAGACAAGGGCTTTCCTCGGCTTTGCTGGGCCTGCTCCTTGTCTCTGGTTTCCTCTCATCACGGATTAATGCTAAGATGTCGATCCCTCATCTTGGTCTCTCCATCAATACAGGCCGAAGCTTTCGAATGAAAGATCCAGGAGATGCGTTTGAAATTGGACGCTGTTAGGCATGCGTCTCAGCCAGAATCTCGGGTGGAATGAGATCCACCCTTTACTGAGAAAATTATAAAGGAAGTTGTCCCGTCGCATATAAAGCTCTCTGCCATCGAGCCATACAATGGGACCACTGACCCAAACGATCATCTGAGTAGCTTCCGATCGATAATGCTGTTCTACGAAGCTTTGGAAGCGATCCTATGCCTGGCCTTCTCCTCAACTCTTCGGTGACCTGCCAGAGTATGGTTCAATGCCTTAAAACCGAATTCCATTGATAAGATGTCGATCCCTCATCTTGGTCTCTCCATCAATACAGGCCGAAGCGAATGAAAGATCCAGGAGATGCGTTTTAAATTGGACGCTGTTAGGCATGCGTCTCAGCCAGAATCTCGGGTGGAACGAGGTCCACCCTTTACTAAGAAAATTATAAAGGAAGTTGTCCGTCGCATATAAAGCTCTCTGTCATCGAGCCATACAATGGGACCACTGACCCGAACGATCATCTGAGTAACTTCCGATCGATAATGCTGTTCTACGAAGCTTTGGATGCGATCCTATGCCTGGCCTTCTCCTCAACTCTTCGGTGACCTACCAGAGTATGGTTCGATGCCTTGAAGCCGAATTCCATTGACTCTTTTAATAAACCTGGCTGCTCCTTTACCAGCCAATTTGTCAGCGGTCGCAATTATCGGCGAAGGTCGAATTCCTTCTTCTAAGATAAAGCAATGAGAGGGGGTCCTTGAAGAGTTTCTTTGGCCGTTTTAATACGGCCATGTTGAAAGTTGACCACCTCAATCATGAGGTGGCCATGTCCACCCTAGCAGGCAGAGTATTGGAAGGAGACTTCTATTTGGCGATGAAAGTGAATTATCTGTGGAGCCTCTCTGATAGAAGAGTCTAGGAGGTCGGTACGAGTCGAGCACTTCAATTCTTCGTACCTCGGTAGGGCCGAGTGAATTCTTAACATTAGGGTCACCAGTGATCCAAGATTATTGGGGTGATCCCATAATTGTCACTAAATGCCTCCTAATGAGTTGGAACAAGGCTTGACTGTAGTGTTGGAATAAGATCATCGGGGTGATGGTTACTAATGTGGTTGGTAAAAGCCACATGTGAACCGATGGCCAAAATTATTTAAGGACGAGAGTTATTTTAAAAGTTAACGATTTCAGCAAGAGCGGTCCCTAGGCGGCCTCGAGGCGGCTCCTAGGCAGTCCCAGCAAGAGCGGTCCCTAGGCGGCCCCGAGGCGGCTCCTAGGTAGCCCCAGCAAGAGCGGTCCCTAGGCGGCCCCGAGATGGCTCCTAGGCGGCCCTAGCAAGAGCGGTCCCTAGCGGCCCCGAGGCGGCTCCTAGGTGGCCCCTTGTAAACAGAGGTTTCTTTACTGGCCTTGAGCCTTGAATGGCTACGGTTTTGTCTTATCTTCAAGGCTCAATTTGATTTCTCAAGCAAGCCTCTGTCTCGGATAAAGCCGAGCCCACTAACCATCCTTGATCCATATCAGTTCAAAAAGACAGGAATCGTCAGTTCCTGCATAAGCCTTAAAAGTCATAACCCGTCAGGCAATATTAATGACTCTGACCAGATAAAGCCCCGAAAGTCATGATCTATCGAACGACATTGATGACCCTGATCAGACGAAGCCCCAAAGGTCATAATTCATCATGAAACTGCAAATCTCCAAGCCAATGAGGCCCAAAAAGTCATCAAGAAGATTTAATGACTCTGGCCAAATAAGCCTCAAAAGGTGATCGTCTGCCATGATGTACCAATCACCATGAGGGAGACTCAATCCCATTGGTTTCGACATTCTATCTGCAAAAGTCATAGCTCATCAGGAGATTCCAATCTTATCAAGCGAGCCACACGGACTCAAAGTGTCAATATGAATGGTAAGAAAGGCCCCAGACGAAGGTACGAACACTCAAGTGGATACTTCCTAACTCTCTCTCTCATCTTGAGCTTCCCTAAGCTCACGACTGGGATCTTGATCACTAACTTAAGCGTCGAAGGGTTCTCGCCAAATATTCGGTATTCGGGACTTTTTGCAGATTTCGGTGCCGAAGTAAGGCTTCTTCAGCAAACAGATGGTGCATCTGCTGGCGCTCAAGGACGTCAGCTCAAAGTGATCATGCATCATCAAATTGGTGCGCCAGGTAGGGGGGCTGGCGTGCTGGCGTGACCCTGAGGAAAGGATTACTCTCTGGCCCTGAGTTGCAAGTTTGCCTTCTCTTAAGCAACGATGGATGCAACGCATGTTCAGGAGGTTTCTTCCAATCCCACTGGAGGGCAACCCCGCCGTGCCGAGCCGTCAGAGGCAAACTTTCCTATTTCTTTATCACCGCTGATCTCAACTACCCCACAAGAACAATTGGCTAACCTCCCTCAATAAGTCCAAGCTCTTATTGGGGTGGTCCGCGAGTTACGGGAGCAATAATCGGCAATCTGGACCTCCTGCGTCACCCATAATCGCCGCATCGACCAATCAGCAATCCACTTAAGAAGACCCTCTCCGGAGGAGCATCGCCATCGTCAAACTCCATCCAGGCATCATCATCGGGAAACCTCCAAGAGGTCTCGGTCTTTCGTTCGTCATTCTGGCGGCCCCTCTTTTAAGTGATGTTGGGGAAGGAGCCTAGGGGCACATATTATCATCAGCATCATCATTCCTCCTCATCGTCTGAATCGGTGAGCGAGGATTTTAACGACCGGATGGAGAGGCGCTTAGAGGAGCAAGACCAGCGTTTGGAGGAGCTTAGCCAGAAGCTCAATAACCAACCAGGGGTGGACTATGATACTCGTCCCCCCTTACTCACCGAATTATGGAAGAACCTATGCCTCACATATTTCGTCTTCCCCAGTTGGATCCTTATGACGGTACTACGGATCCGCTAGACCACTTAGAGAATTATAAATCTCTCATGCAAGTCCAAGGGGTGACTGATGCCCTCCTATGCATTGCCTTTTTTGCTACTCTTCGAAAAGCTGCGCGCGCCTGGTATTCTCGTATACTTCTGCGCAGCATCGACTCCTTCTGACAGCTGGAGAAAGCCTTTCTAGCATAATTTGATGCTTGTCGGAAGATCCCTCGGGTGGCTGATAGTCTATTCTTCCTTCAATAGAAGGAAGGAGAATTATTAAAAGATTTTATAGCCCGATTCAAGACAACAGCCCTCGAGGTGTATCACCTTGATGATGCCGTGGCCACCCTGGCCTTGAAGCGAGCACTTCGCCCCTCTTGCTTCACTTATTCATTAGACAAGAAGCCTCCTGGTTCTTATGCTGAGCTTCTGAATCGAGCACATAAATATATTCATGCCGATGAAGCTGATTTCACTCGAAGGAATGCTGAGAGAGGGGGGCTAGCAAGAAATCGGTTCGTGAAGAGCCGATCAGGCCTCCTCTTAAGAAGTCTGATCCTTCACGCCGACCAGATAACCGACGCCGAAACTTAGCCACTAAAAGAAGAAAGTTTTATACCTCTCCTCGTCCCTAGATCTCATATTCTTATGATGCTTTTGTTTGGATGGATTTATCTCCCAACTCCTTGCAACTGGTGACCACTCTTCTAGTTGGCTTCACAGGAGACTTAGTGAGGGTCGAGAGTGAAATCATCACCTTGCCTGTCACGGTAGGATCGCTACTGTATCAAAGCACGGTCCTGATGAGGTTCCTAGTGGCCCGAGTGCCTCTGGCATATAATGCCATACTCGGTCAACCTGGTCTAAATCTCTTGGACGTGGTGATATCCATCAGGCGCCTACTCGTGAAGTTCCTTACCAGTGGAGGGATCGGCGAGATGTGCGAGGAGCGAAATCCTGTACAATTATTTTACCATATTGGCTCCCCGCCCTCAGGAAATGATGACTCCGCTAACTTCAATGATGCTCGATCCTAGAAAATCTGAAAGAAGAGGAGAGTTAGCCGAGCGCTTATTATTCTATCCGTTGGGAGATGACCATGTGAAGATTGTGCAAATCGGTGAGCTCCCTCTAGAGATGAAGAATTAGCTCCTTACTTTCTTACGAGCGAACTTGGATGTTTTTGCATGGTCAACATCAGACATGCCGGGCATCCCTCCAGAGGTAATTACTCATCAGCTCCATGTTAATCCAGAGTATCGGCCTATCCGCCAGAAGAAGAGAAGTTTCGCTTCTGAGCGACAGAGAGCTATAGATGAGGAGATTAATAAACTGCTTGCTGCCAATCACATCCGAGAAGCTCAATACTCGGATTGGCTAGCCAATGTGGTCATGGTTCAAAAAGCGAACGGAAGCTAGCGCATCTGCATCGACTTCATTGATCTCAATAAGGCGTGCCCCAAGGATAGCTTTCCTTTACCACGGATTGATTAATTGGTGGACTCTACCTCTGACCATGAGCTTCTCAATTTTATGGATGCTTTCTCCGGGTATAATCAAATAAGGATGGATCCGACAGATGAAGAAAACACCTCTTTATCACCGAGAAGGGCATCTACTGCTATAAGGTGATGCCTTTCGGACTGAAGAATGCAGGGGCTACTTACCAAAGATTGATGAATAAGGTCTTTAAATACCGGATTGGGCGCAATATGGAGGTATATGTGGATGATATGCTGACTAAGAGCACCTACAATGCCAACCATGTCGCCGATTTAGAAGAGATTCAATAATCTCCGGCGTCATCAGATGAAGCTCAACCATCGCAAATGTGCATTCGGTGTCGCTGTCGGGAAATTCCTGAGTTTCCTAGTGACCCAGCGGGGATTGAGGCCAATCCGAAGAAGATTCAAGCCATTCTTAATACGAGACAGCTAGTCAATAAGAGAGGTGCAATGGCTCACCGGAAGAATAGCCGCTCTGAGTCGATTCCTATCTAAATCGGTCGAGAGGTGCTTGCCTTTCTTTAAAGCTCTGCACAAGGCCGACGACTTCGAGTGGACGGAGAGCTATCAGACATCCTTTGAGGAGCTGAAAGAGTTCTTGTCTACGCCACCGTTATTGTCGAAACCTAAGGAAGGAGAAAAGCTCTTCCTCCGGAGGCCGTAAGTTCTGTACTGGTGCAACTCGACTCCGATGGAACGCAGAGGCCTGTTTATTATACTAGCAAGGTGCTCCACGATGTGGAAGTCAGGTATTCCAGAACTGAAAAAATTATCTTTGCTCTGATCATCTCTACCTAGCGTCTTAGACCGTACTTTCAAGCCCATCCAATTGTGATGCTCACGACCAACCTCTTAGAGCTATCTTGGCTTGTCCTGACACCTCTGGTCACTTGGCTAAGTGGACCGTGAAATTAAGGGAGTTCGATCTTTCATTGCAGTCCTGCTTTGCCCTGAAGTTCCAGGTGTTGGCTGACTTCCTGATAGAGTGTACCTAGACAGAGGAGCAATCTGAAGATCTCCCTATGAAGTGCCCAGATGCTAGGGAGGACGTGGTGGGAGGCTGGATCCTTCATGTTGATGGTGCCTTTAATTCTCAAGTGAGTGGAGCTAATCTCATTCTGGCAATTCCAGAGGGTGTCGTATTAGAGTACACCTTTCGATTCCTTTTTAAAGCCACAAATAACCAAGCCGAGTATGAGGCCTTATTGGCCGGAATCAAACTTGCCCTAAAGCTCGGAGTAAAGCGCCTCAGAGCCTTCACTGATTTTTAGCTCATCTTCGGACATATATTGGAGAGTACAGGCTGGAGACCCTATTATGTCTCAATATCTAAATAAGGTTAAATTGCTGACCTCTTCATTAGCCTACTTCACCATTAGCTATATTCCTAGATGCGAGAATGCCAGAGCCGACGTCTTGTCGCGGCTAGCCATCTCGGTGGATGACAGTTTGGGAAGAACATATGTCGAACATTTGGAAACTCCAAGCATCTATGCAGCGAAGGAGATCCTATCGGTCATGCCAGAATCGACATGGATGGATGCTTATATTAAGTACCTTACTGATGGTACTCTCCGAGGCCAGGCTGCTTAAGTGGAGATCTTCAAAGTTTGTGTTGCTGAAGGGGCAGTTATACAGAAAGTCTTTCTCTTATCGTCTCCTTAAATGTGTTGGTCTGACATATGCCGATTATATCCTTAGGGAAATACATGAAGGCATATGTGGGAATCATCTAGGGGGCAGATCCTTGGCGAACAAAGCCCTTCGCTAGGGATACTACTGGTTTACTATGCAAAAAGATGCTGTGGAACTAGTTCAGAAGTGCGACAGTTGCCAACGGTATTCTAGCATCCAGCGACAATTAGCTTCCCAACTGAGCCCACTTTCTGCTCCTTGGCCCTTTGCCCAGTGGGGAATGAACATTCTCGGACCGTTCCCCCCGGCTTCAGGACAACGAAGATTTCTGCTTGTTTTTGTCGACTACTTCACCAAATGGGTTGAGGTTGAAGCACTAGCCAAGATTATCGAGAGCAAGGTAAAGACGTTTTTTAGGAAATCTATTATCTGTCGATTTGGCCTGCCCTATACCATCATCACTGATAATGGCCGCCAGTTTGATAATGCTGCATTCAAGGCCTTCTGCACTGAATTGGGTATCTATCACCGATTCACTTTCGTCGGGCATCCACAGACCAATGGAGAGGCGGAAGTCATGAATCAGACCATCCTTCGTAGACTTAGAACCCGTTTGGACGAGCTTAAAGGCAGATGGGCGGAGGAACTCCCAAGTGTGTTGTGGGCGGCATATCATACGACTCCTAGAGTTTCCATGGAAGAAACTCCTTTCAGCCTTATCTTCGGATCTTGAGGTAGTTATCCTGGTGGAGATCGGTCTTCCCAGTAGTCCCTAAGTGAAATTGTATAAAGAAGAAATAATGCTTGGATTCGCTTCAAGACATTCCGTCCTGGAGATCTAGTCCTCAGGAGGGCTGAGATATCTAAACCAACTGAAGGAGGTAAGCTGTCTCCGAATTGGGAGAGGCCTTATCGAGTCACGAGGATGCTTCATCAAGGAGCTTACAGGCTTGAGAAGTTAGACATACGGCCAATTTTACGTACTTGGAATGCGAGTAATCTCTGCCAATATTACCAATAGTGAGTGTATTTGGCTAATGATTATAAAAAGAGTTCCTTTTTTTAACTTCATGTCTCTATTCAGAATAATAGCTTTCAAAAGGACCTCGACGGTTCCGTGATCATAGACACTCCTGGGCCGGTGCAAAAAATCCATGTGGTGGTTCAAGTCCTATGGTTTCGATGGCCTCGAGTCAAACTCCTGGGCCGGCGCGAGAAACTCTTGTGGTAGTTTTCAAAAGGACCTCGACGGTTTCGTGATCATAGACACCCTCGGGCCGGTGCGAGAAACCCTCATGGTGGTTCAAGTCCTATAGTCTCGACGATCTCGGTCAAACTCCTGGGTTGGCACGAGAAAACCTCGTAGTTTTCAAAAGGACCTCGACGATCCCGTGATCATAGACACCCCTGGGCCGGTGCGAGAAACCCCCGTGGTGGTTCAAGTCCTATGTTCTCGACGGCCTCGAGTCAAACTCTCGGGCCGGCACGAGAAACCCTCGTGGTAGTTTTCAAAAGGACCTCAATGGTCCCGTGATCATAGACACCCCCAGGTTGGCGCGAGAAACCCCCGTGGTGGTTCAAGTCCTATGGTCTCGACGGCCTCGAGTCGAACTTCCGGGTCGGCGTGAGAAACCTCCGTGGTAGTTTTCAAAAGACCTCGATGGTCCCGTGAACATAGACACCCCCCTAGTTGGCGCGAGAAACCTTCGCGATGGTTCAAGTCCTATGGTTTCGGTGTTCCGAGTCAAACTCCTGGGCTGGCGCAAGAAACCCTCGTGGAGGCTTAGAAAGATACGACATTCTTCGAGCCCATGGCCAAGACCGACGTCAATATTCGAAAAGTGCCCTAGCAAAAGCCTAAGAAGTCAATATGAACCCACATGTTCCTATGGAACCCGTATGTCAAATCACTGGCTCTTTAAGTACGCTTATAGAGCAGGAGGCACATCTTTTGAACTCAGAGGCTCAAGTCAAGACAGGCATTCAAAAGATCAAAGCGGTACTAAAAGATAAGTTCATCAATTTTAGGCGAAATGTCTTTTCTATCATTAATTCTCTTATTTCAATAACCTCATTGTCATAACAAAAGACTGACGTTTGCTGGATTACAAAATATTGAAAGCAGAAAAAGAAACTAAACCTAAGGCTCGGTGGATCTTGGTCTATCCCCAGCATTGTCGTTCTTTGGGCCTTCATCTTCGTCCTCGGGCCGGATGTCTTTAAGGCCAGTCACTTTATAAATTCGGGAGATTTTCGTTAAAGCTGGGACTTCGGCGGTTGCCACTTTCTCCATGGCTTCGGCCTCGACGACAGCAAGTTTCTCCATGGCTGAGCCTCGACGGCAGTTAGTTTTTTTATGACTTCTCGAATTTTCGCCTCAGCACAAGCCAGCTTCTCCATGGCGGCCCTGGCTTTGGATTCAGTTGTGTCGGCCCTATTTTCGGCATGATCCACCTTTAGAAGAGCGTCTTCCAACTCCTCCGTTGGCCTAAGCCTTGACATGGCTTCTGCCAATTTAGCCTTAGCGACTCTGGCCTTCCTTTCATCCTCCTCGGTTCGGGCCTTAGGATTGGTTTTCTTCCTGGACGGCTCGGAGCTCGTCGGCCACCATCGCCTCCCGGGTCCTGATCTCGGTCAGTTCTTTAGTCAGATCGTTGACCCGAGTCTTGAGGGCTGCTAGCTCATCCTGAGCGCGCCCATAACTATTGGAGCTCCCGGTACAAGCATCCCGAAGGACAAAAAGGCCATTGGATGCCTGCGTAGACCGATGGATTAGAACGCAGATTATATCCGACCAAGAGAGCTGAGTCAGCACATTTACATGGAGGACGATAGTGAAAGAGTGTTAAGAGACCTCTCGATTGGCTAATGGCGGAGTTTAGCCTGAAAGTTGGGAAGAGTGGAGCGACTCAAAAGGCGCTCTGCCAGGCGACCTCGGCGCATTGCCGTAACCTTGGATGGCCGACTAAGAGGAACATTGTCTGGAGATGTACTTGCTCCCTCCGGCGCCGATTGGGTGGCCAAGGAAGCGCCCTCTCCAACTTCCTGCACCGGAGGCGTTGCGGACCTTACTTATGGTGCGGTCGCATCTTTGGTCCCGGTGGCGGTCGAAGGTCCTCTCCTCGGCGGCTTCGCCTCGACCCCAACAAGAGGAGCCCCCGCCAATGGTGCTTTAGGGGGGTCTCCCTTCTCAACTCTTCCGCCGGGACGACCTCGGGAGCTGCGGGAAGAACCACCGAGGGCTGGGTTGGCCCGCCCTGTTCTTCTCGATGGAGCTTTTTAGGTGCCATCCCTGTCGTGCCATCGGCGTTCTTCTTTCTTTTTTAAGACTCGCCGCGAAAAAGTGTTGGGAGAGAACCTCATCGCTATATAATGAAGTAGAGATGATTAAAAAAAATGATAAAAAAATGAATGAATGTTGGCGATGATGTGATGCTCATCGGATGCCGGTGGTGGCAACGCCGGCGCTGCGCTGACTTCACGGAGGTTATCCTCCGGCAGCAAATCTCGGCAAGAGGGAATGATGGAGGACATTAGGGCATCGAAGAGCTCTCGGTCTCTCCTCTATTGCTGAGTTTTTATTGGGGCTAGTGTTGGGATGGTGCCAGGCAGTTTTCATCCCCTCCACATGGACATAAAAGAATCGGGTCTTCCATTATTTAACCTTGGAGGGTAAATCAAGTTTGAGAACTCTTTTGGGCCTGGAGGCAAAGCTCTATCACCCATTTTTCTTGGGGTTCTAAAGTTTATATAATGCCCGGAATAAGGAGACTCGGGCGGGAGCGCCATGAAAATGGCAGAGTACCAGAAAGGCGCAAACAATTCGAATGGAGTTCGGAGTTAATTGCGCCGGGACAAGGTTATACCTATCTAAAAGGTTGAGGAAAAAAGGATGGAAAGGGAGGCAAAGTCCACTCTTGAAAAATTCCTCATACAAGGCAACCTTGCCAAACCGGCCGCAGGTTACCTTGTCACCATACCAAGGGGCAGAAAGATAAACACTATCTGGTATATCGTACTTGGCTCGGAGATTTTTTGTCCCGAGCTTTCATGGTAGAGGTTATTTTCCTTGGGCCTGCAGATTTAGAGTGGGTAATCTGGGGAGATATCGAGGGGGAAGATGAAGGCAAGGCCCTAGCAACTGGAGATGATGCCCTAGCGGCTGGAGGTGATACTCTAGCGGCTGGAGGTGACGTCCTAGTGGCTGGAGATGATGCCCTAGGGGATGGAGGAGAAGCCTTAGATGGTAGGGGAGAAGCCCTAGTCGAGGTCGGAGCGGCGGTTGCCGATTGACCACGAATGGAGATGCCATCGGGAACCTGACACTGTGCTTGGAGGATTTCCTTCGTAGAGGGTTCTCCCATGGGTCTCTTACCTTTTCTATCGGAACGAGGATCCATGAGAGTGAAAAGAAAGGAACAAAAAATGACTGACCTTGAATCAGAAAGGTAGAGGCAAGAAGTCAGCGTTCGGAAAGTCGAAAGAATGTAGAAGTAATGGAGTAATGAGAAGCCCGAAGGAATGGGCGGGATAACTTTTATACATAATTTCTGAAAGTTTCGCCCACTATAATGCTGTGCGGAGGCGCGAAGGCAGGGTTACTATCTAGCTGTCCGTTAGCTATTAGAGGAATGCAATCCATACCCAATGATAGGACGGAGACAAGGGTGACCTAATAATAACACCCTGCGTATTCTTACTAGTTACGAAGCATTTTCCTCGATCCTCCCATGGGCTATGATGCTCCCAATACCATTCCTTAAACGATGAGAAGACCCCGAAGAGACCTTACTTTTCCAAAAGCACGTGCTTGCCTTCAATAATTTATGGCGCGCGAGACCCAACGAAGTGAGGGAATTCATGCTCCTTTCTCTTGGCGAGTGCTGCGCATGTGAACGCCAAGGCTCAGGAGCGAGGGGGCATATGATGTGGCTGGTAAAAGCCACGTGAGAACTGATGGTCAAAAGTACTTGACGGTGGGAGTTATTTGAAAAGTTAACAGCCCCAGCAAGAGCGGTCCCTGGGCGGTCCCGAGGCGGTTCCTAGGTGGCCCTATGTAAACGAAGGTTTCCTCACTGGACTTGAGCCCTGAACGGCTATGGTTTTGTCTTATCTTTTAAGGCTCAATTTGATTTCTCAAGCAAGCCTCTGCCTCGGATAAAGCCAGGCCACTAACCATCCTTTGATCCATATCAATCCAAAAAGACAGGAATCGTCAGTTCCTGCATAAGCCCCAAAAGTCATAACCCGTCAGGCAACATTAATGACTCTGACCAGATAAAGCCCTGAAAGTCATGATCTATCGGACGGTATTGATGACCCTGATCAGACGAAGCCCCAAAGGTCATAATTCATCATTAAACTGCAAATCTCCAAGCCAATGAGGTCCAAAAAGTCATCAAGGAGATTTAATGGCTCTGGCCAAGCCTCAAAAGGTGATCGTCTGCCATGAAGTACCAATCATTAGGGAGGGACTCAATTCCCCTGGTTTTGCCATTCTATATGCAAAGTCATAGCTCATCAGGAGATTCCAATCTTATTAAGTGAGCCACACGAACTCAAAGTGTTAACATGAATGGTAAGAAAGGCTCCAAATGAGGTACAAACTCTCAAGCGGACACTTCCTAACTCTCTCTCTCTCTCATCTTGAGCTTCCTCAGCTCACGACTGGGATCTCGATCACTAACTTGAGCGTCGGAGGGTCCTCGCCGGAATATCTGGTATCTAGGACTTGTTGTAGATTTCGGCGCCGAAGTGAGGCTTCTTCAGCAAATAAACGGTGCATCTGCTGGCGCTCAAGGATGTCAGCTCAAAGTGATCGTTCATCATCAGTTACTGCTGGAGTTGTCACATCTATCTCATGACTAGTTCTGGAGTTAATAATACTAATGCCTTGCGATGTATACACATGATTGGATCTTATTTTTTTCCCATAAACATATCTACTTTACGGTTAGAAGCAAAATCTTCATTTTTCCTCTCATTTTTTTTCTTTTAAGTGATAGCTACAATTAGTTTGCTTTCAATTTTCTTATCTTTTTCAATGCTGATCAGTCACATATATTCTCACATTTGATGACTGATCTATTGGTTACAATGTTTATGCATATACATACGTATAAATATGTTCACTTGTCACCATATCTAGATCTGGAGAATTTCTTATGTCTAATACTCCCATCCATCTTGAGAATTTGCTGTCTTATAATCCTATCCCTGTCACCCTGTGACACTGATCATCTGAAAGGGACATAGAAATCAATTTTCCCCAAAAAATTGGGTGTGCTGAACTGAGAATAGGGAAACTTGTTTGGGCCTCCATTTTGGTATGCTAGTCAGGGATGGAAGAGAGACTGATAATTTGGAATAAGTTGAATGTGGTGACATACACTATGGATGAAATTTTATATCCTGATATAGATGGAATATTCATTTGTTCATCTGAGGTTAAAAATGGACGACAACTTAATGGTTTGAAGTGATTGAAAGTGATGTAAGATGGCAACTTAGGAATTTAATTTTCCTGATTTGTTGGACCCTGGGGCATTTGGATGCTCATTGACAATTTATATTGTCAAACCTTGTTCAGTTTACTTTTAAACTTGAAAAGGGAATAATTTTCAATTTTTATCAAGCTATAGGCAGTTAATCATTCTTGTTATACTTTGTATCTATCGCGTTTGCACATGTATTATGTGCAAACTTTGCACCATGGCAGGTTTTTCCAGGTTGCTATCTTGAATTTCTATGAGCATTCAATTGTCATGGTGTCATGCATTTAGGTGACTTTGGGGAAGGGGAAAAGTTGGTTGACTTATTAGAGTCAAAGTTTCTGAGAAGAAGATTCATAGATGTTATTTGGATGGCATGAGTCTTTAGTGAGCACACCAGAGCACTTCAACAATTTTATGTTTGGATCCATAAATGGTGGCTTCCTCAACAAACTTTGAACTAAGTTTTTGAGATGTACTTCTGCTGGTACGTCAGTCTTTGGTGAACCTGGTACATTATTGTAACTGTAAAAGCATTATATTTGCATCTATTGATAATGCTTTGTTGTCAAGCTTGTTTGGTTGAGGGGGTGATTCAAAATCAATGTTCTTGGGAATGTTGGAAAACCAAGCATGAAAAAGGTCAACTGTGCACAACCGTGCATTTGGTGTCTAATAGATGAAAACTGTAGTTTTGGTTGTTTGCTAAGCTGAGTTTTTCTTGGCTTCTTCGACATTGGTAGCTTGTAAACTTTGCGGTACATTAACAATAGATGGCATAAAAGGTACATTCAAATACTACTACTCATCTGCTGATCACTTTCTTTCTTTTGATTGTCAATTAGCTTTGCTAGTTCTAGAATTTTTTACTTTGTTGATGACTTTGATATTTTTGCATATAAAATAGAAGTATTCCATGGCTTCAGATTTAAATTGTTTATGGTTATTCTCAGATATTGCTGTAAAATGGCAAGAGGTGCCAGGAGACGTTACAGACTTTCATCTCGTCAGCTCAGGTGGACTCCATATCCTGTTCCTTCACGTTGCTGGAAGGACCTTCCAGAAAAAGAAGAGCGCTCTAAGAAAGCATCCTTGGAATTGGAGAAAAGGGTCTGGGAAGATGCCATCTGCCCAGTTTGCATGGAATACCCACATAATGCTGTTCTTCTCCTCTGCTCATCCCATGACAAGGGTTGCCGCCCCTACATGTGTGGAACCAGCTACCGTTACTCCAACTGCCTATATCAGTTCAAGAAGGCATACACTAAAGTGACATCCGCTACTCACCACCACGGGTGGGGTTTAGCTATGTCTCGCTGGTCTGCAAGCGAGAAGTCTGAGGTGATGGAGCTTGCATGCCCCTTATGCCGTGGACAGGTGAAGGGATGGGCTCTGGTAGAACCTGCACGTGAATATCTCAATAACAAGAAGAGAAGCTGCATGCAGGACAATTGCTCATTTGTGGGGACATACAGAGAGCTCCACAAGCATGTGAGGTCTGAGCACCCTTCTGCAAAGCCTCGTGAGGTGGATCCTGTGCTTGAGCAGAAGTGGAGAACACTAGAGCATGAGATGGAGCAGCAAGATGTTATCAGTACAATTAGGTCATCAATGCCAAGGGCAGTGGTGCTTGGGGACTATGTGATAGATGTGAATAACAGTGACCTTGAACTTGATGATGAAGCTGGTGATGATGATGGGCACGACGAAGGAGGAGGAAGTCATGGCATCGGTAGAAGCATCCTTATTTTTTGTTGAGAGGGGGCACGTGTAATGGGACTCCATGGGGAAAATAGCTTATCCGAGGACAGGGAAGAAGAGGATGATGTTTATGCTCCTTCCGTGAATGGTGCTGGTGCTGTTGCTGGTGCAGCAGATATTATCACTACTAATTTGCCAGATAGCAATGAAGACTTAACTCCAGCTGCTAGCCATGGGAGAGGTGCAGGTGTGCTGAGAGACGAGGGCGGCTGAGGCGACGACGTTGTAGAAACCATGGCAGATCAATATCTGGCATGAGAGCTGAAACATAGCGAAGGACAGGGAGACGAGCTGATTTTGAAATACCTAGTTTTCAGATATCTGTGTGTTTCATCTTTAGTTTACTGTTTTGTGATCGGACATATAACAGTGAAACGCTGTCTTTATCTTATGATTTGTGAACAGTGACATCTTGTGTCATGTATTTGCATATGGATGCTGCTCTACATGCTTCACTGTGTCATGTATTTGCATATGGATGTTGTCTTTTATCTTATGATGGGTAAGTAATCTAGAGTTGTTAGTTTGCCTCTTTTGTCCGACAGGATGGTTTTTTCAGGTTATACTCCAACAAATGCGACGATGAGTGGGAGATGAGTGGGAGCTTAAGGTAGTGTTTGAAATAGAGTATATCCCTCTTTCTCAAAATCCATAATTATAAGGATAGCTGGGAATAAAGTTAACCAAAGAGATAATCCATAGTTAATCATGATTAATCATATGTTATCCCCTTAATTTATTTTCTAGAAAATGCAGGGATAGTTGGTTATCCTTTCAAATAAGAGTAAAAAAAAGTTATTCTATGGATTTACCTTTTTGTATTTGATATGATTAATGGGATAGCCAAGGGATATCCTTAGGGATAGTCAGGGGATAAACTCTCTCCAGTACACTTGTCCATGGATAATATTTTTTCTATCAAACACTATCTAATTGTTCACATGTTGCAAGTTGGCTGTGGCTATTATCATCTGACAATCTGAGAAGGTATTCATCCTCTTACAACCTTTGAAGGTAGAACAACCGTCTGGATGTCGATATACTGGAGGTGGCCTGAATTTCATATTCGAAATACTCAAATCGTCATTTGACTGGCATTGCAAGGCCAGTGGTTTTCACGGTTGTCCTTTTTCTCAGGGGATTGGCAAGATCACTTTTTGTCACCCATGTGTCGTCAGAATGCCCCTCCCTCTTGTTTGGATAAGCGTGCGTCTGTTGCACTTGTCTTGGTACAAGGCATGACCACTAATTCTATGCTAAATTTGGACCAATTGAGGCAAATGAGTTTGGTGTTTTCCCCACCAGAATCAGGTAACCAATCTTATCGGACCACACTTTTGCCCAAGGGTATTATTATTTGATCTAGTTTCACGTCACCCAAAGCGCAGTGATGGTGGATTTCATAAATTGGGAGACTGGTGCTCTGTTAAACGTCTAACTGGTTTGAGAAGTCTCAAGCATGAGATACTCTTTAAACGCTTAACTGGTTCGAGAAGTCTCATGCATGAGATGGTGCTGCCCCATTCGGTATGTAGGTTGTTGAGTGAAAAGATAATATGATTGAGTGAAGATGATCAGAGTTTCATTTGTATTCTCGTCAGTATGGTTATATGCTCTATTTATATGCCTTGGATATCCAATTATAGCTTCAGTATTTGCTTTGCTATTCTTTCAAAAGGATAATACCATTGAGTGAAGATGATAGGAGTTTCATTTATATTCTCTCTAAGAAAGCTATCGGCCTAGTATGGTTATATGCTCTAGTTATATATGCCTTGGATATCCTATTATAGCTTCAACATTTGCTTTTCTATTCTTTCAACCATGCCAATTTCACCTTTTATGACCTCCACTACTCAACCCCACAACCCACATGCTCCTGTCTCATATGACAACCAAATTAGCCCACATCCTCTCATCCCGAACGACAACCAAATTATGTCTATGATCCGATATCAACATCACCATAACAACACCAACAACAATAAAAAAACAAGAGGATGCCTTCAAATAAAAGGAAAATATTTACTAGCTTGAAAAGGGGTAAGGCAAAAGCACCCAAGTGATGGGTATTTTGGGATGCTTGAAGGCATGTTTTTCAAAAACTTTTTATCATTTTGAAAATAAATATCACCAAAAACCCTAATTCCTAAAATTGCATTTATGCAGTTCAAGAAGTAAATCAACTAAATCTAAAATAAATGACTAAGAAAAATATCTGAATTGTTAAATCTAATAATTTCCAAAAGGCACACAAGTGTATGCCCTTTAAAGGTGATCTACATAAGAATCGATTCGAAGAAACACTCCTATTTGCTTGCTTGAACCTTTCTGGCATCCTTTTGATTATATGTAGCCTTTAATGGCTCTTTAGGCTTTCTTCTCTTCAAAAGCTTTCCAACAAGCCTTTACACACTCTAATAGCCTTCCTCTATCTCAATTTAGGGCATTATCTTAATATGATAATGATATTAAGATAAGGGGAGAAGATATGGGGAGGAGAAGGGCTTACGCTCTGTCTTTTTGTTCTTTTTCTTAGAATCCCTTTTGCCTCCTCCTTTAAATAAAATAAAGGAACAACAACCAGAGGCATCAGATGGAGAGGAGAGGCACCATCCAAGAGGCATGGAGAGGGGGGAGACATCTTTTACGTGAGGAGCGCTTCATATGGGAGCGCTCCACTCTGAGGGGGTGCCAGGGATGCCTCCTGGCAATTTTTCTCCACTTGAATGGGTTCAAATCTCCTCTTTCATATTTTAAACAATTTATTAAACATTTAAGGAGGCTTGGGGGCTTGACAAGTGGTGCCTCAATTGCCTTTCCAAGTGAGGCACCTTGTGAACACTTTCACGCCCCATCTAGGCACTTTCATGTGCCAAGGGTCTAGGGGGTTTTGGGTTCAAACCCCCACAAGCCCATATTTAAATATTTAATTAACTAAATTATTTTATTAATAAATTTAAATAATATTTAATAAATTAATTTCATTTAAATTTAAAATAAAATGGTTCAAAAGAGACTATGACCCCGGATCAACCCAGACTAACCAAATCAGGCTAAAATTTGAATCCAATTAGAATTTGATCATTATAAAAATTTAAAAAAATACCATAAATTCATATTAAACTCTATATAGGCTACCCAATACGTGGCTAATGTTAATTTAAGTTCAACTTAAATTTATTAGCTTAATCAGCAAGCAAATGAACCTAAACAGATTAAGTCAGGAGCTCGGGTTAGCCCATATATGCTAGTGTGTGATCCTGGCAAATCAATTAGGATAAAAAAAGCCTAATAAAAATATTTTAACTTCTTCAATAATTCTCTATTGTGTGTGACCCTTTGAGTTCCTCACCTAGCCAGTAGTAGGTTTTTGGTTTAGCTTGATTATGTATCCGACTAGCTAAAATAGGTCAAATCGGGCTAACCTAAACTGTCAATCTAAACCAACCTTCAAATTGACTTATGAAATTAATCTAATTGATTCATAAAAACTAACAATATAAGATTGATGTCTAGCAACATGTCATGCCTATCCGAAAGATGAGAAATTTGGTAAAACTTACCAAAATACCCTTTAGTGAGAAGTTACCATGCAATTCAATCCTTCGATATTTCTTTATTCCGATTAAGTGATGGGCATGGATAAATGTCAAACCCTAACACTTAATCCATTTAAATCTCTAATCATTAATGAAAACTCAACTGATGATAAATTATAAGACCTTTTCTAATTTTATTATACTTTGATCAAAGATTTTGAGTCAACATTTGATGAGATTACTTAAGATAACTACTCCTTTTACTAGGAGTGATCAATTCCTTGTTAACCTACTCATTATCTTCATACACAATCCTTCATATCTAGCATCACCCTATACATTTTTCATGAATGAATATGAACCAAAATATGGATCATGTGTACAAGATACTATGGTGATCTCAGGTCCAAGGATTACTTGCACAACTTCTACTTAGAGAACAATCTATTATGACAAGTAAGTAAAACTTTCATGGATGTTTTCCTATCGAATCAATTCAATGAACTCATAACCTAATGAGCACCCACATCCTTGTCCCTACACAAGTGATCGTGAGACCAACCACCCTCACAATTGAGCATACATAAGATGTGCTAGTCTATCCAGATTCATCGATCCCCAAATCGATGATCCTTTGACTAGGAATATTCTAGATTAGGGTTTATATATTTTAGGTCTCACTATTATTTCTATAATTCTAAAAAACATTGCCTTATCCTATAGGATTCATCATAAAAACATAAGACACAGCATATGATGTAATATAAAATTACCTTTATTATCATTCTTGAGTTAAGAGAAATAATAAATTTACCTCTAATGCAACAATTATGATTGGCTTTCAGGGCATAATTTTTTCAATCTTTCATTTGCACTAAAACCAATCGCCCTTGTATTTAATACCCATACAATCAAGATGGCAATCTAACTACTATAGTGGAAGGGCCTTAGTGAATGGGTTTACTATGTTCTTCATTTCAACTCGTTCTATCACCACATCATATCTTTCAATGATGTCTCAAACGAGGTGGAAGCGTCTCAGGATATGCTTGGATTTATGGTAAGACCTTGGTTCCTTTGCTTGTGCGATAGCTCTAGTATTATCGCAATATAATGGCATCGGCTATTGGATAGTAGGAACTATATAAAATTCGATGATGAACTTTTTCGTTCAGACAGTTTTCTTAGTGGCTTCACTTGTAGCTATGTACTCTGCCTCAGTGACTAAATCAGCTATAGTTGGCTGTTTGATACTTTTTCAACTCACTACTCCTCCATTCAGAGTGTAGACATACCCTGATATAGACTTACTATCATCTGGATCAGATTGAAAACTAGAATATGTGTAGCTTTCTAGTTTTAAGTCTGATCCTCCATATATGAGAAAAGCATCTTTAGTCCTTCTCGAGTATTTAAGAATGTTTTTCATCGCTTTCCAATGATCCTCCCCTAAATCAGCCTGAAATCTGCTTACTATGCCCAAAGCATAAGCAACACAGGTCTGGTACATAGCATTGCATACATAATTGATCCTACTCTTTCTTCTAGAGTCTTAGGAGACATCCTTTTAGATAGGTGTATGCTTTGACTCATGGGCAAATAACCTTTCTTACTTTCCTTCATATTAAATCTCTTCAATATTAAGTCTGTGTACCTGGATTAAGATAACCCTAGCATCCTCTTATATCTATCTCTATAGATCTTTATTCCTAGAATATGGGATGCTTCTCCCAAATCCTTTATGAAAAATTGTTTTGACAACCAAGTCTTGACCGATTGCATCATTGGAATATCATTTTCAATGATAAGTATGTCATCCACATAGAAGACCAAAAGACAATAGCACTTCCACTAGTCTTCTTATATACACATGGTTCATCTGTATTCTTGATGAAATCAAATTCCTTAATAGTTTCATCAAAAATGAATGTTTCAACTCCTCGATGCTTGCTTTAATCCATAAATGGATTTTCTAAGTTTGCATACTTGGTTTGATCTTTCACTTAAGACAAACCCCTCTGGCTGTGACATATAGACTTCTTCCTCAAGATTTTCATTGATGAATACAGTCTTAACATCCATCTGCAGATCTCATAATCATGTATGCAACAATAGCAAGTATAATCCTAATGGACAAGCATGGCAACTGGCAAAAAAGTTTCATCATAGTCAATACCATATCATTGCTTAAAACATTTTGCCACTAACCTAGTCTAGTAGTTTTCTATTTGTCCATTTGCTTTAATCTTTCTTTTGAAGATCCATTTGCACCCTATTGGTATAATTCCCTCGAGTGGGTCAACCAAGGTCCTAACCTGATTGTCATACATGGAGTCCATCTCGGATTTCATGGCATTAAGCCATTTGTCGAAGTCCTTACTCTTGACTACTTCCATATAGGTCAATGGATCATCAATTTCAATGATGCTGATTTCATTATTTTTCAATCATAAAACCATATCTAAGAGGTTCTTTCTATACTCTTTTTGACCTACAGAGAGAATGTGTACATTATGATTATACTTTATCAATTTGTATTTATGATTGAGGAACTTGAGTTTATTTATTTTGAATTTTACTCAATTCGATTATTCTGCCATTACCTTCTTCTTGAATAAATTTCTTTTCCAATAAGACAACATGCCTACTAAAAAATATCTTTTGTTAAGCAGTATGATAGAAAAGATATCCAATACCTTTTTAAGAATAATCGATGAATCTACATTTTTTAGCCCTAGCATTTAGCTTATGTACATATTCCTTTTTAACATAAGCTGAGCAACCCCAAATTTTAAGATGTTTAAGACTTGATTTCTTGCCATTCCATAATTCATATGGAGTGCTAGAAACTGATTTTGATGGTACACTGTTCATTACATATGCAGCAGATTATAGAACATATCTTGAAGGATACTGAAAGATTTGTGAAGCACATTATAGATCGTACCATATCAAACAAGGTGCGATTTCTTTTTTGCTACACCCTTTAATTGTGGTGTATATGGAGGTGTCCATTCAGAGAGAATATCATTATCCTTAAAATGACTAAGAAACACGTTGGATAAGTATTCACCTCCTCGATCAGATTGAAGGATTTTAATACCTTTTTTAGTTTGTTCTTAACCATATTTTGATACTCTTTAAACTTTTCAAAGGCTTTGGATTTATGTTTTATAAGATGCACATATCTAAACCTTGATAGATCATCTATAAATGTGATAAAATAAAAGTATCCTCCTATGGCTTGAGTTGATATGGGTCCACATACATCTGAATGTATTAACCCTAATAACTTAGTTTCCCTTTCTCCATATCCAGTAAATGAAAACTTTGTCATTTTTTTATGAGGTAAGATTCATAAGTTTCTAATAATTGAAAATAATAAGTTTCAAAGAAATATTCTTTGTATAACTTGTTAATTATTGACTCACTTATATGACCTAATCGATAATGCTAAAGGAATGTTTCATTGGTATCATCTCTCTTTCTCCTTTTGTTTTCAACAAGCAGCACATTATCATTGAGTGAAGAGTTAAAATACCATTCATAAATTTTTTTATTCCAAAGAAGTCATTTGAATAAGATATAGAGCATCCATTAGTCTCAACTTTTATGTCATAACCTTATTTTAATAACAATGGTATAGAAACAATATTTTTGACTATATTCGAAATGAAATAATAATATTTTAATTTAAGTATTTATTCATAGGCAATAATAACAAGTAGGTTTCAACAGCTTCTACATGAATGGCCTCTCCACTCATGCCATAAAGCTTGGAGTCACCTTTCTTTAACCTTCTAATTTTGTGGAGCTCCTACAAAGATTTGCATATATGAGCTCCACATGTGGTATCCAATACCTATGAATCAAAAGTTGAAGAACTCAATGATAAGTTTGTTTGTATCATTAACAAACCTTTTGATGCTTTATTGGTATCATGCTTCAAACTCGCAAGGTACTTCTTGCAGTTCTTCTTCCAATGTCCTTTCTTACTGCAGAAGAAACAAGATCCATCATCCAAAGACCTCTTTGCCTTCTTCTTCTTCTTGATACTTCTTTTAGGGTTTAATTTTCTCTTTAAACCCTTCTTCATCACCCTTTTCTTCTTCCCATCGATCAGAAAAAGATGAGCCTTTTCTTCTTTGGAATGGCTCTCAACTGTCTTAAGCATGTTAAGCAGCTCTGGTAATGTAAGATTTAGTTTGTTCATATGGTAGTTCATGACAAACTATGAGAAGGAATATGGGAGTAATTGCAGGATTAGATCCTGATTTAGCTCTCCATACATGATGAAGCTTAATTGATCTAATTGGGTGATTAATTCAATCATCTTAAGGATATGAACCTGAACAGGTGAGCCGTCACTCATATGTGTACGAAACAACTGCTTAGATATCTCATATCTTGCAGTCCTACTATGCTCTTCATACAACTCTTTTAAGTTGAGAAGTATGGACCGAGGTTTCATCTTTTCATGTTGCCTTTGGAGCTCATTACTGATGCACTTGACAATCATATTGTCAATCCGCCACATCCTATATGTGGCCCTTTCCTCCTCAAAAGCATCTTCTCCGATCGGATCTAAATCTAGAGAATCAAGAATGTAGAAAATTTTCTCTTGAGCTATTATAATCCTTAGGTTCCTCAACCAATCGACATAATTTGGTTTGGTTAATATATTGGCATCTAAATTAAGAATGTAGAAAATTTTCTCTTGAGCTATTATAATCCTTAGGTTCCTCAACCAATCGACATAATTTGGTTTGGTCGGTTTATTGACATATAAAATACCCCGCAGTGATAATGATGAAGCCATTTAATTGTCTACAAATAAACAAGAGCAATACATAAGTAGACCACTCAAGTTGATAATCACAATTAGACAAGGACTTTGAATCTAATTGTATCTCTCACTATTTTCTTAGAATACCATAACCCTCTACTATGTTAAATGAGAAACCAATTTCTAGTTTCTTTAGTGGGGTTGAGATCCCAATTCCTTATAAATACCTTGAGTTTTCTCAACAAACATTTATAAGTTCAAGGGTAGGAAATTTTCTTTCCAATTTCATCAACATTACACTTGCCTCTAAAACACTTGTAGCCTTATGTTTGCACAATAAACCTACTAGAGTTTTGATATAATTTTGGCTTAGCATGAAGGAAGGCATTTTGTAGTGCATTTATAACCAATTAGCATTTTCAATTCTAGGGTTTAAATTAACCAAATTGGTCAGGTAAGTGGAAGAGGTGTAGGAGTCTCCTATTCTTGCCTTGGATACCAAATAAATTTGGCCAGGTAAGTAACGGTAATTAAAAATTGCATTCTCTTTACTTTCTCAGAACCACTTCCTTAGACACGAATCGATCAATTAATCCCTAAAAGGATTTGCTTCATGATAATATAACACTACAACTAAATATAATTTTAGGAGGGCTTTTACCATCTCGAGCACATCCTTATATTTCTAAGTATCACATATCCATTTATGTGCATAGTGTATCATTAATCTTACAACATAATAACAACTAATACTTCTAAACATATCTCTAAATTAATTTGGGTTATAGTGAAACCCTAATCTTGTGGCATACAATCAATCAATACATGCTTCATCTCATCATTTCAACTAATACGCATATTAGCCTTAATATGCATCAAAAAAGCATATGATTAAAAGTAATAATCCATTCTCATTACTTGTTCATGGGATAAGATTACATCGATGCCCCAACACATCATAGGAGACCCCATTGAATGAAAGAGAGGACCTTTAAAAATCTACTTGGCTCCTATAACTAGATGGCCATGGTGACTAACCCAATCCGAAGTAGTTATTAGGACATTACATTATATATAGCATAATAGTCAATTATGTATAACATATCTTGCTAATTATGCATTAGAACATAATTATTTATTTACTTCAACATTCATAATAATAATCATTTTATGAATGTAATATTGTCAAATCATTACATTATGCATATCATACCAATTAGGTTAAACATAACTTACTATTTTGCTATAAATATATAATGATCTATCAATTTAATCATTCATGATAGATTAATTTTATTTCTTCTTGAATGCATGAAGAAGGCTTTGATACCATTGATGGGTATTTTGGGATGCTTGGAGGCATGTTTTTCAAAAACTTTTTATCATTTTGAAAACAAACAACCAAAAACCCTAATTCTCAAGATCGTCTTTATGCAGTTCAAAAAGTAAATCAACTAAAATCCAAATTAAATGACTAAGAAAAACACTTAGATTGCTAAATCTAATAATTTCTAAGAGGCACACAAGTGTATGCCCTCCAAAGATGATCCACATGAGAATCGATTCAAAGAAGCAATCCTATTTGCTTGCTAGAACCTTCCTGGCAGTCTTTTGATCATATACATCCTTCTAATAACTCTTTGAACTTTTTCTTTTCAAAAGCTTTCCAACAAGCCTTTACATACTCTAATAGCCTTCCTTTATCTTAACTTAGGGCCTTGTCTTAATATAATAGTGATATTAAGACAAGGAGAGAAGAAATGGAGAGGAGGAGGGCTTACGGGCTCTTTATCTTTCTGTTCTTTTTCCTAGAATCCCTTTTGCCACCCCTTTTAAATAAAAATGAAGGGGAAACAACCAGAGGTATCGAATGGAGAGGAAAGGCACCATCCAAGAGGCATGGAGAGAGAGGAGATAGTTTTTATGTGAGGAGCGCTCCATATGGGAGCGCTCCACTCCGAGAGGGCGCCAGGGGTGCCTCCTAGCAATTTTTCTCCCCTTGAACGGGGTTAAAATCCCCTCTCCCATATTTTAAACAATTTATTAAATATTTAAGGGGTCTTGGGGTCTTGACAAGTTGTGCCTCTCCAATTAAGGCACCCCATGAACACTTTCATGCCCCATCTAGGCGCTTTCATGTACCAAGGGTCTAGGGGGTTTTGGGTTCAAAACCCTACAAGCCCATATTTAAATATTTAATTAACTTAATTATTTTATTAATAAATTTAAATAATATTTAATAAATTAAATTCATTTAAATTTGAAATAAAATGATCCAAAAGAAACTATAGCCCCGAGTCAACCCAGACTAACCAAATCATGATGAAATTTGATTCCAATCAGAATTTTATCATCATTAAAATTTAAAAAAATCCCATAAATTTAGATTAAACTTTAGATAGGCTGCCCAACACGTGGTTAATATTAATTTAAGTTTAACTTAAATTTACTATCCCAATCAGTAAGCAAATGTGCGTAAACAGATTAAGTTAAGAGTACGGGTTAGCCCACATATGCTAGTATGTGACTTGGCCAACCAATTAGGATCCAAAAATTTAAATAAAAATATTTTTAACTTCTTCAATCAATTTTTTATTATGTGTGACCCTTTGGGTTTCTCACCTAGCCAGTAGTAGGTTTCTGATTTAGTTCGATTATATTTTTGACTAGCTGAAACAGGTCAAATCGGCCTTACATAAACTGTCAATCTAAACCAACCTTCAAATTGACTTATAAAATTCATATAATTAATTCATAAAAATATACAAGATAAGATTGACATCTAGCAACATGTCATGCCTACCATGATAAATTATCAAAATATCCTTCAGTGGCAAGTTATCGTGCAATTCAATCCTTCGATATTCCTTTATCCCGATTAAGTGATGAGCATGGATAATATCAAACACTCACACTTAATCCATTTAAATTTTAATAATTAATAAAAACTCAACCAATGATAAATTAGAAAACCTTTTCTAATTTCATCATACTTTGATCAAAGATTTTTTTAGTCAACATTTGATGATATTACTTGAGATAACTACTTCTTTTATTAGGAGTAATCGATTCCTTGTTGACCTATGTTGGGAATTATGTCCTAAAGCCAATCAACTAAAATGTAGATGATTGTACAAGTTATAAATATATATTATTAATTAATAAAATATTTATTTGGCAGTTAATCACAACACATCTTCCTGAAATAAATTCTTCTATGATGGAGTCCTTAGAACCATAATCTATTCAATAAAGAGAGGGTTTATTGAGTGGTTCTTAAAATATTCATGACCAAATGATATATAATTATAGGACAACTATGTATCAAGTAAAGGTCGTTGTATATCATATGGGTTAGTTGTCCTCTTTACCAAGGAGTGTGGTAACATTGGTATGACATGCAGGTGAGGTGCATGACATCTCACTGAACGTGACCAATCTACGGAACACTTTCTGCCAAAAAGTATTCATGAAGGGATATGAATATAAGTGTCTCTCTGACCTGAGATCACTATGGTAGCTTGCAAGCAACCTACTATACTTTGGTGCTGGATTACCTGAATTTTTAATCCAGTGATAGAAGGTTTCTGGGTGCAGTAAAGTACTTGTGGAGCAGTGAGTGGATCAAGATGGGATTGACCCCGGTAAATAGTTTGGAGTAAATGTTTCACTTTATTTTAATTTAGTAAAACCTTGGCCAGGATAGTCCTTTGAGGAGCACAGAACTTATAAAGATTGATACACTTTATGGATGAGCATATTAAGGGTTGGTTGGCAGTTAAAACCTAAGTCATCTTGAGCATTGAGGGTCAAAGGGATAATTATATGGTAACCATATGCCAAAGGTTCTTGATTGTTGCTCTATAACCTTTGGCCTATCCGGACATCAGGTGTCATTGCTAGATGGTGACTTCAATTAGTATTGGAAGTGTTTCGGTGCTACTGGCTTAGTGTTTAAACCTATGGGGTCACACACTATAGGGGATTCTACTTGACTAGATGATTAAGAAACTAAATGTTAGTAAATTAATTGAAGGATTAAATTATCAATACGATTGCTGGCTAGGTCAATTTCATTGAGATATGAATATCTAGGTCAAATCAAATAGGATTTGGTTTGGGCTCAAATTTATGAATTTGAATTTCAAACTGATTTTAATTTCAAGTTTGAAGATTGAATTTTGAATTCAAAATTTTAAGTTTGAATTTAAAATAGATGTTAATGACCTCTCCTTAATTACCCCTCATTGCTTAACTTCTAACCTTTTTGGTTTTTAATTAAAAAAGAAGATGAAGAGTTTCTTTTTTAACTTTTAACCTTTTTTAACTGAAAAAGGAGATGAAGAGTTTTTTCCTTAACTTCTAACCTTTTCAGTTTTTAACTAAAAATGAAGATGAAGGGTTCTTCCTTATCTTTCAAGAAATGTTGAAAAAGAATAGATAAAGAGATGAGAAGTTTTTAGGGTGAAAGGGATTCTGGCTATGAAGCTTGTGGTAAAATATTTCCTCGAACATCACATCCTTTTGACAATTCCAAGAGCCCCTTAGTGTTAAAAAGAAGAAATCTCATCGTTGAAGCTTAGGAGAGGAGCTAGCACTCCGAAGAGGCTGGTCAAGACCAGAACCCCGGTATGGATCACCTATAGAGGCCATACACCTTTGTGTGGCTTGTAGAAGTTGTACCTACCACCACCTTCTATTGTTGCATGAGTTATTAAGCATCTTTTAGACTTAGATATGATCTAAGACACTGGGCTATAAACATAGATATGATCTATATTTGTATTTACATAGATTTGATCTATGTACCATTTTATATAGATTTGATCTATACTTTTTTTATACCTTTATATATATAATTTTTATATATTGATCCTATTGTAGGCTGATATTGGATTAGATTTAATATCTTATTGCTTCTATTGCGTATTTATTTTAGAATATTTTAAAATGCATATATGTAGCCTAAAAAAGATTAATTAACAATGGTATCAGAGCCTGGTTTGTGCTCTTAGTTTCTATCATGCTTTACTTTGAGATAATCCAATGGGGGAGGCTACTGGTAGTATCCCGAATCATTGTACCCAACGAGCGTCTGGTAGAGATATTAGGGACGCACCAATGAAGGAGGCTACTGGTAGTACCTCAGTGCGTGGTGCCCAACTACCCACAACTCAAAGAATGCAATAGGCTGTTGAGAGCACTTGAAGGCTATTTTGGTAGAATGCCAGGTACTTGGATTGGGTGGATTTATAAGGCCATCCGGTCATAGGAGAGAAATAGGGTTTAAAGACCTTCTTTTTTCATTCAATGAAGTCTCTTATGGCGTGTAAGGGTGCTACTTATATCATGACCCATGAAGAAGAAAAGTGAAGAGAATATAGATTAAAACTGTTTTAATCTTATTTTTGAATGGCATGATCATAAATTATTTTAATTTTTATAAAATTTATTTTAAATGTTAAATTAAAATTATTTTAATTTAAGAGTTTATTGAATTTAATTGAGAAATTAAATTATCTTAAATGATGAAGAAATCTAGAAATGTGATTTAAAGATCTTAAGTCATTTGTATAAGTTTTAAGGGTTATGGGTTAGCTTGAGTTAGATCCTTAAATTGGGTTAGACCTAAGTTTAGATTAATTGGGCTAACAAGAGAACTTAAATCTAATCAATAGTTGAGTTAGGTTACATTCTTTTAGATCTCTCTAATTAGTTAGATTGGTCAGTTCATAAATCTAAATAGACCTGATTTGTTGCTCAATGGTGAGCTCAAGTCTTTAAGCTAATCTAATCAAATATGATGAACTCATCCCATGATCTCACTTACCTGTATGATGTGGTTGATCAAAATTGATTGGGTAGCTAACAATGATTCAAGTTATCCCATGTCATCTATGGTGAATCAGTATGACTAATTTAGGTACCCATGGACCAATTGTTCAAAAACCATTCTACAAGTTAGTGAGCGAATTTTTGATTATGGTCCATGTGTTCTCTTTCATATGTCACACATTAAAGTAAAATCCTCTGAATTATTAGGTCCTTAAAAAGATTAAGTTATGGGGATAACTAAGTCTTAGCCTCCTATTAAGTGGATGGTAATGGGTCCAATAGTTGGGTGATCATTGGTAGACCCAAAGGTCGAATGTTCATCAGGCTATTGGAATTGCCAATCCTAATATGATGGCTCAATATGACTCTCTTAACGGTAGTCAAGTAGGCCGGCCAAAGTTGGGCTTGACTATTCATTGGTTAGAAGCATTGAATTTTATCATGTTAATGGTTGGACCTAACTAGGACCTTCAATAGGAGGCCCAAAGGCCGATTGAAGTGCATCCTAGGATAAAATTAATTACTAAAAGTTACTTGGAGAAGTAATTGGTTAAAGAACCTACCTTTAGATTTGCATGGGTGAGCCGGCCAAAGTCGGGCTCATGTATTGTCTATTGGATTCTAGTACCCACTAAGGGATTAAGAGTAATTTCTCGGATTGGAGGTAGATGCTGCCAGTCTGAATAAAATAGTGGAAGGGCCTTTAGACTAAAGTTCATATCTTTAGGATAATAATTCATATATAATAATAATTTTTTAATTTTTCTTTCAGATAATGTTACCAACTTGTCACTCCGTTCGTTGCTTGATAATAAAAAACTTAAGGGTCCCAACTTTGATAACTAGTATCGAAGGCTTAGGATTGTCCTAGAGCATAAACGGATCCTTTATGTGATAACAAATCTAGCACCTGAAGTCCCTCTTCTAATGCTCGAGGTTCGGTCAAGGATACTTATCAGAAGTGGCTCTCTGATCAGACCATTGTCCGATGCATAATGCTAGCAGCGATGAACGACGAGTTCAGTCGCAAATTTGAGGAAGCCTAGCCAGAGAAAATTCTTTAAAAGTTGAAGGAATCCTTTGGAACACCATACGACGTTGAGAGGTACAAGGTCTCTTGTGCCATCTACAACGTGCGGATGCATGATGGAGCCTCGATCACTGATCATGCATTGTACATGATCGAGATGATTGAACGCTTGGGCAAACTCGGTTGTCCCTTGCATGAACAACTTGGGAAAGATGTGATTCTGAACTCCCTACCTCTTTCCTATCTTGACTTTCTCGATCATTATAGAATGAATAAGCCTACTGTAAACTACCATGGTTTACTACTTATAAGAAAGATCACCAACTCGATAAGGGGTGGTGAATTTAGTGGGAGGTTCTTTGGGAGGTCGTCATCCCTTTAAGAAAGAAAAAAGAAAAATAAAAGGAAGAAGGTGCAATATGCTAGAACTAGTCAGGCTAAAAAGGTTAAAGCTGATCAGAGTAAGGCAGAGTGCTTCTTTTACAAGAAGCAGGGTCATTGGAAGAGGAACTGTCCTCTATATATTGCATTCCTTGACTCGAATAGGTCCAAGAAGAGGAAACAACAAGGAAATGCTGAACAAGGTATTTATATGATAACGCCTTATAATTTCTCTATCTATGATACTACTAATTGAGTATTGGATACCGGAAGTCCAATTCACATATGCAATTCTTTGCAGGGACTTCAAGTTAGTAGAAGATTCGAGGATGGTGAGAGATTCTTGAACGTGGAAAATGGAAGCCAAGTTCCAGTCCTGGCATTGGGAATCGTCAAACTTGTTTTCGAGTCTTGTACAATCATTCTAAATGAATGTCATTATTGTCCATCTTTCATTTTAAATGTCATTTTAGTAGGCCAATTGGCCATGTCTGGTTATGAACTATCAATAAAGAATGACATTTGCAAAATCATTATGAATGGTTCTATTGTAACGAATGGATATATGAGTAATGACATATATGTACTATCGCAACCTGTTAGTGTAATGTATACATCTAGCAAACGCCCTAGGATAAACAATATCAGTAATGTTTACCTTTGGCACTGTCGACTAGGTCATATTAACAAGAACAGGATAAACAGGTTGAGACAAGAAGGTCTACTTGAGGTTAATAATTTTGAATCATTACCAACCTGTGAATTTTATCTTCTGGATAAAATGACCAAATCATCTTTTAGTGGAAAAGGTGAACGAGCATATGAAATTCTAAGTCTGGTACATACCGATGTATGCGGACCTATGAATGTCAGTGCTAGGGGTGGGTATAATTATTTCATTACGTTTACAGACGATCTTTCGAGGTATGGTTATATATTCTTGATGAGACATAAGTCTGAATCATTTGAAATGTTCAAACGATATCGTAATGAAGTAGAAAAATAAACTAGAAAGTTTATCAAAACCCTTTGATTAGATCAAGGTGGTGAATATCTTCTAGTGAGTTTCTAACATATCTTGAGGAGAATGTGATTCTCTCTCAATGGACACCTCCAGGGATACCTCAATTAAATGGAGTTTTGAAAGGAGGAATCGAATCCTGTTAGACATGGTTCGGTCCATGATGGGCTTTGCTTCTCTATCGATCTCCTTTTGGGGTTATGCTTTAGAGTCAGCTTGTTATCTTTTAAATAGGATCCCAAGTAAATCTATTAACAAAACACCATATGAGATATAGATTGGGCATAAGCCGATATTCTCATATCTTCATATCTGGGGCTGCCCAGCTTATGTTAAACATTTGAAAATAGATAAGCTTGGACCTAGGTCTGATTGGTGCCTATTTGTAGGGTATTCAAAAGAGTCTAAGGGATATTACTTTTACTTGCCTGAAGAACAAAAGTTGTTCATCAGTCTTAGGGCTATCTTTTTAGAAAAGGAATTCCTTGATAAAGGAACTGGAGCTACTAAGATTGAACTTAGTGAAGTTCAACAAGGAGAAAAATCGATACACTTAAGAGACAATATAGAAGTGAATTTGATTAGATCAAACCCAGAGCCTATACAAGAATCATTAAGAGATCTAGTATGGTACTATGTCAATCGGATAGATACTATGGTTTCTTGGTCTAGGACGACGATCCTATTAAACTCAATGAGAACAATGAGGATCTGATTACCTATATGGATGCAATGCAGAGGTTTGACTCTGAGAAATGGCTAGAAGCCATGAAATCCAAATGAAGTCTATGAAAATCAACAATGTATGGACATTGGTTGATCCATCCAAGGGAATAAAACCCGTTGGATGCAAATGGATTTTAGAAAGGAAAAGAGGCGCAGATGTGCAGGTAGACACCTATAAAGTCCGTCTAGTTGCCAAGAGATATCATCAACGTTATGGTATAGACTATGACAAAACATTTTCTCTTGTAGCAATGCTCAAATCCATTCAGATTATGCTTGCTTTAGCAGCACACTTTGATTATGAAATCTGACAAATAGATGTTCAAACAGCTTTCCTGAATGGTGAGCTGGAAGAGGAGGTGTATATGATACAACCTAAAGGGTTCACATACACAGTAAGTCAAAAGTGTGCAAGCTTCAAAGATCCATTTATGGATTGAAGCAGGCATCTCGGAGTTGGAACATGCGGTTTGATAAATGTATCAAGACGTATGGTTTTGTTAGAAACAGAGAAGAACCTTACATTTACAAATGGGCTAATGGTTCTATGGTTGTATTCCTTATGTTGTATGTGGATGACATTCTTTTAATCGGGAATGACATCCCAATATTACAGGGAATAAAGGTCTGGTTATCATCTCAATTCTTTATGAAGGACTTACATACTGTTGGGGAGCGCGAATACCTCCAAGATCATGGCTATAGCGTATATGAGTAATACAAAAAACGTTTACCATTCTAATCTATGAGTATAAGATCATACCTTCATATTTGAACTTTGGAACACTTTGATTCGATTGCTCGACCTCAACCTTTTAGCCTTCCGCCGTATTCCCAAAATACCTTCCTTCTCTCACAAGATGGTGGGATCTCTCGGCCGACCTAGGGTTTCTTGTTTTTCTTTTTCCTCAAAAACGTTAACCCTAGAAACCAACTGAGAGGGTATTTATAGGGCTACAACAGGGACCAATAGGCAAATATGAAAAGGACTTCCTAAGTAATTAAATCTCCCAATCCTACCCCGGGTTAGGATTCAATTACGTAAATTACAATTCATTCCACTAAAGAATTATAATTGTACTCCTAATCATATTCGAATTTATATTTTCGAGCCTTTAATATTAAATACTTATTATCTCCCCACGTTAAGATTACAGATATCCACCAATTAAATTTAATTACTGATAATATAATTTAATTAGCTTTTATTATCCTTGAGACTTATCCACTTAACTTATTTGATGTATCGGATTCAAAATCCACTTGCAAGATTTGATACAATCAAAACTTATAAGCTTTCTCAAGGGGATATCATCAATCCAAATTAACAGGATGTGGATTCCTTCAACTATTAATATTCACCATATATATAATGTTATTGCCCAACCCACTGAGTTTATTGACTCATATAGAATCTCACTCTATGTGTAATCAAAGCAATAATCACTACATACACGTGTCTAGAAATAGAATTCAGATTAAGAGCATAAGTAATCATAATATTCATGAGTTTTAAATTATTTTATAAAGTCAGTATAAAATAATTAACTCAACTGGGTCCTGTTCAATACACACAAAGTGTACTAGCACAAATAGTTAGAATAAACCATTCCCCGTAGTCAAGACAGACCTACTAAAAATTTGTGCTACAGTTCTACTGATGGTGTGTCCAATTCCATCTAAAACTGTGAACAATAAACTTGTATTCCAAAAGAACCGATGATCTAGTCTTCTGTGTGTAAGCCGTACTCTACACACTAGATCAAATACTCTTTGTAAATACTAGACACATGCACATATATAGTAAATGGCACACATTGCTCAAAATGAATTCTCATTAAAATGTAAAGACATAACATAAAGCATATCTTTTAGTCTATATCTCTATCAATCTCCCACTTAGACTCAAAGCAATGCTTGTACACATCTAACTCCCATGCCCTCTACATGTCTATCAAAAACTTTCGAAGTTAAACTCTTTGTAAAAGGGTCTGCCAGGTTGTCCTCAGATGTAACCTTGGTCACCAGCACGTCACCTCTTTGCACGATGTCACGTATCAGGTGATACTTACGCTCAATGTGTTTAGATTTCTTATGGGTCCTGGGTTCCTTCGAATTAGCAACTGCCCCACTATTATCACAATAAAGTGTAATAGGTAATTGCACTGAAGGTATCACACTAAGATCCAAAAGAAAGTTTCTTAGCCAAACAGCCTCTTTTGCAGCCTCAGATGCAGCCACATACTCAGCTTCCATGGTAGAGTCAGCAACACAAGTTTGCTTCACACTCCTCCAGCTAATTGCTCCACCACCCAAAGTGAACACATATCCCGAGGTTGATTTCCTAGATTCATTATCTGATTGGAAGTCCGAATCTGTATATCCTATAGGCACAAGACTATCTGCTTGGTAAACTAACATATAATCTTTAGTCCTTTTCAGGTACTTAATTATATGTTTTACTGCAGTCCAATGTTCTCGCCCAGGGTTAGACTGAAATCTGCTAACCATGCCTACGGCAAAACAGATATCAGGTCTAGTACATAGCATAGCATACATTAGGCTTCCTACTGCAGAAGCATAAGGAACTGCCTTCATACTTTCTATCTCTTCAGGTGTCTTAGGACACTGATCCTTAGATAGAGAAATTCCATGCCTGAAAGGAAGAAATCCTTTCTTGGAATTATGCATACCAAAACGGGTGAGAATTTTATCGATATAAGTGGCTTGAGATAAGCATATCATCCTTTGCTTGCGATCTCGCAAAAGCTTGATCCCTAGGATGTGACTTGCTTCTCCCAAGTCCTTCATATCAAATTGTCCAGATAACCATACCTTGACCGAAGATAACACTCCCATATCGTTTCCAATAAGTAAGATGTCATCCACATATAGCACCAGAAACACCAAAGTTTTTCCATCACGCTTCTTGTACACACATGACTCGTCAGGACTTTGATCAAAACCATAAGATTTAATAGCTTGATCAAAACGAGTATTCCAAGATCTAGATGCCTGCTTAAGTCCATAAATGGACCTCTTAAGCTTGCACACCAAGTGCTCCTGGCCTTTTACTATAAAACCGTCTGGTTGCATCATGTAAATGCACTCGTCAAGATTTCCATTAAGGAAAGCTGTCTTGACATCCATTTGCCAAACTTCGTAATCGAAATGAGCTGCAATGGATAAGAGAATCCGGATAGACTTAAGCATAGCTACTGGTGAAAAGGTTTCCTCATAGTCGATCCCTTCTTTCTGAGTAAAACCTTTTGCAACTAGCCTAGCCTTGAAGGTTTCCACCTTCCCGTCTGCTCCTCTCTTCTTCTTATAGATCCACTTGCATCCGATGGGTTTTACTCCCTCGGGTGGTTCTACAAGATCCCAGACCTGATTAAAGTGCATAGACTCTATCTCTGATTTCATAGCATTTTGCCAAAGAGTTGCATCTTTATCCTGTAATGCTTCATTGTAGCTACTGGGTTCAGTATCCAGTTCATCAGAGATTCTGTCATATGACTCTCCAAGGAACATATACCGTTTAGGTGTATTTACAACCCTCCCACTACGACGAGGCACAACCTGATTGTATGTGCTTGTAGTAATACGATCTGACTCTGATCCTTGTGCTCCATCAACCTGCACTGGTTCTGAAACTGGTGCATTAATGGTATCCTTTTGTACCAGTTCAGGGTCAGTTCGTGTTACTATACTTCTCCCACTACGAATAGTTATTGGGAAGTTTGGGAACCTACTTTCTTGTGGTGTTTCTGCTTGTACTATTGGTATTAAAGGAGCCAGTCTAGTTTTATCGCCTCTCAACTCTTCTAGAGCAATTTTACTTCTGGGTTTGTGGTCTATAATATAGTCCTCCTCCAAGAATCGGGCATTGGTGCTAACAATGACCTTCTGATCCTTAGGACAATAAAATAAACCACCTTTTGTTCCTTTAGGATATCCAACAAAGAAGCATACATCTGTCCTTGATTCCAACTTATCTGGTTTACCTTTTAGTACATGTGCTGGACAACCCCAAACCCGAACATGTCTTAGACTAGGCTTGCGCCCAGTCCACAGTTCTGTGGGTGTCTTAGGTACTGACTTAGATGGTACCAAGTTAAGAATATATGCAGCTGTCTCTAATGCATATCCCCAAAACGAAATAGGTAAGTCTGAATAACTCATCATAGATCTAACCATATCCATAAGAGTCCTATTCCTTCTTTCAGCTACACCATTCTGCTGTGGCGTACTAGGTGCAGACAACTGGGATTCAATCCCAGCATCTAATAAGTAATCTGTGAACTCCCCTAAGAGGTACTCGCCACCACGATCGGATCGTAGTGTCTTGATATTTTTACCATGACGGTTCTCCGTTTCTGCCTTAAAAATTTTAAATTTTTCAAAGCATTCAGACTTACGGCGCATCAGATAAATATACCCATATCTTGAGTAATCATCAATAAAAGTGACAAAGTACTCAAAACCACCTCTAGCTTGGATGTTCATTGGGCCACACAAATCAGAGTGAACCAATTCTAATATCTCCTTAGCTCTATTGCCTTTGGCCGAGAATGGCCGCTTGGTCATTTTTCCTTCTAAGCAAGATTCACAGACCGGTAGTGCCTCTACTTCCAATGAACCTAATGGTCCATCTTGAACCAGTCTAGAAATCCGTCTTAGATTTATATGACCTAGGCGCAAGTGCCAAAGATAAGTTTGATTCATTTCAGAAGGATGTTTTCTCTTACATGGTCTATTATAGTTATTCACTTCATTTAGTTGCACAGTAGGAGAAACAGGATTAATAATATAAAGACCATCCACCAATGTACCAGAACAGATAAAATGTTTATTTTTCTTAATAACAACGGAGTCATTAAAATAAACTGAATATCCATCATCAACCAACTTAGAAACTGAAATTAAATTCCTTCTAATTGAAGGTACAAAAAACAGTCTTTAATATTAAAATTCTATTTCTACTAAAAGAAAAGCTAAAATCTCCCACTGCAACTACTGACACTCTCGTGCCATCTCCCAGAAATATGTAAATCTCCCCATCACTTAGCTGCCGGGTCTGCTGGAACCCCTGCAAAGAATTGCAAACATGATTAGTGGCTCCCGTATCTACACACCAGCCACTGGTAGATAACAGCACTAAACAAGTTTCAACTACAAGTGAATGAGATATACCTCTAGCCTGTTTCCTGGCAAGCCAAACTGGACATTGCTGCTTCCAGTGACCTGGCTGCTTGCAGACGAAGCACTTTCCCTTCTTTTTTATTTCCCCATTGGGCTGTGGGGCCTGATGCTGTTTCTTTTTCTGAACCTTTTTCTTCTTCTTAGCATGAGACTTCGAAGAAGAACCTTTTTCAGTAACCATAGCAACTGCAGGCTTCTTAATGAAACTCTGCTACCTGAAGTTCTTTAAGTAGCTCTGCCAGTGAAAAATTCATTTTGTTCATGGTATAATTTAGGCAGAACTGCTTAAAAGAATCAGGTAGGGACTGGAGAATGATATCAACCTGGGTTTCCCCATCCATCTCCGCTCCAAGGATCTCCAGTTCATTCAGAAGACTAATCATCTTTAGAACATGATCCCTGACAGGAGTTCCTTCAGCCATATTAGTGTTCATCAGTTCTTTCATCGCAGTCTGCCTAGCTGCACGACTCTGATCCCCAAACATTTCTTTGAGGTTGAACATCATGTCATAGGCAGAGGGCATAGATTGATGCTGATGTTGCAGAACATTTGACATAGATGCCAATATGTAACACCGCGCCATCTCATCAGCCTTAACCCACTTACGGTAAGCTTGGGACTCCTCATCTGAAGCCCCTTCACCGGGCTCTGCGGGACAGACCTGAGTGAGCACATACTTGTACCCTTCTGCAGTTAACACTATATCCAGGTTTCTTTTCCAATCAATGTAATTAGGACCAGTCAATTTGTTTTCTTTGAGTATCACAGCAAGTGGATTGAAAGAAGACATTTTAATCCTGAGAATCATTCATACATCAAATAAGATATAATGAGCAATAAACTTTAAATTCAAAATTATAAGTAGGGCCCCTCAACCACTACATAATAAAAGAATTTGCCAGCAGCCTAGTACATTTTGAATAGTATGCCTCGATGGGAGGACGTCTACTACTCATCATTTATCTAGACAGATAAAACCTATTAATTTTACTATCTAGGTAAAAGGTAACATACCAAGTAAAATTAATTAGCTGGCTAACTTTGGTCATATAAATATTTGTAGTGACTCCGATGGGGAGGATACCAATATTTATACCTAAGTGTATACCATCACTCAATCCTAGATCCATTGTCCCATGGTGGATCCCTCAGATGGAGAGGTAATCCAACATTAACAACTACTAGGGATTATTCTTGGTGAGCTGGCAATCAATTTCATCCTATGGGGAGGAAAGCACTAATGCTAACACGTGAAATTAACTACCTCACCAATAAACAAGTGATGGGACCATGGGATTTAAATGTGATTAATTCCCTCTCCCACTTAGTTATTTAAACAATATTTTGAGGGTTATAAAACTTGTGTTTGATTATCTTATAAATTCAAAACACAAACAGCAAGTGATTATCCAATTAACCATGTTCTCCTAGTTATAGACATAAGAACAAAAGGATAAACAATCAAGTATGCAACATAACCAATATAAACAAGATAAATAAAATCCATGTTATTATGGTCAAAATTCTCCACGCAGATGAAGATCCCCGTTGCACCATGATTGCTACTTTGCTCGACGATTTGCCGCTTTGCATACGGGGTCTAGGGGCTGGCCCCCAGCGGGGATCGACCGTGATCCCTTCCGATCCCTTCACGCTTTGGATTTTCCTTTAGAATCATGATCTGCAACGGATTCTCCTTAGAATCCTATCTGCAACGGATTCTGCTTAGAATCCTATCTACTTTTTGATCATATCCTGCAACGGATTCTCCTTGAATCCTATCTACTTTTTGATCATATCCTGCAATGGATTCTCCTTAGAATCCTACCCTGCAACCGATTCTCCTTAGAATCATATGCAACCGATTCTCCTTAGAATCATATCCTGCAACCGATTCTCCTTAGAATCATATCCTGCAATGGATTCTCAGAATCCTATCATGCAATTTGCAGCAGGTCTTCTTCCTCCATCAGAGCCGCACCAGATTACAAAAATCCTATGCCTCCATATAGGAGTTCACATGCTACGTATTTACAATCACAAAGCTCTCAAAAAACCGGAGCATACATGCTATGAAATATTACAATGATCCTACGCCTCCTTAAACCGAAGTTCACAAAACAGATCTAAGCAATATCAAATCAAAACACATACATTCATGTGACCATAATAACAGGATAGAAACCTGCAAAACAACATTAGCAGCAAGCACGATCTATCCCACGCATGCATATTCCGATTAATGGAGAACATGGCCACATTATTCATATACAGCATCAGCCGTGGCTCTGATACCACTGTTGGGGAGCGCGGAATACCCCCAAGATCACGGCTATAGCGTATATGAGTAATACAAAAAACTTTTACCGTTCTAATCTATGAGTATAAGATCATACCTTCATATTTGAACTTTGGAACACTTTGATTCGATTGCTCGACCTCAACCTTTTAGCCTTCCGCCATATTCCCGAAAATACCTTCATTCTCTCACAAGATGGTGGGATCTCTCGGCCGACCTAGGTTTCTTGTTTTTCTTTTTCCTCAAAAATGTTAACCCTAGCAACCAACTGAGAGGGTATTTATAGGGCTACAACAGGGACCAATAGGCAAATATGAAAAGGACTTCCTACGTAATTAAATCTTCCAATCCTACCCCGGGTTAGGATTCAATTACGTAAATTACAATTCATTCCACTAAAGAATTATAATTGTACTCCTAATCATATTCGAATTTATATTTTTGAGCCTTTAATATTAAATACTTATTATCTCCCCACGTTAAGATTATAGATATCCACCAATTAAATTTAATTACTAACAATTTAATTTAATTGGCTTTTATTATCCTTGAGACTTATCCACTTAACTTATTTGATGTATCGGATTCAAAATTCACTTGCAAGATTTGATACAATCAAAACTTATAACCTTTCTCAAGGGGATATCATCAATCCAAATTAACAGGACGTGGATTCCTTCAACTATTAATATTCACCATATATATAATGTTATTGCCCAACCCACTGAGTTTATTGACTCATATAGAATCTCACTCTATGTGTAATCAAAGCAATAATCACTACATACACGTGTCTAGAAATAGAATTTGGATTAAGAGCATAAGCAATCATAATATTCATGAGTTTTAAATTATTTTATAAAATCAGTATAAAATAATTAACTCAACTGGGTCATGTTCAATACACACAAAGTGTACTAGCACAAATAGTTAGAATAAACCATTCCCCGTAGTCAAGATAGACCTACTAAAAATTTGTGCTACAGTTCTACTGATGGTGTGTCCAATTCCATCTAAAACTGTGAACAATAAACTTGTATTCCAAAAGAACCGATGATCTAGTCTTCTGTGTGTAAGCCGTACTCTACACACTAGATCAAATACTCTTTGTAAATACTAGACACATGCACATATATAGTAAATGGCACACATTGCTCAAAATAAATTCTCATTAAAATGTAAAGACATAACATAAAGCATATCTTTTAGTCTATATCTCTATCACATACTTGGTATGAAAATCTATAGAGATAGATCTAAGAGGCTTCTGGGATTATTCCAATCTACGTACATAGACACTGTACTGAAACGGTTCAGCATGGAGAATTCTAAGAAAGGCTATCTCCCAATAGGCCATAGAATTTCTCTCTCCAAAAAGGATTGTGCGATAACTCCTGAAGAAAGAAAGAGTATGAGTAGGATTCCATATATTTCGAAAGTGGGTTCTATCATGTACTCTATGACTTATACTAGATCAGATGTGGCATACTCACTAGGGGTAGTGAGTGAATACCAATCTGACCCAGGTGACACTCATTGGAAAGTAGTGAAGACTATTCTAAAGTATTTGCAAAATACTAAGGACCAATGGCTAATTTATGGAGAACCTGACTTAAAACTTGTGGGGTATACTGACTCCAGTTTTTAGTCAGATAGGGATGACAACAAGAGTGTGTTAGGATTTATTTTTACCCTAAATGAAGGAGTGATCTGCTGAAAAAGTTTCAAGCATCACACTGTGGCGGACTTCATTTGCGAGGCAAAATATATTGCGATATCAGATGCAGCAAAGGAAGCTATATGGTTATGAAAGTTTCTAGGAGAACTGAGAGTGACACCTTCTCTGGATGGTCTTATTTTGGTGTATTGTGACAACACTGGAGTCATTGCTCAAGCTAAAGAGCCGAAGTCCCATCAATGCACCAAACATATTTTGTGCTGTTATTAGCTTGTGCAAGAAATCATGGAGCGAGGTGACATCGACCTTTAGAAGATTGATGGAAAGGAGAACCTGCCGACCCATTCACTAATGCTCTAGGAATCAAAGAATTTGATGACCATAAATGGAAGATAGGTATTAGATACTATTCTGAGTCGCTTTAGTCTAAGTGGAAGTTGTTTGGAATTGTGTCCTAAAGCCAATCAACTAAAATGTAGATGATTGTGCAAGTTGTAAATATATATGAATTATTAATTAATAAAATATTTATTTAGCAGTTCATCACATCGCATCTTCCTGAAATAAATTCTTTTGTGATGGAGTCCTTAGAACCATAATATATTCAATAAAGAGAGGGTTTATTGAGTGGTTCTTAAAATAGTCGCGACCAAATGATATATAGTTATAGGATAACTATGTATCAAGTAAAGGTCGTTGTATGCATATGGGTTGGTTGTCCTCTTTACCAAGGGTGTGGTGACATTAGTATGACATGCAGGTGAGGTGTATGAGATCTCACTAAACATGACAATCTGCGAAACACTCTTCTATCAAAAACTATTCATGAATGGATATGGATATAAGTGCCCCTCTGACCTGAGATCACCATGGTAGCTTGCAAGCAATCTATTGTACTTTGGTGCCAGATTACCTGGATTTTTAATCTAGTGACAGAAGGTTTCTGGGTGCAGTAAAGTACTTATGGAGTAGTGAGTGGATCAAGATGGTATTGACCTCGCTAAATAGTTTGGAGTAAATGTCTCACTATGTTTCAATTTAGCAAAACTTTGGCCAGGGTAGTTCTTGTGAGGAGTCACAGGACTTATGAAGATTGAGACACTTTATCGATGAGCTGATTAAGGGTTGGAAGTTAAAACCTAAGTCATCTTGAGAATTCAGGGTCAAAGGGACGAATTATATGGTAACCAATGCCAGAGGTTCTTGATTGTTGCTCTGCAACCTTCGGTCTATCTGAACGTCGGGTATCATTGCTAGATGGCGACTTCGATTAGTATTGGAAGTGTTCCAGTGCTACCAGCTTAGTGTTTGAACCTATGGGATCACACACCATAGGGGATTCTACCTGACTGGATGATTAAGAAACTAAATGTTAGTAAATTAATTGAAGGATTAAATTAGCAATAAGATTGCTGGCTAGCTCAATTTGATTGAGCTATGAATATCTGGGTCAAATCAAATAGGATTTGGTTTGGGCTCAAATTTAGGTAAGCCTAATGTTAACGTCCTTACCGTTTAAATTCGAATTATGAATTTGAATTTCAAACTGATTTTAATTTCAAGTTTGAATATTGAATTTTGAATTCAAAATTTTAAGTTTGAATTTAAAATGGATGTTAATGACCTCTTCCTAATTACCCCTCATTCCTTAACTTCTAACCTTTTCGGTTTTTAATTAAAAAAGGAGATGAGGAGTTTCTTCCTCAACTTCTAACCTTTTGGTTTTTAACTGAAAAAGGAGATGAAGAGTTTCTTCCTTAACTTCTAACATTTTCAGTTTTTAACTGAAAATGAAGATGAAGGGTTCTTCCTTATCTTTCAATAAACGTTAAAAAAAGAAAAGACAAGGAGATGAAAAATTTTAGGGTAAAAGGGATTCTGGCTATAAAGTCTGGGGTAAATTATTTCCCCGAAGATCATATCCTTTTGACAATTCCAAGAGCACCTTAGTGTTAAAAAGAAGAAATCTCATCGTCGAAGCCTGGAGAGGAGCTAACACTCCGAAGAGGCTGGTCAGGACCAAAACCCCTGTGTGGATCACCTATAGAGGTCATACACCTTTGTATGGCTTGCAGAAATTATACCTGCCACCACCTTCTATTGTTGCGTGAGTTATTAAGCATCAAAAGATAAAAGATTCAATAGTTACTGGTGACTTAGATCTGATCTAAGACACTGGGCCACAAACATAGTTATGATCTATATTATTTGTATTTATATAGATTTGATCTATGTACCTTTTTACATAGATTTGATCTATGTACTTTTCTTTTATACCTTTATATATATAATTTTTATATATTGATCCTGTTATAGGCTGATATTGGATTAGATTCAACATCTTATTGCTTCCGTTGCATATTTATTTTAGAAAATTTTAAAATGCAATATGTAGCCTACAACAAGATTAACTAACAACCTACTCATTACCTTCATACACAATCCTTCATATCCAGCATCACCCCGTATATGACTTTTTTCCATGAATGAATATGAACCAAAATATGGATTCATGTGTATAAGATACTATGATGGTCTTAGGTCTAAGAATTACTTGCATAACTCCCACTTAGAGAATAATCTATTTGATAAGTAAGTAAAACTTTCATTGGATATTCTCTGTCAGATCAATTCAGTGAACTCATAAACTAATGAGCACCCACATCCTTGTATTAGTGTCCCTATATAAGTGGTCGTGAGACCAACCACCCTTACAATCAAGCATACATAAGATGTGCTAATCTATCCAGATTCATCGATCCCCAAATTGATGATCCTATGACTAGAAATATTTTAGATTAGGGTTTATATGTTTTAGGTCTCACTATTATCTTTGTAACCCTAAAAAATATTGCCCTAACATATAAGGTTCATCATAAAAATATAAGACACAACATATGATGAAATATAAAATTGCCTTTATTATCATTCTTGAGTTGAGAAAAATTATAAATTTGCCACTGATGCAACAATTGTGATTGGCTTTCAGGGCACAATTAGATTATGACTAGTGTGGGTTAGGCAAGAGTTGGAATCTAATTGGCTTTATTTAGACCATTGGATGACTCTTTGGATAATTAATGGATCTGTACCATTGGTCAGTGGCTTGATCTAGACCATTAGATAGCTTCCTAGATGAAGGATTTGGATCATTGGTGATGGTGTCTTAATTTGAACCATTGGATGGTGTCTTAATTTAGATCATTGGATGGTGTCTTAATTTGGACCATTGAATGCTGTCTTAATTTGGACCATTGGATGGTGTCTTACTCTGGACCATTGGATGGTGCCTTAATTTGGACCATTGGATTATCATGAATAAGTGTGAGGTGAGACTATCAGCGTGAGAAAGTTGATAGTGCATGGATAAGACTTATCGGATAAGGCTTTTGAGTGGATACATCTTTTCGCTCTTTTAGATGTGCCTCTTCCCTTAGCGCCTGATCATGATGAAGCGCTACCCTTGGAACATGTCTCATCATGATGACGCAAGATGAGGCATGTGGATGGGATGCATCTACATTCCTCCGCCTCTTATAAATAGGAATGCCTCCCAAGATTCAAGAAGTATAAAATCCATCTGAGAAGAAATCAACTACATTTTCTCTCTTATTTCTCTTATAGGTCTTGTCCTTAACCAAGACAAGGAGGTCTTCTTCAAGACAAGAAGTTGTTCTATTGTAAAGTAAGACAAGGAGGTCTTCTTCAAGACAAGAAGTTGTTCTATTGTAAAGCAAGACAAGGAGGTCTTCTTTAGGACAAGAGCCTTTGAAGGATTTTTTGTAAGAGAAAGAAAATTGGAAGGAAAAGAAAACAAGCCAATCAAAGCATCAAGGATCAAAGTTTTGAATGAGCTATAAAGTCTTGAACCCAATTCCTATGTGGATCTTCGTTGGAGGATAAACATTTGAGCACCTTATGAATATTCCAACATATTGGATTTAGCATTATAGATATTCTTTTTATCCTATATTTACTATTTATTCATTTGATTGTTACCATTAAGGAGTCTTCCTTGGCCATTAAGCAAAGAGTTTGCTACACCGTCTTCACCGAAGGGGATCTGCAAAAGCTAGCACTCGATGATCCGCCCACTCTAAAAGAATATCAGTCCAGCATGGATACTCATAGAGGTCAAATGCGTGAATGGCTCCAGTATGGGACCCAAAAATTCGTTAGGATTTTTTATCTAGTTGAAGAGTTCAACATAACCAGATAAAATTTAAATGTTAAATTTATCAAAATTAGATCTGATCCCAAATCATGCAAATAATGAGAAAATAAATTTTAAATAATATTTAAAATTTATTTACTTATTTTTAAAATTTTTAATTGCATTCCTTCCACTGTATGTATCTAATTGCGTCAGCACAGCTTTAATCCATCAATTCGGTTGCCTTCAAAGTGGTATGAGAGCAAGGTTTGATATATTTGATGATATGATCATATATATTTATTGATTTATGGGATAAATCATATTATAGTTATAAATTAAATTTGATGATATGATTAAATCTATTTATTGATTTATGTGATAAATCATGTTATAGTTGTAGATTAGATTTGATGGATTATGCATGATATGATTTGATCTATTTATTGATTTATGTGATAAATTATGTTATAGTTATAAATTAGATTTAATGATTTGATTAGATCTATTTATTGATTTATGTGATAAATCATGTTATAATTATAGATTAGATTTGACGATTTGATCAGATCTAATTATTGATTTATATGATAAATCATGTGTTGCCCAGAGATAGCAACCCAAAAGGGGGGTAATTGGATTTCTTAAAAATTAATTATGCAAATATGTGCTTATAGCATATCAAAATTTAATTGATAGTAGTGTAGTAAAGTGAATGCTAAGATATCACAGAGAATATGCAGGCAATCACAAACACAAGGATTTTTATAGTGGTTCGGTGCTAACCCTGCACCTACGTCCACTCTGCAAGAACCCCTTGAAATTTTACTTCAATCGTATCACCAACGATTATAACCCTAGCCTTCTCTGACTAGCAACTTATTTTCATGGCACAAGGGGCCAAACAACCAAGGGTTGAATCCAATCCTTTACAATATCCAAAAACATGTTCAGAAAAATGTTGAGAACACAAAACTCCTAAGATGAGCAGATGTTCAGAAATAAATACTTTACAATTTCGTAGTCAACTCCTCAAATGGGCTTTATCCTTTGAATGAATGTACTTCAGCAATGAATGAAGTCTCCTTTGAGGTAGCTGAAACCTTGAATGCCTTTGAAAGCTTTGATGATTCATGGATCAGCAATCAATGATCTTTAAAAGCACTCATGTATTCAAAGCAGAGCTTCCTTCCTTAGTTACTAAACAACCACATATGTATGCAATGAAAGCTTTCTATGTTCTGTTAGCAGCTGGAATGGGGAGAGAACTTCTGACATTTTCTCAAAGAGGTGGACTCTAGCCGGCAAGAAAATAGAATCCAGTTAGCTAGGATAGAGAGAAGCACACCCAGGTGAATCAGAGATAACTCCCCAGTTGATTGGAAATTAATTCTAGTTAACTAGATCAAGAGAGAGTTCGGCGAGGGAGAAAAGGCAACAAATCTTAGTTAACTGGATGTCAATCTTGTTAACTAGATCAAGAAAGCTTTCGGCCAGGGAGAAGTTGCAGCAGGTTTAGTTGACTGGGTGTCAATCCCAGTTAACTAAATCAGGAGAGCGTTCGGCCAGAGAGTGGAGAGCAGCAAACTTAGTTAACTGGATGTCAGTTCCAGTTAGCTAAATAGTAAGGGCAATCGGCCAGGGAGAAATCTCAAGGAGCTTAGCTAGCTGGATGCAAGATCCAGTTAGCTATTTTGAAGTGATGTTCGGCCAAGATAAAGTGCAGGATTCCTTAGTTAGCTGGATGATAAATCCTGTTAACCAGAATGAGAAGACGTTCGGCCAGGGAGAAAATAAATGGAGCTTAGCTAGCTAAGAAATGAGCTAGTTAACTACTAAAGTCTTTTTATTTCTCTCAAATTGATGAAGTTTCTCATGCATGACATTTATCTAATTAGTATCATCTTTAGCATTGTCATAGCATTTAGGTTCAATATGAGATACAAAAGCCAAGTTATTATAAGTATCTCTAAATGATGATCTAGTCCTAATACCATAAGATGGATCACCTAAAATTAACTCTTTAGGATGATTATGAACATACCTCCATTTCCTTTCTAATTTATCATTACCTTAAGATTCCTCAAGTTGGTTTTTATCATTTTCTTCATTTATCTCTTGTGTAGCTAAATCCTCCTTATCTTTCAAAGTGATGTCCTTGAGTTGACCTTCAATTTCATCTGCACTATTTAAACCCTTTCTCTTCCTTAATGGAAGATCATTGATTCATCAAATATAACATGAATTGAGTCCTCAACTACTAAAGTCTTTTTATTGAATATTCTAAAAGCCTTACTATGTGAAGAATAACCAAGGAAAATGCCTTTATCAGATTTAACATTAAATTTGTCAAGGTTCAATTTTCATTATTTAAAACAAAACATCGGCAACCAAAAGAGTGAAAAAAAAACTAATGTTAGGTTTTCTACCTTTCCAAAGTTCATACGGGTCTTTTTTCAAAATAAGTCTAATTAATGCATGATTTAAAACATAACATACTGTGTTGATAGCTTCAGCCCAAAAATACTTTGGAAGATTGCTCTCACACAACATGGTATGGGCCATTTCTTCTAACATCCTATTCTTTCTTTCTACTACATTTTGTTGAGAAGTCCTAGGTGCAGAAAAATTATACTCAATGCCATTTTCATTACAAAAATTTTAAAAGAATGATTTTCAAACTTTTTGCCATGATCACTTCGAATCGATAAAACGGAAAAACTGTTTTCATTTATGATCTTTTTAAATAGTTTTTGAAATGCAGGAAAAGCTTCATATTTGCTAGCCAAGAACAAAACCTATGTAAATCATAAAAAATCATTGATCATAACAAAACCATATCTTTTTCCTTCTAGACTAATAGTTCTTGTAGGACCAAATAAGTCCATATGCAAGAGTTTCAAAGGTCTAATGGTAGAAACCAAGATTTTTGATTTAAAAGATACTCGAGTTTGTTTTCTAAATTGACAAGCATCACAAATTTTATCTTTTTCAAAAACTAGCTTTGGCAAACCATTCACTAAATCCTTTTTTATCAGTTTAGATAATAAATCCATGCTTGCATGAGCTAATCTACGATGCCAAAACCAACTATCATCATTTTAGCATTCATAGCAACTAGGCATTCAATATTTTGATCATACAAATAATTTAAATCAACAATGTAAACATTACCATTGCCTATGACCAACAAATTTTATACACTCATTAGCAGGATTTATAACAATGCATAAAGATGATTCAAATGCAACTTTAAAGCCTTTGTCATATAATTGACTAATGCTAAGCAAGTTATATTTTAGGCCAGCTACAAGTAGAACATTACCAATGTAAGCATGAGGTGTGATACCTATTTTACCAATGCCAATTATTTTACCTTGGCCATTATCTCCAAAAGTAACAATACCTCCATATTTTGCATTCAAGGTGATGAATTATGATTCATTTCCATCATGTGTCTTAAGCACCCGCTATCCAAGTATCATTTTATTTTAGTTGCTCGGGTTACAAGACACACCTGCATACATAAATTTAAGTTTTACTTTTAGGTATCCAAACTTTATTGGATCCTTTGGGGTTAGCTAAAATAGTTTTCTTCGGAACCTATATTTTTCTAACATTGTGTGTGTGACAAGTATAAGCATCCTAATTTGCCACATTTGAAGTATGTAATCTTTATAGAATCATCAGCATGCACATAAATATTTTTCAAAAACCTTTATCTTTTTAAAGGATCATATCCAAGTTTGGCTTTGTTGTAAATGGCTCTTTGACTATTAAGAATCATTTCTAATTTAGTTAAACTCAAAGTAAATTTATCTACAATTGGCTTTAATATATCTACTTTATTTTTAAAATCTTGATTTTCCTTAAGCAAGGATTCATTTTCTTTTGAATTTTTTTCTTTTTCAAAAATTAGATTTTTTATATCATTCTTCAATTCTTTATTTTCAAACTTAAGTCGGCAAAATTATCAAGTAGTTCATAGAATGCACCTTGTAATTTATCAAAAGTAAAGTCACCTAGAAAGCTAGGACTCACCTCATTATCATCTGCCATAAAGAAAACATTGACTACTTCATTTTTATCTTCCTCTTCGGAACTTGTAGCTTCACTATCGCTCCATGTAGCTAACTTCATTTTTTTTCATTCTTTTGGAGCCTTTCTTCAATTGGAGACATTCTGATATGACATGTCCTGGCTTTTTGCACTCATAGCATATTAGAGACTGAGCTTTCTCTTTCTATTTATTGTGTTCTCCTTTTATGAGTTATTTTCTTGTTACTTCAAATTTCTTTCTTCTCATAAATTTCTTAAACTTTCAAGAGATAAGTGGCATCTCATCATCTTCCTCACTGTCACTACTTTTTTTCTCATTTTCATCATCTTGTGTGGCACTCTTTAAAGCCATAGTCCTTTTCTTCTTTGATTCATCTTCATCAATGTGTTATCGTTGCTGAAGCTCATGAGTCATTAAAGAACCAACTAATTCCTCAATTGATAGTGAGTTGAGATCTTTGGCTTTTTGAATTGCACTAACCTTGGCCTCCAAAGACCTAGGCAATGATGCAGCACAAGGGCAGGGGTGATTATGCAATCAATAAACTGATAAAAATTAATTTTTTTAGGTATTTTAGAAGATGGCTAATTCACCAAAATTAAGAGAAAGAGTAAGAGGATAGATTATGTGATGTAGAAAGTAATGGTTTAGGAACAAAAGTTTAAAAAAAATGAAGAAGCATACTAAGAAAGTCTGAAATTGAGAAGCTCCAGGGAAGACATGCTCATGAACTTTCACAGAATTAGAATCACAGAGTAGGAAAAAGGTTGATTTACCCGATGATGATGCGCACCGAATGTTGGTAGAAGATCTCTCGCTAGCGGACAAGATTTCTGGATGAGAAAACTATCTTCTACATGAGGTTCTTTGATCTCGATTCAGTGACAAAGAAGGCATCCTCGGCTTTAGAGATGAATCCAAAGAGCGGTGGGGGCTTTGGAGAGAGAGTACGGCGGCTTTGGAAACAAATCAATAATGGGGCGGTGGTTTTGGAGAGAGAAGGCAATAGCTTTGGAAATAAGTCAAGATAGGGGTGGTTGTTTTGGAATGAAGGAAGGGCGGCGGTTAGGGTTTCAAGTATGAATGCCTAGAATTTAGGAGGGGATGGTCAGTTATGGTAGTATGAGGATTAGGGTTTCTTTGGAGGAGCTTGGTAGAGGAGATGGACTAGATTAGGGTTTGGTAGTATGAACACTTCGGCCTTATGCCTAACTCCCTTATGGAGGATAAATTGCTCAAGGCAACGAAAATTTGGCCTCACACCTAACTCCCTCATGGAGGATCAATTGCTCAAGGCAACGAAAATTTGGCCTCACGCCTAACTCCATCATGGAAGATCAATTGCTTAGGGTAACGAAAATAAAACATGAAAAAAATAAATTTTCATATATTCATATTCTATTTTTTTCATTGTTTCAAGAGAAGGGTTTTATAAACCTATCATACCATTACAAGGTAAGTGCAACAATTAGAGTAATAAATGATAGAAAATATAAAATATGGTAGAATTGCAGAGAAAAATCTTCTTCCCTTTATTTGATTTGACAAAAATGGCAGCAGCAATATATAGTTCCAATTGGAGGCAAGGGACCATAAGCAAAGAAGGAAGCTTTGGGGTGACATCCTTCTTTTTTTTCTTTTGTCAACAAGGTCCATATGGGGTGCAAGATCCTTTCCAGAATGGTTGAGATGCTGATCTTTATTTCTATTAAAGCATAGCAGGGGACCATCAATTTCTTCCTTATGGGGGTCCAAGGTTGCCAACATTGTAGGTGGCGACATGGAGGGCGTCCAAGGTTGCCAACATTGTAGGTGGCAACATGGGGGGAGAAGATTGATTCTGCGTCATCAATCCGAGTGAAGATGGATCCAATGGAGGAAGAAGATTGATTCCACATCATCAATCCTAGTGTAGGTGGATCCAATCCATGCAGAGCTCCAAAGGTAGGGTATGAATAAGGTTGGAGAAGATCGGATGGTTATCCAATATTGCCTAATCTGGAAGGGTTTCTTTTGAATATCTTAACAGGGTTTCAACAAGAGTAATACACTTTTCTTGAATTATTACAGGACTCAAATAAAATAAAAATGTATAACATGGATATTAGACTAAACCAAACTTGACTGACTCAGTAATAGACTGGACTCAACCAACTAGGAAATAAAGAAAAAATTACGGGATTTCTAGGGTTTAGAGATCCAAATAGAACCCTGTAGCCTTTTTCTCACTCTTGCTCCTGCACCAATTCTCTTGGGGTGGAAGGAACTCAACCCCGTCGAGTAAGGGTCGGTTCGACTCTAGTACTCCTTTAGCAGGTCCGGGTTCAAACTTTGTAAATCTTCTCTAGAAATCTATGAGTCCTCAAATTCGGACCGACCTTGCCAAGAACCAAGTATCGCTGGTAACCTCTGTTTTGGGTCAAGATAGCTTGATCATCCAAAATCTGCTCAATTCTTTCCTTTTGCTTAGGCCAAATAGTAGGTGGACACACAGGGGTGGGCTTGCTCTCAAAGGAAGGGTTAGGTCCGAAAGCCTCACTAGGTATTATCGCTAGCTTCCTATACTCTACTAAGTTTGAAACATTGAAAGTAGATCTAATGCCTAACTCAGAAGGTAATTCTAGCACATGGGCATTGGTTCCCACTTTCTTCATCACCCTAAAAGGATCAACTCCACGAGCATGTAATTTTCTAACTACTTCCGAAGGAAACCGCTTAGGCCTTAACCTAACCATGACATAATCTTCTTTCATAAACTCTTGGACTCATTTTTGAGAATTAGCCAATTGTTTATATATTTTATTACTTAAAGTTAATCTTTGTGCTAATCTCCCTATGCAAGTCCTTAATATGTTGTACAAATGATGCTGCAGACTCGAAGACTCATGTGCTAGTAGGTAATGAAATTAGGTCAAGTGGCTTGTTGGGCTTGTACCCATTGATAATTTTGAATGGGCTCTTTTTAGTGGACCTATTGATCGAAGCGTTGTAGGCAAACTCAGCTCTAAGTAGCAACAGATTTTAATTCCTGGTGTTTTCTTCTACAAGGTATCTCAAAAGATTTTTTAGACTATGGTTCACTAATTCTATCTGGCCATCGGTTTGGGAATGGTAAGCTGTGAAAAAGTTTAACTTAGTCCCTAACTTAAGCCAAAGGGTCTTTCAAAAATAGCTGATGAACCAAACATCCCTATTTGAAACTATGGTCTTAGGTAAGCCATGGAGTCTAACGGTCTCATCAAAGAATAGTTGGGCAACCCTAGACGCATCGAAGGTTTGGGAACAAGGCAGGAAATGGGCCATCTTGGAGAAAATTGATGAAGCACAAGGACTCAAACTTTCCTTAATAAACCCTTTCTTAAGTAACTCTCCAACCTGTTTCTGCAACTCTAGATGTTCAGCGGGGTTCATCATGTAGTAGGGCAGGTTGGGCAAAGTGGCTCTTGGGACTAGGTCAATGGCATGCTGAATATCCCTACAGGATGGAAGGTGGTTAGGAAGGTCTTTGAAAAAGATATCTTTGAACTCTTTTAAAATGTCCCTAACTTCCTGAGGGTGCTCCACGGGGGTCAGATCTTGGGTTTCCCTAGCTATCAATATCCAAATGGGTGAACTTTCATTAATTTCTTGTTCTAATTCATTAGCATTAATTAGGTTTAATTCTAGCTTCTTCTCTTTTAATTGACTCGAACCCCTCTTAATGTCCTTAGGTGGGGTAGGGTAAACCACAATTTTTTTCATTATAATTAAAGGAATACAAATTTGATCGGCCAAAAAGGGTCACATCACGGTTGAACAACCAAGGCCTACCCAGAATGAGACTGCTTACTCCCATGGATAAGACATCATACCATATCTTTACCTGATAAGACTGGAACTAGATTTGGTCTGGGCATCTCATCTTGATAGGTATGGAGTAGAATCTATCCATGATACTTTATAGGGGTTAGGATGTGGAACATGTGTTAATCCTAGAGTCTTGATTACACTGGATGAAATGGCATTAACACAACTTTCTCTATCTATGATGAGTTTGCAAACCTTATCCCCTATCTTGAGAAAAGCCTGTAGGACGTTAGCCTACGCCAATCCTCTTTAACTTTAGTTTGAGATAGGATGCACCTCATAACTCCTAATAGGTCAAGCTCTGTGGATTCCTCTCCTCCCTCATACTCCTCAACTAAATTCAATCTAGCCTCATAAATTTCTTTCTTGCATTCCTCACTAGGCTCATAATTTTTTTTCCTTAGACTCACCTATGTGTAAGGACCTAGCGGGACATTAGCTAGCGAAGTGGCCTATCTTATGACACTTAAAACATGTTGAGTTGGGAATAGGGGTTCTATAGGTTTCGAGTGACTTACCCTTGTCATCTGATATGTTCACTAGGGTGCCTAGGTTGAGTCTACTATTTGGGGCTTGACTGGGTCTTTGTCTCTGGGTTGGGATATTAGTCCTGAAAGATTCTGATCGACAAAACATGGGTTGTCTTTGGAACCTCTCACAATTTCTAGCAATTTGGTAAGCTTGCTCCAGATCATTGACTTCTCTCAAATATAGTTTCCTCTGAATATCTTCTCATAGACCAGCTCTAAACCTAGACAGGGTGGCCTCTCTGACTCAACAATGTGACATCTCAGGACAAATTCATCAAATTTCTCAATGTACTCAGAAATGGTATTGTTGCCTTGGCTTAACCTTTGCCATTGGTCTAAGAGTTTCTGTTGGTAGGACATGGGTGCATACTTCTCTCTTAGTCTAACCTTCTCTCTCAGGTGGTTATATCACCTCTTTGTCTAATCAACGTCTCAATATTTCCTTAATATAACCTAGCCTATCGAACTAATCTAAATTTGATAAATTTATATTTCCTCTCTTCAGTCATCTTGTATCACTCAAAATTGATCCATTTCACCTTCCTATTAGACATACACCTTGGGGTCTAAACTTCCATAAAAAATGGGTGCTTCTAATATGATATTCCTAAGAATTCTCTCATCTGGGTCCATAATATCAGGATTGGGTCTCCTATGGTAGTACTCTGGATCACGGTTTAGGCTCTTCTAGGCTCAGGATGTGGGGTAGATAGATGAGGGACTAACTCAGGCTCAGTCATGGTCTCATGACTCTCCTCTAGGGATTTCACTCGATCATTCAATAGGGTCAACTACTCAGTAATGGTCCTAAGCATGGCTCCAAAATCATTATCCATGGGTGGTTCTAATGGTGACTGACTCTGACTTGGTTAGTATGGGGCTCCTAATCTAGTGGTCATACACGATTAAATCAAGCACACAAATGACTCAAGACTAACTCGTACTATAGTTTACTAGACCTAGCAGTCCAAGTAAAGTGAGTCGACTAAGTCACAACCATGATAACAAGTATGCTATACACTAGCTAGGTAAGAGGTGGGATTGTGAAAGACTCCCCTGCTCTCATAGGGACCTAATTAAAGAACCACAAGTCCACTTAAGGCATTTTTCATTTGACCTCAAGCCCTAGACACCAGCTTCTAGACACAAATGTTGACTTGGGTGTAACTAGTTTTCTCAAGTTAAGTTGAACTAAACTCATGGGTGTCCCTAATGCTCAATTAAGTGCTACTCAATTTTAAAATTATGGCTTAGGTTTACAATGCAGGTTGGTAGTTTTCTGGGCCAAGGAAGGGTAATGAAATCCCCATGTTATCTTTGATGCTCAATACCCTTAAATAACTTAAAAAAGATGAACACTCAAGACATGAATTAGCGTGTTGGATCCTCAACCAGAAAGATTCACGTCCAGCCTTGGCTCATTACTCCCATGGGTCATAGCAATATTTGCATATACCTGCTCAGGAGGCATGACACTTTAGGGTTCAGGAATGCAATAATATAGAATTTCAGCAAGGTTTGATTTCAGTACTAGCAGGTTGCAGAAAATCTTAAAAAATAATAGTAAGAAATTTAATCATAAAATTTTATATGCACATAACAGAGGTATGGTAAATTATCAAAAAAATAATTTTAAATTAAAATAATCATATTCTAATAGGTTTCATAATAGAGGAAGTTGTAGGTCAAGTGCAGAAATTACAGCAGAATAGAAATCCAGAGTGTGATGCAAAATATGTCTAACCTATGCTCTGATACCAAAATTGATGCAGCACAAGGGCAGGGGTGATTATGCAATCAATGAACTAATGAAAATTAATTTTTTTAGATATTTTAGAAGATGGCTAATTCATCAAAATTAAGAGAAAGAGTAAGAGAGCAGATTATGTAATATAGAAAGTAACGGTTTAGGAACAAAACTTTTAGAAAAATGAAGAAGTGTACCAAAAAAGTCTAAAATTGAGAAACTTCAGAGAAGACATGCTCATGAACTTTTATAGAATTAGAATCACGGAGTAGAGAAAAGGTTGATTTACCCGACGATGATGCGCTCCGAATGTTGGTAGAAGATCTCTCGCTAGCAGGCAGGATTTCTGAATAAGAAAACTATCTTCCATGTATAGTTTCTTGATCTCGATTTAGTAGCAAAGAAGGCATCCTTGGCTTTGGAGATGAATCCAGAGAGCGGTAGCGGCGGCTTTGGAAATAAATCAAGAGAGGGGCAATGGTTTTGGAGAGAAAGGGCGGCATCTTTGGAAATAAGTTAAGAGAGGGGCGATTGTTTTGGAATGAAGGGAGGGCAGTGGCTAGGGTTCCAAGTATTGATGCCTAGAATTTAGGGGAAGAGTGGTGGTCGGTTATGGTGGTATGAGGATTAGGGTTTCTTTGATGGAGCTTGGTAGAGGAGATGAACTAGAATAGGGTTTGATAGTAAGAATACTTCGGCCTCACACCTAACTCCCTCACGGAGGATCAATTGCTCAAGGCAACAAAAATTGGCCTCACACCTAACTCCCTCATGGAGGATCAATTGCTCAAGACAACAAAAATTTGGCCTCATGCCTAACTCCCTCATGAGGATCAATTGCTCAGAGCAACAAAATAGAACTTAAAAAAATAAATTTTTATATATTTATATTCTTTTTTTCATCATTTCAAGAGAAGAGTTTTATAGACCTCTGATGCTATTATAAGGTAAGTGCAATAATTATAGTAATAAATGATAGGGATTATAAAATATGATAGAATTGTAGAGTAAAAATCTTCTTTCCTTCATTTGATTTGATCAAAATGGCAGCAACAATATATAGTTCCAATTGGAGGTGAGGGACCACAAGCAAAGAAGGAAGCTTTGGGATGACATCCTTCTTTCTTTTCTTTTGTCAATAAGGTCCATATGGGGCACAAGATCATTTCCATAATGGTTGAGATGCTAATCTTTATTTCCATTAAAGCATAGCAGGGGACCACCAATTTCTTTCTTATGGGGCGCCCAAGGTTGCCAATATTGTAGGTGGCATCATGGAGGGAGAAGATTGATTCCACATCATCAATCTAGGTGAAGGCAGATCCAATGAAGGGAGAAGATTGATTCCACATCATCAATCCTGGTGTAGGTGGATCCAATCCATGCATAGCTTCAAAGGTAGGGTATGAATAAGGTTGGAGAAGATCGGATGGTTGTCCAATACTACCTAATCTGGGGGGCTTCTTCTGAATATCTTCAACAGGGTTTCAACAATTGTAATACACTTCCCTTGAATTATTACAGGACTCAAATAAAATGAAAATGCATGACCTGGACATTGGACTAAACCAAACTTGACTGACTTAGTAACAGACTGGACTCAACCAACTAGGAAAGAAAAAAAAATTTACAGGATTTCTAGGGTTCAAAGATCCAAATGGAACCCTGTAGCCTTTTTCTCACTCTTGCTCCTACACCAGGCAATGATCTCAAAATCTTTCTAACAAGATCACCATTAGTATAAGATTTTTCTAGACTTTTTAGCCCATTAATAATATTGGTAAACCTTGTAAATATATTAGTAATATTTTTAGCAAAATCTATCTTGAATAATTCATATTTGTGAACAAGCATGTTTATCTTGGATTCCTTGACTTGATTTTTACCCTCATGGGTAACTTCAAGTCTATCTCATATTTTCTTAGTAGAATTGTAAGTGAAATACAATTAAATTTATTTGCATCAAGTGAACAATAAAGTACATTCATAGCTTTAGCATTTAGTTGAGCTAACTTCTTATCTTGCTCATCCTATTCTTTTTCCGATTTTGGGATGTCAAGACCATTAGTCTTAATGATGGGTGCATGAGGGCCATTGATTATGATTTTCCATAGATCATAATCTAGTGCTTGGATAAAAATTTTCATTCGTGCTTTCCAATAAGTGTAGTTTGTTCCATTGAACAAAGATGGTCTATTAGTTGACTGTCCCTCAGTCAAAACAGATCTCATTTGGATTGCTAATGATCTTTGGCTCCAAGCTTGTTAAAGCAAAAAAAATATGAGCATGTTGCTCTAATACCACTTGTTGCCCAGAGGTAGCAACCCAAGAGGGGGTAAATTGGGTTTCTTAAAAATTAATTGCATAAATATGTGCTTACAACAAATCAAAATTTAATTAGCAGTGGTGTAGTGAAGTGAATTCTAAGATATCACAGAGAATATGCAGGCAATCACAAATATAAATTTTTATAATGGTTCAGTGCCAATCCTGCGCCTACGTCCACTTCCTAAGAATCCCTTGGGAATTTTACTTCAATCGTATCACCAATGATTACAACCTAGCCTTCTTTGGCTAGCAACTTATTTTTATGGCATAAGGGGGGCCAAACAACCAAGGGTTGAATCCAACCCTTTACAATATCCAAAAACAAGTTTAGAAAAATGTTGAGAACACAAAGCTCCTAAGATGAAAAGATGTTCAAAAATAAATACTTTACAATTTTGTAATCAACTCCTCAAATGGGCTTTATCCATTGAATGCACTTCAGCAATGAATGAAGTCTCCTTTGAGGCAACTGAAACCTTGAATGCCTTCGGAAGCTTTGATGATTCACGGATTAGCAATCAATGATCTTTAAAAGTACTCACGTATTCAAAGCAGAGCTTCCTTAGTTACTGAACAACCACGGATGTATGCAATGAAAGCTTTCTATTGTTCACCACTTTTTCTTCCACACCATTCCCATTGACATCATGGTTATTTATAGGTGTTTGATCTACAAAACTATATGTTAGACTGAAATGGAATTAAAAGAAATAAAAATGGAAAGTGAAGATAACCATTGTAGAAATTTTCTAGAGCATTGAATGTTATGTCAATAGCTAGAATGGGGAGAGAAATTTTGACATTTTCTCAAAGAGGCAAACTCCAGTTAGCTTTGATAGAGAGAAGCATGCCCAGGTGAATCAAAGATAACTCCCTAGTTGATTGGAAATTAATTCTAGTGAACTAGATCAAGAGGGAGTTCGGCCAGGGAGAAAAGGCAACAAATCTTAGTTAACTAGATCAAGAAAGCTTTTGGCCAGGGAGAAGTTGCAGCAGGTCTAGTTGACTGGGTGTCAATCCTAGTTAACTAAATTAGGAGAACGTTCAGCCAGAGAGTGGAAAGCAACAAACATAGTTAACTGGATGTCAGTTCCAGTTAGCTAAATAGTAAGAGCAATTGGCCAGGGAGAAATCTCATGGAGCTTAGCTAGTTAGATGCAAGATTCAGTTAGCTATTTTGTAGTGATGTTCGGCTAGGACAAAGTGCAGGATTCCTTAGTTAGCTGGATGATAAATCCAGCTAACCAGAATGAGAAGACATTTGATCAAGGAGAAACAAGTGGAGCTTAGCTAGCTGCAAAACAAGCCAGTTAACTCCTAGAGAAAAATAGCTAGGTGAGAATTAAGTCCATTAACTATTTCTCAACATGGTTCAGCTAGGCAGCTTATTAGGAAAAAATAGCTAGCTAAAAGATAAGTCCAGTTAACTATTTTTGAAAATGGTTTGACTAGACAACTTACCAGAAAAAATAGCTAGCTGAAAGATAAATTGAGTTAACTATTTCTCAACATGGTTCAGCCAAGCAGCTTACGAGGAAAAATAGCTAGCTGAAAGACAAGTCTAGTTAACTATTTCTCAACATGGTTCAGCCAGGCAGCTTACCAAAAAAAATAGCTAGCTAAAAGATAAGTCCAGTTAACTATTTCTCAACATGGTTTGGCCAGGTAGCTTACCAGAAAAAATAGCTAACTGAAAGACAAGTCCAGTTAACTATTTCTCAACATGGTTTGGCCAGAGCATTGTAGAACCAAACGACAACATTAGTTGGTCAAGGGACTTGTAAGTATTTGAGATGATTTTTGTAGCTCATTGAAACATTTTCTTGACATGTTGTAGTTACCTGCAATGATCTTTATCTCCATAATAAATATATTAGTACCCTACTTAATTTGTTTTGTAATCATCAAAATCAACATAGGGTCAACATCATGTTATAGTTATAAATTAGATTTGATGATATGATCAGATCTATTTATTGATTTATATAATAAATCATGTTATAGTTATAAATTAGATTTGATAATATGATTAGATCTATTTATTGATTTATATGATAAATCATGTTATAGTTATAAGTTAGATTTGATGATATGATCAGATCTATTTAGTAATTTATGTGATAAATCATATTATAGTTATAAATTAAATTTGATGATATGATTAGATCTATTTATTGATTTATATGATAAATTATGTTATAGTTATAGATTATTTTTTGGCAATTATTGTAAATAAATATTATATCTATAACTACCAAAATTGAAATCTAGTTAAACAATCTAATGACACCTTGTCAAATTGATAAATAAATTATTTCTTGCCATAATTTAATTAAATCACGATGGAATTCAATATTAAAAGTTTTAAAAAATTGAATATGATGTGATTTAACATGAGTGAAATGGGTCTAAGGACATGGCGTAGTTTAGGGTTACCAGATATGATCATTAGTTGAACCCTGACTGATTTTAGGCAAATGATTAAGTCAGATTGGGTCCAAAATCATTTCTAAATGTTAGAAAGTTAAATTGACTCACTTCAACATGAGTTGATTATGTGAAGATAGATTATGGCTCAGCGGTTGAGCTTGGTTCAATAGGGAGTCTATTTTATTCGACTAAACTCTTTGGTATCTAAGGCAAGTCTCGATTTGATTTTTAATTGCTCTATTCACTTACCTAGCCAATTTCGATTGGTGTCTAAAGCAAGTTAAATAGGACCCCACCGATCTTACTTACCTAGCCACTGTAGGATGGTCTTGAGTGGATAAGATTGCTTGTTGATCTGGCTTCATCCATGCTAACTAGGTAAGTTATTTATAAGATGTGTTGACTCCTACCTGATCAAGTCAAGCAAGAGTTGGGCTGACTAGAGTCAGATTAGTCACACATGTGAAGTGTTGACTAATTTATTTTGAGACTTGAACCTAAACATACCCAAGTCAATATTGAGTCTTAAAAGAGCTGTGACCTAAAAGCCAATCGCAATCTATATTGCAATAAGGTTTCTTTTATTCTTTTAAATCATATAGATAATATTTTGGTTATAAATAAAAGGCATTATGTTTCATCATTTATTGCTTCTTATAATTATGATAAACCCTATAGATTAGGAAAATAATTTTAGGGCTATGATGAGATCATGCTAGTGAGACCTAAAATCCTAAAACACTAATCTAAAACATTTCAAGTCGATGATCTTTTGAGTCAGGGATCAATGCTACCAGAAAGACTAGTACATCTTATGTATACTCGATGTAGAGGGTGATTAATCTTACAATTAATCACTTGTATGAGATATAATACAAAGTTGTGGATGCTCATTAGAGGAATGAGTCCATATAATTGACATACCAAGAGAATATCTTATGGATGCATACTTAATTGTCAAAAGATTATTCTCTAAGTTGGAGTTGTGCAAGTGATCCTTAGACTTGAGATCACCATAGTATCTTGTGCACATGAATCCATATTTTGGTTTACACTCATTTACGACATTAAGTTGTGTATGAGGTATTTTGGATGTGATGGATTGTGTAAGAAGATTGTGAGTTGATCAATAAGGAATCAATCACTTCTAGTAAAAGATGACCACATCCTACTTGCTCTAATCTTATAATGATTCAGAAAGTCTTTGATCAAAGTAGAATAAAAATTAGAAAGAGTTTCTAATCTTTCATTAATTGAATTATCATTAGAAGTTAAGAGAGACATGAATAAGTAATTGAGTTTGACATTTATCCATACTCGTATACTTATTCAGGGTGCAGTTTGATTGAAGGATTGAATTGCATGGTAACTTACTATTGGAACATGGCCCACTTATTCAGCCCATTAGGGCAAAAGGGAGTGCTACTCCTTTTTCTGCCAGGATTTGTTCTCTCTCTCTCTTTAAAATGAGCAGCCATCTAGAAAAAAGAGGTAAAGCAGGTAGCGGGTATTTCTTTTTTTTTCTAGGAGCATGAATTTCTAGGGGAAGAGAAGGAAGGGCTGTTGCTTGGTGCTTGACAACATGGGAGGACTTCCACTCCAGGAATCACGTGAAGGTGTTGCAGAAGAAAAACAAGAGAAGAAGAAGAAGAAAAGGGAAGAAAATAAGGAAGTAACGCAGGAGACCATATTTTTCGGTAACGTAATCCTTATATCCCTATTATTCTCTTGTGATTGTTTCTCAAGAAAGGGACTTTGAGACTTGGATATTTATTATTCTATAGTGGATCTTCTTCTCTGGCTTGCCCATGGTTTTTTTTCTTTATCTTGGAGGGATTTTCCACGTAAATCTTGGTGTTTCTGTGATTGTGTGGTTTGCGCATTTTATTTATTATTCCGCTGCATATTACGGTCTGCTAGTATTTGCTCGTACACAGATTCTTTCCATCAACTGGTATCAGAGCCTGTGAATTTTTGTGTGTGAGCATGGAGGTCGGTAATGTTTCCTACATGATCAGTCTGAACAAAATAATTGGATGATATGGAAACTAAGGATGGAGGATCTCTTGTATTGCAAGGATCTATATGGACCTTTGAAAGGGGTCAAAGCAAAGCCCGTTACAATGATAGATGATGCTTGGATCATGGTAGATCGAAAAGCAGTCGATTTTATTCGCAGTGGTTGGATGATAGTGCCTTTCACCATGTTTCCACTAAGACTTCTGCAAACTCTCTTTGGAAAAAGTTAGAAAGTCTCTATGAGAGAAAAATAGCTGGCAACAAAGCTTTCTTAATCAGAAAACTAGTGAATCTGAAATATAAAGAGGATGCTTCTATTGCTGAGCATTTGAATGAAATGCAGAGTATTCATAACCAGTTATCCTCTATAAAAATATCTCTTGATGATGAGTTGCAGGCATTGTTACTTCTCAGTTCATTGCCAGAAAGTTAGGAGACACTGGTGGTTTCCCTCAGTAATTCTGCACCAAACGGTATTGTCACCATGAGTCAAGTAACAGGCAGTTTGTTGAATGAGGAGTTGAGGAGAAAGAATTCAACAACTTCTCAGATTGATTCACAGGCACTTGTCTCAGAGAATAGAGGATGGTCAAAGTCTAGAAGTAGAGACAATTCATACAAGGGTAGAAGTAAATCAAGGTCAAGAAAAGATATTACTTGCTACAACTATGGTGAGAAAGGGCACTACAAGAATCAGTGTAAGAAGCCTAAGAAGAGTAAGAAAAAAGGAAAAGAAGTGGAGGATACAGAGTCAAAGGAGAATATCACAGCTACTATGCAGAGTGATGATTATTTGATTTTGTCTACTTCTGATGGTATCTTCTCACGTGAGTATCAAAATCATGAGTGGGTGATTGACATAGGTGCTTCTTATCATGCTATACCACGGAGGAAGTTTTTTTCTACATATAAGACTAAAAATTTTGGTGTTGTCAAGATGGAAAATTAAGGCACAGCAGACATCATTGGCATGGGTGACATCCACATGAAGACCAATCTTGACTGTAAGTTGGTGCTCAAGGATGTAAGGCATGTGGCTGACTTGAGGCTAAATTTAATCTCAGTTGGAAGACTTGATAATGAAGACTTTGATAGCAGATTTCATAAAGGGCAATGGAAGCTTAATAAAGGTTCACTTGTTGTAGCCAGTGGGAAGAAATGTCACACTTTGTACAGGTTGTAGGCTAAAGCTTATGGTGAACAGTTGAATGCTACAGAGAAAGACTTCAGCATAGAGTTGTGGCATAAACGACTGGGACACATGAGTGAGAAGGGCCTGCAAGTTCTTTCTAAGGAAGAAGTTATACCATACTTCAAAAGTGTACATCTGAACCCATGTGTTGATTGTTTGGTTGGCAAGCAACATAGAGTTTCCTTTGCTAGTCCTGCTTTATCTAGAAAAATGCATGTTTTGAATTGTGTCTATACAGTGTTTGTGGTCCTCTGAGGACAAAAACTCCTGGTGGATCAGTTAATGTTCCAGGTATCAGTGGTGCACTTTATTTTATCACTTTTATAGATGATTTTTTTAGAAAAGTTTGGGTCTATGGTTTGAAGATCAAAGATCAGGTTATTAATGTCTTTAAAGAGTTTCATGCTAGAGTTGAAAGAGAGACAGGAAAGAAATTGAAATGCATAAGGTCAGATAATGGTGGTGAGTACATAGGTTTATTTGATAATTATTGTAGATCACATGGCATTCAGCATGAGATGATATTTCCTGATACTCCTCAGCATAATATAATTGTAGAGAGGATGAACCACACCATCATGGAAAAAATCAGATGTATGCTTTCACAGTCCAAGTTACCTAAAAGATTTTGGGATGAGGCATTGAAGACAGCAGTTGATGTAATAAACTTGTCACCATGTATAGCTCTAGATGGTGATGTTGCAGAGCGTGTATGGTCAGGGAAAGATGTCTCTTATAAGCACTTGAGAGTGTTTGGTTGCCGTGCATTTGCACATGTTTCAGACATTAAGAGGTCCAAGCTGGATGGTAAGACAAAAGAATGTACTTTGCTTGGTTACTTACATGATGAGTTTGGTTATAGACTCTGGGATCCAGAAAGGCAGAAGGTGTTCAGAAGCAAGATGTGGTATTTTTTGAAGATCAAACCCTTCAAGACTTCAAGAAGGAGATGCTAGTCAAGTCTTCTACAGGAGGATTAACAGACTATGATCCGATTACTCCTCCAGTATATTAGGGTGATGGGGGAGATGTGTAAGAAAATAGTGCGGGAGCAAATGTTATCTCACCTGTAGGATAGGTTGAGTAGGAAGGAGATCAGGAGCAACCTCCTACAGAGCCTCAACTGAGAAGATCTACCAGACAATATCAACCTTCCAAAAGGTATTCTACATATGAATATATAATGCTTACTGATACAGGTGAACCAGAATGTTACCAGGAGGCAGTTGAAAATAAGCAGAAAAAGGAGTGGTTAGTAGGTATGCAGGAAGAAATGGATGCCTTACAGAAGAACCACACATATAATTTAGTGAAACTACCAAAAGGAAGGAAGTCTTTAAAGAACAAGTGGTTTTTCAGATTAAAGACTCAACAGCATTGTTCTCAACCAAAGTACAAGGCCAGATTGGTTATGAAAGGCTTTGGTCAAAAGAAAGGTATTGACTTTGAAGAAATTTTTTCTCCTATTGTTAAAATGTCTTCAATTCGTGTTGCTCTAGGTATTGCTGCTAGTCTAGAGCTAGAGGTTGAGCAGTTAGATGTGAAGACAGCTTTTCTTCATGGTGATTTGGAGGAGGAAATCTATATGGAGCAACCAGAAGGCTTCAAAATCAAAGGTAAAGAAAATCTTGTCTGCAAATTGAAAAAAAGCTTGTATGGGTTGAAACAAGCTCCAAGGCAGTGGTATAAGAAATTTGATTCATTTATGGCTGAAAATGGATACAAAAGAATGGCTTCAGATTATTGTGTCTATATCAAATGTTTAGTGATGATTTTGTCATACTCCTACTTTATGTTGATGACATGCTTATCCTTGGGAAAGATATGTCTATGATTGACAGGTTGAAGAAGGAGCTGAGTCAGTCATTGGCAATGAAGGATATGGGACCAGCAAAGCAAATACTGGGCATGCAGATTTTTCGTAATAGAAGAACCAAGAAAATATGGTTGTCACAGAAAAAGTACATTGAGAAGGTATTGGATAGGTTCAGTATGAGCAATGCAAAGCTAGTTGGTTCTCCTCTTGCAGGTCACTTCAGGTTATGCTCGAAGCAGAGTCCTTCAACTGATGAGGAGAAGGAGAAAATGAAGAAGGTTCCTTATGCTTCAGCAGTCGAAAGTTTGATGTATGCGATGGTATGTACGAGGCCAGACATCGCATATAGTGGGTATTGCTAGCAGATTTCTTGCAAATCCAGGGAAAGAGCATTGGGCAGCAGTGAAGTGGATTTTCAGATATCTCAAGGAGGCTCCAAAGTTTGTTTAAGCTTTGAGGTGGTCCACCTGTGCTGATTGGCTACACAGATGCAAATATGGCAAGAGATATTCATACAAGAAAGTCCACATCAGGTTTCATACTTACTTTTGCAGGAGGAGCTATGTCATGGCAATCCAGATTGCAAAGGTGTGTAGCCCTCTCCACCACAGAGGTAGAATATATTGCTGCTACTGAGGTCTGTAAGGAGATGATGTGGATGAAAGAATTCGTACATGAATTGGGGCTGAAACAGGAAAATTATGTGGTACATTGTGATAGCCAAAGCGCCATCCACTTGTGCAAGAACCCAACTTTTCATTCCAAGTCAAAGCTTATAGATGTCAGATACCACTGGATTCAAAATGTGTTTGAAGAGAAGTAGTTACAGCTTCAGAAAATTCACACATAAAAATGGGGCTGAAGGGGGAGGTTGTTGGGCCCATGGCTCACTTATTCAGCCCATTAGGGCAAAAGGGAGCGCTACTCCTTTTTCTGCCAGGATTTGTTCTTTCTCTTTAAAAGGAGCAGCCATCTGGGAAAAAGAGGTGAAGTAGGTAGCGGGTATTTCTTTTTTTTTCTAGGAGCATGGATTGTTAGGGGAAGAGAAGGAAGGGCTGCTGCTTGGTGCTTGACTACGTGGGAGGACTTCCACTCCAGGAATCACGTGAAGGTGTTGCAGAAGAAAAACATGAGAAGAAGAAGAAGAAGAAAAGAAAGAAAATAAGGAAGTAACGTAGGAGACTGTATTTTTCAATGACGTAATCCTTATATCCCTATTATTCTCTTGTGATTGTTTCTCAAGTCCTGGCAAGGGACTTTGAGACTTGGATATTTATTATTCTATAGTGGATCTTCTTCTCTGGCTTGCCCGTGGTTTTTTCCTTTATCTTGGAGGAATTTTTCATGTAAATCTTGGTGTTCTATGATTGTGTGGTTTGCATATTTATTTATTATTCCGCTGCATATTACGGTCTGCTAGTATTTGCTCGTACACGAATTCTTTCCCATCACTTACAACTAAATGGTATATTTTGTATGACTACCAAATTTCATATCTTCTATGTAAACATGATACGTTGCTAGATGTCAATTTGGTCTTATAGGTTTGATTGGATTAAAGAGTTTGATTTGATCAACAATTAGAAAGGATTCTAATTACCAAGTTTGGGATCGCATTGATTGGACCTATAAGGATTAGAAATGTTCTAATTATAATAGGTCAACTTGCACCCACACTTACTGCTGTTTAGATGTAAACCATTGGGTCACACACAAAGGAACTGATCAAGAGTCTAATTGGATTAGATCATGTTTGCAGAATAGACATTCTAGCATGTGTTGCAAACCCTAGCTCCTAATTCGAATTGGATTCGAATATGATTCTTGTATTAGGTTAAGCTAATATAATTATATTATGACCTAATGTGGGTTGGCCAAAAGTTAAAACCTAATTGGCTTTATTTGGACTATTTGATGGCTCTTTAGATAATGGATCTGGACCATTGGTCAGTGGCTCGATCTAGACCATTGGATGGCTTCCTAGATAAAGGATTTGGATCATTGGTGATGGTGTCTTAATCTAGACCATTGGATGGTGTCTTAATCTTGACCATTAGATGGTGTCTTAATCTAGACCATTGGATGGTGTCTTAATCTGGACCATTGGATGGTGCCTTAATCTGGACCATTGGATTATCATTAAATAAGTATGGGGTGAGGTTATCAGCATGAGAAAGCCGATGGTGCATGAATAAGGCTTATCAGATAAGTCTTTTGAGTGGATACGTCTTTCTACTCTTTCAAATGCACCTCTTCCCTTAGCGCATGATCATGATGAGGTGCTACCCTTGGAACATGCCTCATCATGATGAGGCGAGATGAGGCATGTGGATGGGATGCATCTGATAAGATATAGACTAAAAGATATGCTTTATGTTATGTCTTTATATTTAAATGAGAATTCATTTTGAGCAATGTATTCCATTTACTATATATGTGCATGTGTCTAGTATTTACAAAGAGTATTTGATCTAGTGTGTAGAGTACGGCTTATACACAGAAGACTAGATCATCAGTTTTTTTGGAATACAAGTTTATTGTTCACAGTTTTAGATGGAATTGGACACACTATCAGTAGAACTGTAGCACAAATTTTTAGTAGGTTGTCTTGACTACGGGGAATGGTTTATTCTAACTATTTGTGCTAGTACACTTTGTGTGTATTGAACAGGACCCAGTTGAGTTAATTATTTTATACTGACTTTATAAAATAATTTAAACCTCATGAATATTATGATTACTTATGCTCTTAATCCGAATTCTATTTCTAGACACGTGTATGTAGTGATTATTGCTTTGATTACACATAGAGTGAGATTCTATATGAGTCAATAAACTCAGTGGGTTGGGCAATAACATTAAATATATGGTGAATATTAATATTTGAAGAAAACCACATCCTGATAAATTGGATTGATAATATCCCCATGAGGAAGCTTATTGTTAGTAATAGTGCCCTAGGCCTATTGTATGGACATGGTATTTTGAATATTTACTATTATCATAATTTGCATATTTATTATATAATAATGTCCTTGAATAATATTATGAATTATTCTAAATATCCCTAATCGGTTATTGTTGTGGGAATAACAATAAATTAAGATTAGTATGAAATTTGATTGATATTCATGGGATGAATATGTGTATGAGATACAAATCAAATTTATATGTATTTGTTGAGAACAAATATTGGACAAGACCCGCCTTGAGATTAATACATGGATCAAAGTCATAAGTTAATCTCTAGTAGTTGTGTCATTAAATCCTTAGACCTGAGATTGTCATAGTTCTCAACAAGAGGAATATTATGTTTTGACATAATCAAACGTTGTCTTTAACCAGATGATTATAAAGATTATGATTGAACATAATAAGAATCATGTAGTGAGATGTGAGTGATTAATATGGAATTTGTCCCTCTTATTATAAGAGAGATATCTCTGGGCCCCTCGATGATTGAGACTGAGAAATGCATGGTCATGCTCAAATGAATTGATGGAGATCAATATCATTTATTTAGTCAGTCTAATTGGGTTTCGAGAAATTAAAGATAGAGAGATATAAGGTTGACTTTATCATGCCTTATATTCTATCAAGGTATCATGTGACAAAAGGATTATGTTAATAGCTACTTTAAGGTTGTCTCGGAACATGAGCTTTTCATTTAACTTGAGTAGTCATAATGTCTTGCTAGAGGCCGCTTATGACTTGTAGGTTCAAAATGTGATTTAGGCCTACTGCCAACGTTAATTGAACCTATAGGGTCGCACTCTAAAAACGGACAATAATGGTTACGATTTGTTACTCTCTATATAATTTAAAATGATGAGATTATTTTAAATTACAAATAATAATTAGTTGTCATTTAGATTCGAGTTTAATTTTGAAAAATTTAAATTCGTAATTTAAATTGTGATAAGTAATTAAATTGTTACATTTTCTTATTGGATAAGGAAATAATCCATAAAGTTTTTTTGGTTAAAAATATATATTCCTTATTTTGTAAGGAAAGGATTTAAATTGTTATTATTTAAAAGGAGTTTTAAATAAATATCAATTAAAATCTTAGTTAACCAAAATTCCTAGCAGGCTTGTATATATGTTCGATATATACGTTTTAGAGTCTGTGGGGCATTTGAAAGGTAACGTTGATTGGGGCATTTGAAATGTCACGTCGATTGGGGCATTTAAAAGGTCACGTCGATTGGGGTGTTTGAAGCGTCATATCTTTTGCCTTAAAGATGAAAAAACAGAGAGTTGAAAAGGGGGTTCATTTTTGTAAAAAATGGAATGGTTGAACTAGCATTCAAAACCATTTTGGTGTCCGTTCGTGTGTGGATACTTGTAGAGGGTGATCGTCTTTCTGAAAGTAGCACCTTTGAAGATCCGAGAAAACCCAACACAAGAACAGAAGGATTACATACTGATTAAAAGGTAATAACAAAAGGTAATATTTTTGTTTATCCTTCTTTCGATTTTTATGAAACACATGTGATTCTTGGTGGGTTATAAATTTATTTTGTTTCCGCTGCAATTTTATTCCAATTAGATTGGGATTTTTCATTCCGTAACCCAACAGTGGTATCAGAGCCTCTTGCATTTTCATAAAAATCGAAACTGCCATGTTTGATTGTATGTATGAGATGTATATGATCTTGGCATGGTTTGCGTTCTTGTATATATATATGATATTAGTGTTTGCACGAACGACATAGATAATAGGTTTTCTAAGGTGTTAATTGATGAATCTGTTTCCTGTAAGGATTCGTTAATATGATTAAAAATCCGAATGGGATATTGCAATTAAAGTGTTTAATATCTTGATATATGATTTCGGTGATGTCTTAATTAGATTAATACATGAACTGAATTCACATATCAATAAGGATTTATCAATTGCTGTTTATGGTGGTGCGGATGTGAGCCTTAAATTTATTGATGAGATCAATAAAATCAAATTTTAGGATGAAACTTTATTGTATCTCCAAATTTTAGGAACCGCAGTACTACCTAATCAGAGCGCCTTGTAAATTTAATTGGTTTTAAAACACGCCTATTTTCTTTAATGCAATATGTATATGCTATATGATAACATGATATATTTTGCATGGTGTGTTGCTTTGCTTTGTATGGTGCATGGTATGGCCTTGTGACCAATATGATTGGCAGGTTTTTATTATTCTTTTACAAGGGTTGTAATTATCATATATATGGCCTGCGTGCTATTTTGTTTCATTATAATTTTTCTTTTACTTTTAGTAGTATTTTTTATTTATTGTAATAAAGCAAGAAGACAAAGCAAACCATTTAAAATCCTGCAATCCAACCATGGTGATAGAGGAGCTAGGTGTCTATGCACATGATGATGGTCAAGTAGACATTATGGTGTTGCTCATTATTACCTAGGATTGACCATTGATCTTCATATTGGCTTATGAAGATCAATCTTGATAAGGTCATACTATGACATGTTTATTATATACATGTATGAGATGCTATGTATGATGTTTCATAAGTATGTGATGCTATGTATGATATCAATGAGTATGTGATACTAAATGCATGATGAGATCTGTTAATCTATCTAGATCCCTCACATAAAATCTTAAGTTGACATGCCATCCATATTTGAACACTTGTCAAGGCTTTTATCACCTTAATGTGGGTTCTACCAAAGTAGAAGTACATTGGGTTACATTAGTGAGGCAAGATGGGTAATGGTGCTACCCATATGTTTAAAAATGGTTTAACTTAATTAGGTTATCAAAACGGTTTTGGGCCTAATGGCATGAGATGGGATTTAAACATGCCGAGACATATGATGTCATAATCCCATAAATTTCTAAGAGTTGCATGAGTTGCAATTGGTAAGAGTTACCTACCTAAAAAACTTAATTTTAAGCGTCATGCCAAAGCTGACTTAAAGTTGAGTATAAATATGGATCTTAGCTCACTAAATTAATATGATTTTATCATTGAGGGTTGTTAATTTAGTGGGAGTTTTTCATAATCAAAATACTTAACGAACTTTGCATTTATTGTAGATGGCCAACAATGATAACAATTCTACTATGTCACTGCGATCAATCCTTGCGAAGGACAAACTTACTGGGACTAATTTCCTTGACTGGTTTCAAAATTTGAGAATTGTTCTCAAACAAGAAAGGAAGCTTTATGTCCTGGATCAACCTCACCCTGAAGAACCAGCCGATAATGCTTCTAGAGCTGAAAAGAATGCTTATGAGAAGCATCATAATGACTCTATTGATGTTGCATGCTTGATGCTAGCTACCATGAGTTCTGAACTTCAGAAAGATTTGGAAAACATGGAAACTTATGATATGATTGTCAATCTAAAGGAAATGTTCCAGCAACAAGCAAGGCAAGAAAGGTATGATACTACCAAGGCATTGCACTCTTGTAAAATGGCTGAGGGTGCTTCAGTTAGCGCTCATGTGTTGAAAATGAAAGGCTATATTGAGCACCTTGATAGGCTTGGATTTCCAATGAGCCAAGAGTTGGCAACAGATTTGATCCTAAATTCACTTCCTGATAGTTATGATCAGTTTATCATGAACTATAACATGAATGAAATGGACAAATCAATTTCTGAGCTGCATACGATGCTTAAAACTGCTGAACAGAATATTAAGTCCAAGCCTGGCCATATTCTGATGGTTCAAAAGGGAAAGGGCCTTATGAAGAAAAGAAAAGGAAAGGGTAAGGGAAGGGCTGGAAAGTCCAATGCTCAACCCAAGCCCAATCCTAAACCCAAGGCTAAAGCCCCAAAGGAGGGTGTCTGTTTCTTTTGCAATGAACCTGGTCATTGGAAGAGAAACTGCAAGCTGTATTTGGAGGATCTAAAGAAGAAGAAGAAGACTGGTGAGACCGGTTCTTCAGGTATTTATGTTATAGAGATTAATTTCTCTCCTTCTAGTTCCTGGGTATTAGATACTGGATGTGGATCTCACATTTGCACAAATGTGCAGGGGCTCAAAAGGAGTAGACAACTGAAGAAGGGCGAAGTTGATCTTCGAGTAGGCAATGGAGCAAAAGTTGCTGCTTTAGCTGTAGGAAGTTATGAACTTTCTTTGCCCAGTGGGCTTTTGTTAGTTTTGAACAATTGCTATTATGTTCCTACAATGTGTAGGAATATTATTTCAGTTTCTTGTTTGGATAATGATGGTTTTTCTTTTATTATTGAGAATAATAATTGCTCCATTTATCATAAAGACATGTTCTATGCAAATGCCGAATTACTAGATGGTCTTTATGTTTTGAATCTTCAAAAATCCAACAATTCTTCTGTCTATAACATAACTACTAAGAAAGTTAAGTCCAATGACTTAAATTCAACCTATCTTTGGCATTGTCGCCTTGGCCATATAAATGAGAAACGCATATCAAAACTCCATCAAGATGGACTTTTGAACTCATTTGATTTTGAATCATATGATACATGTGAATCTTGTCTATTGGGTAAGATGACAAAGGATCCCTTTACTGGACACAGTGAAAGGGCCAATGAATTATTGGGCCTAATACATACAGATGTATGTGGACCATTAAGTTCAGAAGCCATAGGAGGTTACAAGTACTTCATTACATTTACTGATGACTTCAGTAGATATGGTTATGTCTACTTGATGAGACACAAATCTGAATCATTTGAAATGTTTAAATCTTTTCAATATGAAGTACAAAACCAACTTGGCAAGACAATCAAGGCACTTCGATCTGATCGAGGTGGAGAATATTTGAGCCAAGATTTTTATGACCATCTTAGAAGTTGTGGAATCATTCCACAGCTAACTCCTCCTGGAACACCGCAATGGAATGGTGTGTCTGAAAGAAGGAATCGAACCTTATTAGATATGGTTCGATCTATGATGAGTCTAACAGATCTTCCACTTACCTTTTGGGGTTATGCACTTGCCACAGCTGCGTTCACACTAAATCGAGTTCCAACCAAAGCGGTTGAAAAGACGCCATATGAGATGTGGAATGGTAAAAAGCCCAGTTTGTCTTTTCTTAAGATTTGGGGTTGTGAAGCTTATGTAAAACGTCAAGTTTCAAATAAGCTGGAACCCAAGTCTGATAAATGTTTTTTTGTGGGATATCCTAAAGAGACTAAAGGATACTACTTTTACAATCCCATTGAGAACAAAGTGTTTGTTGCTCGGAATGGTGTCTTTCTAGAAAGGGAATTTATTTCTAAAGGAACCAGTGGAGCAAGGTACAAATCGAAGAGATTCGAGAACCACAAGATAACATTGAACCGCCTGTGGATGCTCAAAGTCAACAAACCACTGTTGACACACCACCTGTAGCACAAAAGTTACGTAGATCTGATAGGATACGTCATGAGCCCGAGAGATATGGATTTCTTGTGACTAATAATCATGATGTATTGTTAGTGGATCAAAATGAACCTACTACCTATCAAGAGGCTATGTTAGATCCAGACTCTGAGAAATGGTTAGAGGCCATGAAGTCTGAAATCCAATCCATGTATGATAATCAGGTATGGACCTTGATTGAGCCACCTGAAGGTACAAAGACTATTGGGTGCAAATGGGTTTTCAAAAAGAAAACTGACATGGATGGTAAAGTGCATACTTACAAAGCAAGGCTAGTTGCAAAAGGTTTCAAACAAACTCATGGTATAGACTATGATGAAACTTTTTCACCTGTAGCCATGCTAAAGTCTATTAGAATTCTTATTGCCATTGCTGCATATTATGACTATGAGATTTGGCAAATGGATGTTAAAACAGTGTTTCTTAATGGAAACTTACTTGAGGATGTGTACATGACACAACCTGAGGGTTTTGTACAACATGAGAATTCTAGTAAAGTATGCAAGCTTCAAAGATCCATTTATGGTTTGAAGCAGGCTTCTCGGAGTTGGAATCTTCATTTTGATGAATCAGTCAAAGAGTTTGGATTTATCAAAAATGAAGATGAACCTTGTGTTTACAAGAAAGTTAGTGGGAGCGCCATTGTATTTTGGTCCTATATGTTGATGACATTTTACTCATTGGGAATGATATCCCTACCTTGCAGAGTGTCAAGTCTTGGTTAGGGAAATGTTTCTCAATGAAAGACTTAGGTGAAGCTGCCTATATCCTAGGGATAAAGATCTATAGAGATAGATCTAAGAGGCTGATTGGTCTAAGTCAAAGTACTTACATAGACAAAGTACTGAAAAGGTTCAGTATGCAAGATTCCAAGAGAGGATACTTGCCTATGTCTCATGGTATTACACTCAGCAAATCTCAGTGTCCTAACACAAAAGATGAGCGAGAGCGCATGAGTAAGATTCCTTATGCTTCAGCAATAGGATCTATCATGTATGCTATGTTGTGCACTAGACCAGATGTCTCTTATGCTTTAAGCATAACGAGTAGATACCAGTCAGATCCCGGTGAGAGTCACTGGATGGCGGTCAAGAACATTCTTAAGTATCTGAGAAGATCTAAAGATATGTTCTTGGTGTATGGCGGATTGGAAGATGATCTAGTTTTAAGTGGTTACACATATGCAAGCTTTCAATCTGACAAAGATGATTTTCGATCGCAGTCAGGATATGTGTTTTGTTTAAATGGTGGTGCTATTAGCTGGAAGAGTTTGAAGCAAAGCACTGTTGCTGATTCTACAACTGAAGCTGAATACATAGCAGCATCTGATGCAGCAAAGGAAGCAGTTTGGATCAAGAAGTTCATTACTGACCTTGGAGTGGTTCCTAGCATCACAAATCCTGTTGATGTTTATTGTGACAATAATGGTGCTATCGCATAAGCAAAAGAACCTAGGTCACATCAGCGATCCAAACACATTCTTAGGCATTATCATCTCATTCGAGAAATCATTGAGAGAGGTGACGTAAAAATATGCAGAGTTCCAACAGATGACAATGTTGCTGATCCATTGACTAAGCCTCTACCACAAGCAAAGCATGATCGTCATGCTAGGTTCATAGGTATTAGATACATTGATGAGTGGGCCTAGTGCAAGTGGGAGATTGTTAGTAATAGTGCCCTAGGCCTATTGTATGGACATGGTATTTTGAATATTTATGAACATTTACTATTATCATAATTTGCATGTTTATTATATAATAATGTCCTTGAATAATATTATGAATTATTCTAAATGTCCCTAATTGGTTATTGTTGTGGGAATAACAATAAATTAAGATTAGTATAAAATTTGATTGATATTCATGGGATGAATATGTGTATGAGATACAAATCAAATTTATATGTATTTGTTGAGAACAAATATTGGACAAGACCCGCCTTGAGATTAATACATGGATCAAAGTCATAAGTTAATCTCTAGTAGTTGTGTCATTAAATCCTTAGACCTGAGATTGCCATAGTTCTCAACATGAGGAATATTATGTTTTGACATAATCAAACGTTGTCTTTAACCGAATGATTATAAAGATTATGAAAAAAATAAGAATCATGTAGTGAGATGTGAGTGATTAAGATGGAATTTGTCCCTCTTATTATAAGAGAGATATCTCTGGCCCCTCGATGATTGAGACTGAGAAATTCATGGCTATGCTCAAATGAATTGATGGAGATCAATATCATTTGTTTAGTCAGTCTAATTGGGTTTCAAGAAATTAAAGATAGAGAGATATAAGGTTGACTTTATCCATGCCTTATATTCTATCAAGATATCATGTGACAAAAGGATTATGTTAATACCTACTTTAAGGTTGTCTCGGAACATGAGCTTTTCATTTAACTTGGGTTGTCATAATGTCTTGCTAGAGGCCGCTTATGACTTGTAGGTTCAAAATGTGATTTAGGCCTACTGCCAACGTTAATTGAACCTATAGGGTCGCACACTAAGAATGGACAATAATGGTTATGATAAGTTACTCTCTATATAATTTAAAATAAGGAGATTATTTTAAATTACAAATAATAATTAGTTGTCATTTAGATTCGAGTTTAATTTTGAGAAAATTTAAATTCATAATTTAAATTGTGATAAGTAATTAAATTGTTACATTTTCTTATTGGATAAGAAAAATCCATAAAGTTTTTTTGGTTAAAAATATATATTCCTTATTTTGTAAGGAAGGATTTAAATTGTTATTATTTAAAAGGAGTTTTAAATAAATATCAATTAAAATCTTAGTTAACCAAAATTCCTAGCAGGCTTGTATATATGTTCGATATATACATTTTAGAGTCTGTAGGGCATTTGAAAGATAACGTCGATTGGGGCATTTAAAAGGTCACGTCAATTGTGGCATTTAAAAGGTCACGTCGATTGGAGCTTTTGAAGCGTCATATCTTTTGCCTTAAAGATGGAAAAACAGAGAGTTAAAAAGGGGGTTCATTTTTATAAAAAATGGAATGGTTGAACTAGCATTCAAAACCATTTTGGTGTCCGTTCGTGTGTGGATACTTGTAGAGGGTGATCGTCTTTCTGAAAGGCAGCACCTTTGAAGATCCGAGAAAACCCAACACAAGAACAGATGGATTACATACTGATTAAAAGGTAATAACAAAAGGTAATAACAAAAGGTAATATTTTTGTTTATCCTTCTTTCGGTTTTTATGAAACGCATGTGATTCTTGGTGGGTTATAAATTTATTTTGTTTCCGCTGCAATTTTATTCCAATTAGATTGGGATTTTTCATTCCGTAACCCAACACTTATAAGTTTTGATTATATCAAATCTTGCAAGTGGATTTTGAATCTGATACATCAAATAAGTTAAGTGGATAGGTCTCAAGGATAATAAAAGCAAATTAAATTATATTATCAGTAATTAAATTTAATTGGTGGATATCTGTAATCTTAATATGGGGAGATAATAAGTATTTAATATTAAAGGCTTAAAAATATAAATTCGAATATGATTAGGAGTACAATTATAATTCTTTAGTGGAATGAATTGTAATTTACGTAATTGAATCCTAACCCGGGGTAGGATTGGAAGATTTAATTACATGGGAAGTCCTTTTCATATTTGCCTATTGGTCCCTGTTGTAGCCCTATAAATACCCTCTCAGTTGGTTGCTAGGAAGAACGTTTTATGAAAAAAGAAAAATAATAAACCCTAGGATGGCCAAGAGATCCCACCATCTTGTGAGAGAAAGAAGGTATTTTCGAAAATACAGCGGAAGGCTAAAGGTTGAGGTCGAGCAATCGAATCAAAGTGATCAAAAGTTCAAATCTGAAGGTATGATCTTGTACTCATAGATTAGAACAGTAAAAGTTTTTTTTGTATTACTTATATACGCTATAGCCGTGATCTTGGGGGTATTCCGCGTTCCCCAATAGCATCTGCATCCCTCCACCTCTTATAATTAGGAATGCCTTTCAGGGTTCAAGAAATTCAAAATCCATCCTAGGGGAAATCAACTTTCTTTTCTCTCTTATTTCTCTTATAGATTTTATCCTGAACCAAGACCAGAAGGTCTTCTTTAGGACAAGAGGTTGTCTTGTCCTAGACTAAGAGAAGGAGGTCTTCTTTAAGACAAAAGGCTATTTTGTCCTAAAGCAAGACAAGGTGGTCTTCTTCAAAGGTTTTGAAGGATTTTTTGTAAGAGAAAGAAAATTAGAAGGAAAAGAAAGCAAGCCAATCAAATCCTTTAGAAGGATTAAAGCATGAAGGATCAAAGTTTTGAAATAGTTAGAGTCTTGAACCTAGTTCTTGTGTGGATCATTGTTGGAGGGTGAACATTTGGGCACCTTATGGATATTCTAACATCTTGGATTTAGCATTATAGGTATTCTTTTTGTCTTACATTTACTATTTATTCATTTGATTGTTACAATTAAGGAGTCTTCATTGGCCATTAAGCAAAGAGTTTGCTACACCGTCTTCACCAGAGGAGATCTACAAGAAGCTAGCACTTGGTGATCCATCCACTTCGAAGGAATATTAGTCCTGTATGGATACTCGTAGAGGCCGAATGCATGAACGACTCTAATACATGATCCAAAGATCCATCAAGATTTTTGATCCAGTTAAAGAGTTCAACATAATCAGGTAAGATTTAAATGTTAAATTTATCAAAAATTAGATATGATCCCAAATCATGCAAATAATGAGAAAATAAATTTTAAATAAGATTTAAAATTTATTTGCTCATTTTTAAAATTTTAAATTACATTCCTTCCATTGTATGTGTCTGATTGTATTGGCACAGTTTTAATCCATCAATTCAGTCGTGTTCAAAGTTGTATCAGAGCATGGCTTGATAGATTTGATGATATGATTGATCAGATATATTTATTGATTTATATGATAAATCATGTTATAGTTGTAAATTAGATTTGATAATATGTTTAGATCTTTTTATTGATTTATGTGATAAATCATGTTATAGTTGTAGATTAGATTTGATGGATTATGTATGATATGATTAGATCTATTTATTGATTTATGTGATAATCATGTTATAGTTTTAAATTAGATTTAATGATTTGATCATATATATTTATTTATTTATGTGTTAAATCATGTTATAATTGTAGATTAGATTTGATGATATGATCAGATCTATTTACTGATTTATGTGATAAATCATGTTATAGTTATAAATTAGATTTGATGATATGATCAGATCTATTTACTGATTTATGTGATAAATCATGTTATAGTTATAAATTAGATTTTATAATATGATTAGATCTTTTATTTATTTATATGATATATCATGTTATAGTTATAAGTTAGATTTGATGATATGATCCGATTTATTTATTGATTTAAGTAATAAATCATGTTATAGTTATAAATTAAATTTGATGATATCATTAGATCTATTTATTAATTTATATGATAAATTAGGTTATAGTTATAGATTATTTTCTAGTAATTATTGTAAATAAATGTTATATCTATAACTACCAAAATTGAAATCTAGTCAAAACATCTTATGACACATAGTCAAATTGATAAAGAAATTATTTTTTGCCATAATTTAATTAAATCATGATGGAATTTAGTGTTAAAAGTTTTAAAAAATTGAGTATCACGTGATTTAACATGAGTGAAATGGGTCTAAGGACATGGTCTAGTTTAGGGTTACCCGATATAATCAGTAGTTGAACCATGACTGATTTTGGGCAAATGTTAGAAGGTCAAATCGACTCACATCAACATGAGTTGATTATGTCAAGATAGATTGCGGCTCAGCGGTTGAGCTAAGTTCATAGGGAGTCTATTTTATTTTACTAAACTAATTTGGTGTTTAAGGCAAGTCTTGGTCGATGGTTTTTATTTGCTCCGTTCACTTACTTGGCCAATTTCGATTGGTGTCTAAGGCAAGTTAAATAGGACCCCATCGATCTTACTTATCTAACCATTGTAGGATGGTCTTAAGTGGAAAAGATTGCTTATTGATCTGGCTTCACCCATGCTAACTAGGTAAGTTAGTTATAGATGTGTTGACTCCTACCTGATCAAGTCAGGCAAGAGTTAGGCTGGCTGGAGTTGAATTAGTCACACATGTGATGTGTTGACTAATTTAATTCGATACCTGAACCTAAACATCCTCATGCCAATATTGAGTCTTGAAAGAGCTGTGACCTAAAAGCTAATCGCAATCTATGTTGCGATAGGGTTTCTTTTATTCTTTCAAATCATGTATATAATATTTTGGTTATAAATAAAAGGCATTATGTTTCATCATTTATTGCTTCTTATAATTATAATGAATCCCATAGATTAGAGCAATGGTTTTAGGGCTATGATGAGATCATACCAGTGAGACCTAAATCCTAAAACCCTAATCTAAAACATTCTCAGTCGATGATCCTTTGAGTTGGGGATCAATATTACCAGAAAGACTGGCACATCTTATTATGTATGCTTGATGTAGAGTGTTGGCCTAGATGGCAACCCAAGAGGGGGGTGAATTGGATTCTTTTAAAAATTAAGCCTTTTTAACTTTAATTTAAAATTGCATGAGAGGATAAACAATTAACAAGTTAAAGAGATAGAGAGAGAGAAAATAAGGCACGGCAAACACAAGAAATTTTATAGTGGTTCGGTGCAACCAACACCTACGTCCACTCCCAAGATTCACTTGGGTCCACACTATAATCTCCTAGATTACAGCCGAGTTGTTTTCAAGCTCACAACTCAAACTTGTTGTTTTACCGGGTCACAACGAACCCAGCTGGTTTTACACGGGCTTACCAGCACAAAACCCTACACACACAACTAACCTCCGCTTGTGAACGAGGTATACCAACCTCCACTAATTCAATCCACTGATTGAATCAGCAAACACAAGATAAAAATGTGTTTAAACAAAAAGCTCCTTTAGCAGAATATTTCAAAATAAAAAAGGTTAGAAAAGCCTGATTAGATTTGATTTGAGTGCTTGGCTTTCTTCTTTTCTTCTCTTCAACTCCTTTGAAGTGTGGAATCACGCCTCAGCTAGATTCTTGACCGTTGAATTTGGAGTTGAGATGAAGCTTTTTCTCCTTTTTGAAAAAATCCTTGATTTGATCTTGAATGGCTCTTGGATTTTCTTCTGACTTTTGTGGATTGATGAACTTGAGCACAGATGAAGTCTCCTTTGATTTCACTCCTTTTCTTTCACTCTATTTTGAATCTCGGATTTTTCAATGACGCTCTTTTTTCCCTCTTTTGAAATTTTTCTTTTTCTCTCTTGATTTTGTTTTGATTTGAAAAGAACTCTCTATTTATAGACTCTGCAAAAATATATCCGTTAGAAAAAAAATAGCCGTTATTCAAAAATCTTACCGTTGGGCTGAGTTGTCATCGAAAAATCGCGCCCAGATTTGTTGGAGTCGGCTCGAGCTTTAGGCGAGTCGGCTCGAAGACGCGATACCAAAAATAGAAACATTCAGAAAGTTAAGGGTCGACTCGCGAAAATAAAGTGTCGGCTCCTGACAGTCGGGGGTCGACTCATGAAAAGCAAGGGGTCGACTCGAGAAGTGCTCAAAAAATAATTTCTGGTGTCTGAGCGGAGTCGACTCGCACAGTCATGGAGTCGGCTCGCAAAATCAGGGGTCGACTCTTGAAAAACAAGGGTCGACTCGAGACAACAGAATCTCTGTATACTGGGGAGTCGACTCGAAACTCTAGAGTCGGCTCGGAACGTATCAAAAATCAGAAATTTTCTGATTGACTTTGAAATTTCCCAGATTAATTTTAAATTTTTTGACTTGAATAAAAATTGACATTAAATCAATTCAAGACATGTTCCAAAAATCATTGATTGAATATGAAGTATAAAAATTTCTTTTTGAAAGCTTAAACATGGAGCTTGAAGTTACTTTCAAATTGATTAAAGTCATACTTAACATACTCATTGATTATTTAAATAAATTCATTTTTGTAAATAAACTCATTGCATCTTTTAATATACTCATGGCTTTTGGAATCATCAAAATCAATAAGTTGGGGCAATTATTTTCAATAATCTCAACAATCTCCCCCTTTTTGATGATGACAAAAACATTGAGTATATGCATTATTAATTGAAAGAATTTATTTTATTTTCATGTTAGGCTCCCCCTCAATGAGGTAGCTCCCCCTATGAACTCAATAAATATTCATTCATTCAATTTAAATTTTAATGTCAAAATTCAGCCTTTTCATCTAAATTGCTTTTTCATTCATTCCTTAAATTTTAATTATTACTTCCCTCTTCATTCAATTATTTCAATTAAAAATTTTTAATTATGCATATACATTATATATAAACTCTCCCCCTTTTTTGTTATCAACAAAAAGGTAGAGAAGCATCAAACATAATCACATTCATGATTTAAGATATGTTTCAACAAGAATGAGATTCATTGATAATTAAGAATACATTCAAACTCAGACTACATTGAACATTCAAAACTGACTTTTCATTACTCATTGTATCAAAATGTAAAACATAATATAAATTTCATTACATTGCAAAGTAACATTATTACATCAAAAATGTTCCTTACAATCCTTGTTAAGTGATCTAAATTTCTTCATTCCTCAGTTTGAATCTTAACATAATCTTTCAGTCTTTCATCACAAAAGTACAAGCAGTTAAATTTGTCTTGAAGCTCGCATTGCACTTGGCATAGGTCTCACCATCTCCACAATGTCTTTAAGTTCTTCAAAAATATTCTTTAATCACACTTAAAGACTCAGTAGAGAGCTAAGAGTAGATTCAATCTTGGTGAACCGATCACTAATGAATAAAGAGTTTCTTTAAGATTCATAAATTTTTGTCAAACTCTTCTTCAATTTATCTCTTGATCATCAAGAAGACTCTTGAAGCTGCATTAACTGAAGATCTGAAAAACTGAGAAGAAGATGACTGATCAAATGGAGGAGAAAGGGCCGGAACAGGAACAGAAGAGCTCGGAGGTCAGGAGATGAATGTCTAACTGAAGGTCCAGGTGCCTCAACATCTGCTCTATCTTCCAACATCTTTTCCTTTCCCATCTACCATTTTTCTTACAAATCCCATGCGATGAATAGTAGCCAAACTATAGTAATCAGTATGTCTTAAATTTCTCTTGGCTCACTATCGGAAATGAATCCCTTGGCTTTGAAAACTTAGTCAAATCATGCCATAGGGTAGACTAGATTTCCTCTTGCTCCCACAGTCAGCAATATACCAAATTATCATGGGAAGATTGATAGGCTTCCCAGAACTACAGCATCCATACAAAGATATCTCTCTCAGAAACATAGTCAAACCCCTGTCTTAGGGAATAGAATCCTGCTGCAAATGTTATGGAGAAGTCTTAATTCCAAGGCAGTTGATTTGCAAAACTTCTTCAAATCCAACAATTTCTATTAAAATCTTGATGAGAGCTGGAGACCTATCATCAGGGAAAATGTAGAAGGTCCAGACAAGGGTAAGTTCCAATAATCTTGAGAGTAAATCCACTGTACATTTAAACCATTTCCTCTAATTGCTGACCAATCCATTGTCTCCTCTAGACAATTTTTATAAAATTCTTTAACCAGGGCAGGGTAGGTTGGACAATCTAAGGAACATATTTCTCAATCCCATTTCAATTAACTGTCTCCCCACAAGAAAACCTTCTCCTCAAATAATTCAAAATCAACCTTTCCCCGGTGTAATCACTCTATCGGCTAGACGGTCTACCTGAGAGTGGCAGTAGGAGAGGCACTCGGAGTTGAAGAGGATGAGGTGGAATCCATGCTCGGAGAGGGTTCGCGACGGGTCACGTCACGGTCCTTCTTCCTTTTCATCCCGGCCGCTCCAAGCTAGAACCACGGGTTTTAGGGGCCATTGATCTTGGAAAGGTTAATCAAGGTTTTAAGGATTTGGAGGTTGGAAAATTTTGGAGAGGATTTGAAGATTTGAGATGATAGAATGAAGGGTCGACTCTGCCCTAGATAAATCGACCTGGGACCACGTCGAGTCGGCTCGCGCAAAGTGTGGAGTCGACTCCGGGTAGTCACAGACCCGAAGTCGAGTCGACTCGCACAGAGAGGGGTCGACTCCTGAGTTTCAGCAGAAACTCGAGTCGACTCCGATACTCTCGAGTCGGCTCCGAGACCATTTCAGAGAAAAATTTCAGAGAATCTGAAATGTGTCCGGATTTTGATCATGAAATTGATAAAAAATCATTGGATTTTGATCAATTGATATGAATTCTAGATAAGATTTCCTTAAAGATCATTTCTAGATAATTTTTCCTTAGGGGTTTCAAAATTCTAATGGATCACAAATTCCTAACTCTCCTCTAAGATAACAAAATCTTTCTTCATTTAAAGGTTTTGTAAATATGTCAGCTAATTGTTCTTCAGTGTTTACATAATCTAAACAAATTTCATCATTAGCTACATGTTCCCTTATAAAATGATATCTAATTTCTATGTGTTTTGTTCTTGAATGTTGAATTGGATTTTTAGTTAATTGATTGCGCTAGTGTTATCACATCTTATGGGTGTTTTATCAAGTGTGATACCATAGTCTTCAAGTTGTCGCTTAATCCATAGGATTTGCGCACAGCAACTTCCAGCTGCTACATATTCAGCTTCAGTAGTTGATAATGCAACTGAATTTTGCTTTTTGCTAAACCATGTGATTAAGTTACTTCCTAAGAATTGGCATGCACCACTTGTGCTTTTCTATCTAATTTACATCCAGCATAATCAGAATCTGAATATGCAATTAGGTTTAATGTGAGTCTCTAGAATACCATAAACCTACATTTTTAGTTCCATTTAATATCTTAAAATTCTTTTAACAGCTATTAAATGTGATTCTTTAGGTTCAGATTGAAATCTAGCACATAAACATACTGAAAACATTATATCTGGTCTACTTGCTGTTAAATAAAGAAGGGATCCGATTATACCTCGATAATACTTTTGATCAACCTTTTTACCTTCTTCATCTTTGTCCAGCTTGCATGAAGGACTCATTGGAGTTCCGAGGGGTTTCATTGTTTCCATACCAAACTTTTTGAGTAGTTCCTTTGTGTATTTGGTTTGGTTGATAAAGATTCCCTCTTTGCTTGTTTGATCTGGAGTCCAAGGAAGAAGTTGAGTTCTCCCATCATGCTCATCTCGAATTCTCCCTGCATCAACTTTGCAAATTCTTGACAAAGAGATTGTTAGTAGCACCAAAAATAATGTCATCTACGTATATTTGTACTACAAGTAAATCTTTACTTTTCTTTTCAAAAACAAAGTTTTATCAACATTTCCTCTTGTAAAATCATTTTCTATTAAGAATTTACTTAACCTATCATACCAAGCTCTAGGTGCTTGTTTCAAACCATATAAAGCTTTGTGCAATTTAAAAACGTGATTTGAAAATTCGTGATCTTCAAAACCTGGTGGTTGTTCTACATAAACTTCTTCATTATAAATCCATTTAAAAAATGCGCTTTTTACATCCATTTGAAATAAGTTAAAATTCATATGACATGCAAATGCAAGTAATAGCCTAATGGCTTCTAATCTAGCTACTGGTGCAAAGGTTTCATCAAAATCAATACCTTCTTCTTGATTATATCCTTTAGCAACCAATCTAGCTTTGTTTCTAATTACTATGCCATTTTCATCTAGTTTATTTCTAAAACCCATTTTGATCCTATTACTGAATGATTTTTAGGTCTTTCAACTAAGTCCAAACATTATTTCTAGTAAATTGATTTAGTTCTTCTTGCATAGCTAACATCCAATTATTATCTTTTTCAGCTTCTTCAATAGTTTTAGGTTCAATTTGTGATACAAATGCAAGATGATTACTAATATTTCTCATGTATGATCTAGTCTTATTCCTTGAGATGGATCGCCTATAATCAATTCCTTAGGATGACTATGAGCATATCTCCAGTCTCTTGGAAGATCTATATCATTATGATCAATATTACATCATCGTCCTTATGTGAATCATCATCTTTAGCTTCTTGTTCATGATCAGAAGATACTTCAATATTAAGTTTTTCAAGATCTTTTTCAATTATGTTTGTATCTTCCTCATCATCAATCTTTTCAGATCCAGTTGCTAAAGATTCATCAAAAACTACATGAATGGATTCTTCAACTACTAAGGTTTTCTTGTTAAAGATTCTATATGCCTTACTAGTTGTTGAATAACCTAGAAATTCCTTCATCAGATTTAGCATCAAATTTTCCTAAGTTGTTTTTACCATTATTATGAATGAAACATTTACATCCAAATGCATGAAAGTATTTTATATTTGGTTTTCTTTCATTCCATAATTCATAAGGTGTTTTCTTTAATATTGGTCTTATTAAAGCTCTATTTAAGATGTAACATGCTGTGTTAATTGCTTCCGCCCAAAAATACTTTGGTAAGTTGCTTTCACATAGCATGGTACGGGCCATGTCTTCTAGAGTCCTATTTTTCCTTTCAACTACACCATTTTGTTGTGGAGTCCTAGGGGCTGAAAAATTATGATTAATTCCATTTTCAGTGCAAAAATTTTCAAATAGGTGATTTTCAAATTCTGTTCCATGATCACTTCTTAGAGATACTATAGTAGTGTTTTTCTCATTTGTGACTTTCTTAAAGAATTTCAGGAATATCGAGAAAGTCTCATCTTTGTGAGCTAAAAACATTACCCAAGTATATCTAGAATAATCATCTACAATCACTAGACCATATTTCTTTCCTCCTAGACTTGTGGTTCTAGTTGGTCCAAAAAGGTCCATGTGAAGTAGCTCTAATGCCCTAGAAGTTGAAACAATGTTTTTAGATTTAAAGAACTTCTAGTTTGTTTTCCAAATTGACATGCATCACATATTTTATTATTTTCAAAATCTAATTTAGGTAATCCTTTAACTAAATCCATTTTAATTAGTTTTGAAATAAGGTGTGTGCTTGCATGACCTAATCTACGATGCCACAACCAACTAATTTCATTTATGTTAGCATTGTCAGCAATTAAGCAATGATCACTCAAGATAATTTTTCTAATCAACTAAGTAAACATTGCCATGTCTATAACCAGTAAATACAATGCTATCATCAATAGAATTAGTTACAGTGCATAAAGAAGTTTAAATGAAACATTAAAATTTTTATCACATAATTGGCTTATACTAATTAATTATGCTTCAAACCATTAACATAAAGTACATTATCAATAAATAGATGGAGTTATGCGAACTTTACCAAGGCCCATAATTTGACCTTTACCGTTATCGCCAAACGTCACAACTCCACCTTTCTTTTCTTCCAGGGTGATGAATTCATCTTTGTCACCCGTCATATGTCTTGAGCAGCCACTATCAAGGTACCACTTTTTCTTTGATCTTTTGGCTACAAGACATTCCTGCAATAAATCAAACTTTATGTTTAGGTACCCAAGCTTTCTTGGGTCCTTCATGGTTAGTAGCAATAAAAATTGTTCCTTTCGGAACCCATATTTTCTTAGCTTTAATATTTAACTTGTTTGTTTTTGTAATTTGCATTCAAAGATTTATGACCTTTTTCATTACATTTAAAACAAGTTATATTACTTTGGTTGGCTTTTACAAAAATATTCTTTAGAGATTTTGTTTTCTTAATGTGTTATATCCTAAACCAGCTTTGTCAAAAACAGCTTTTTGACTATCTAGGATCATGTTAAGTTTAGTTGAACTTAAGTGAATTTCTCAACAATGTCTTTATATTTTTTAACATCTTTCTTAAGAGAGTCATTTTCTTAGCTTGCTGTTCTTTATCTAAAGCTAAAGTTTCTATTTGATCTTTTAAATCTTTAGTTAGTTTTTAGTTTCAGATTTTAAATCTAATTTCTTGATTAAGATTATTCTTTTCTTAAGTTCTTCTTTTTCTTTTAAGTTTTAACTTCTAAAGCTAATTCATTTTTACTTTTAGCTAAACTAATATTGTCATTTTTCAAAAACTTATACTTTCTTTTTAAGGATTTAAAATCAATCATAAGTTCATTGAAAGCCTCAAACATTTCATCAAATGTAAAATCATCATTTGAGTTTTCAGAACTTACCTCATTGTCGTCGTCGTTGGCCATGAAACAAATATTGGCAACTTCCTTTTGTTCTTCTTCTTCGGAAGAAGATTCATCAGACCATGTTGCCATATGCTTTCTTCTTTTTCTTGTAGGCCTTTTTCAGCGGACAGTCATATCTAAAGTGCCCTGGCTTTTTGCACTCATAACATATAAGGGCTCTTTCTCTTTCTCCTTGTCCTTTCTTTTTCCTTTTCTCCTTCCATCTTGCTCCAAATTTCTTTTTGGAAGGGCTTTTCCTCATAAATTTCTGAAATTTTTGGCCAAGAAGAGCAGTTTCCTCATCATCTCATCATCATCACTGCTGCTCTCTTCCATTTCTGCAGTCTTGAGGGCAATTGTTTCTTCTTTTTGTTTCCTCCTCAACATGCTGCTTCATTGTTAACTCGTGGGTCATTAAGGATCCTAGAAGCTCCTCTAAAGGTAGTGCATTGAGGTCCTTTGCTTCTTGGATGGCAGTGACTTTTGGCTTCCCACGATCTTGGTAGTGACCTAAGAATTTTGCGCACAAGATCAGCATTAGTATAAATTCTACCAAGACTTTTCAAACCATTCACAATATCAGTAAATCTAGTGAACATGCATGTGATGGTTTCAGTTTGTTCCATGTAAACAATTCATATTTATGAACCAAATATTTATCTTTGATTCTTTAACTTGGTTTGTTCCTTCATGAGTAACCAACCTATCCCAAATTTCTTTTGCGGAATTACAAGTTGAGATTCGGTTGAATTCATTTGATCTAAGGAACAATATAAAATATTAATGGCTTTAGCATTAAGTTGTGCCATTCTTCCTATCATTATCATTCCAATCCCTTTCGGGCTTAGGAACAATAGTGCCATCAATAAGTGTGTGGGTGTACTAGGTCCATTAATTATACACCCCAAATTCATAATCAGAAGCTTGAATGAATATCCTCATTCTAGCTTTCCAATATGAATAGTTGGAGCCATTAAAAAGGGAGGTCTATTCGTAGAATGACCTTCAGCAAAACTTGAACCACTTGTGTTGCCATATGGATCTTTAGCCCTTGATCGTGATCAATCAAATTCTAAATGAGCACTTGCTCTGATACCAATTGTTGGCCCAGATGGCAACCCAAGAGGGGGGGGTGAATTGGGTTCTTAAAAATTTAAGACTTTTTAACTTTAATTTAAAATTGTGAGAGGATAAACAATTAATTCAAGTTAAAGCAGATAGAAGAGAGAGAAAATAAGCACGGCAAACACAAGAAATTTTATAGTGGTTCGGTGCAACCAACACCTACGTCCACTCCCAAGATTCACTTGGGTCCACACTATAATCTCTCTAGATTACAGCCGAGTTGTTTTCAAGCTCACAACTCAAACTTGTTGTTTTACCGGGTCACAACGAACCCAGCTGGTTTTACTCGGGCTTACCAGCACAAAACCCTACACACACAAGCTAACCTCCGCTTGTAACGAGGTATACCAACCTCCACTAATTCAATCCACTGATTGAATCAGCAAACACAAGATAAAAATGTGTTTAAACAAAACAGCTCCCCTTGAGCAGATATACAAAATAAAAAAGGTTTAGAAAAGCCTGATTAGATTTGATTTGAGTGCAGGCTTTCTTCTTTTCTTCTCTTCAACTCCTTTGAAGTGTGGAATCACGCCTCAGCTAGATTCTTGACCGTTGAATTTGGAGTTGAGATGAAGCTTTTTCTCCTTTTTGAAAAAATCCTTGATTTGACTCTTGAATGGCTCTTGGATTTTCTTCTGACTTTTTGGATTGATGAGAGCACAGATGAAGTCTCCTTTGATTTCACTCCTTTTCTTTCACTCTATTTTTGAATCTCGGATTTTTCAAATATGCTCTGTTTTTCCTCTTTTTCAAAGATTTTTCTTTTTCTCTCTTGATTTGTATTTCTTTTTGATTTGAAAAGGCCTCTCTATTTATAGACTCTGCAAAAATATATCCGTTAGAACAAAGAAATCTAGCCGTTATTCAAAAATCTTACCGTTGGGCTGAGTTGTCATCAGAAAAATCGCCCAGATTTGTTGGAGTCGGCTCGCTTTAGGCGAGTCGGCTCGAAGACGCGATACCAAAAATAGAAACATTCAGAAAGTTAAGGGTCGACTCGCGAAAATAAGTGTCGGCTCCTGACAGTCGGGGGTCGACTCATGAAAAGCAAGGGGTCGACTCGAGAAGTGCTCAGAAAAATTCTGGTGTCTGAGCGGAGTCGACTCGCACAGTCATGGAGTCGGCTCGACAAAATCAGGGGTCGACTCTTGAAAATCACAGGGTCGACTCGAGACAAACAGACATCTCTGTATACTGAGTGGAGTCGACTCTGAAACTCTAGAGTCGGCTCCGGAACGTATCAAAAATCAGAGAATTTTCTGATTGACTTTGAAATTCGTTCCAGATTAATTTTAAATCAATTTTTGACTTGAATACAATAAATTGACATTAAGAATCAATTCAAGACATGTTCCAAAAACTCATTGATTGAATATGAAGTATAAAAATTTCTTTTTGAAAGCTTAAACATGGAGCTTGAAGTTACTTTCAAATTGATTAAAGTCATACTTAACATACTCATTGATTATTTTAAATAAATTCATTGCTCATGTAAATAAATTCATTGCATCTTTTAATATACTCATGGCTTTTGGTAATCATCAAAATCAATAAGATTGGGGCAACAATTTCTCAACAATCTCCCCAACAATCTCCCCTTTTTGATGATGACAAAAACATTGAGTATATGCATGATTAATTAAAGAATTTATTTTATTTTCATAGTTAGGCTCCCCCTGAATGAGGTAGCTCCCCCTATGAAACTCAAATATTCCATTCATTCAATTTAAGCTTATACATTTAATGTCAAAATTTTTTCATCTAATTGCTTTTTCATTCATTCACTGTATGTGTAATGTTTAATTATTACTTCCTTGCAGTTTAATTATGCATATACGTATATAAAACTCTCCCCCTTTTTTGTTATCAACAAAAAGGTAGAGAAGCATCAAACATCACATTCATGATTTAAGATATGTTTAACAAGAACTGATTCATTGAGGAGAAGTACATTCAAACTCAGACTACATTGAACATTCAAAACTGACTTTTCATTACTCATTGTATCAAAATGTAAAACATAATAAACATTACATTGCAAAGACTAAGCATCTATTACATCAAAAATGTGTCCTTACAATCCTTGTTAAGTGATCTATAATGTTCTTCATTCCTCAGTTTGAATCTTAACATAATCTTTCAGTCTTTCATCTACAAAAGTACAAGCAGTTAAAATCTTGTCTTGAAGTTCGCATTGCACTTGGCATAGGTCTCACCATCTCCACAAATGTCTTTAAGTTCTTCAAAAATATTCTTTAATCACCACTTAAAGACTAGAAGAGCTAAGAGTAGATTCAATCTTGGTGATCCGATCATCTAATGAATAAAGAGTTTCTTTAAGATTCATAAATTTTTGTCAAACTCTTCTTCAATTTATCCCTGATCATCAAGAAGACTCTTGAGCTGCATTAACTGAAGATCTGAAAAACCGAGAGAAGAAGATGACTGATCAACCATCGGAGCAGGAGAAGGGCCGGAACAGGAACAGAAGAGCTCGGAGGTCAGGAGATGAATGTCTAACTGACGGTCCAGGTGCCTCAATATCAGCGGCTCTATCTTCCAACATACTTTTCCTTTCCCATCTGCCATCCTTCTTCACAAATCCCATTCTATGAATAGTGGCCAAACTATAGTAATCAGTGTGTCTTAAATTTCTCATTGGCTCACTATCGGAAATGATTATCCCTTGGCTTTGAAAATCTTAGTTAATATCATGCCATAGGGTAGACTAGATTTCCTCTTGCTCCCACAGTCAGCAATGTACCAAATTATCATGCTCGGAAGATTGATAGGTTTCCAGTCACTATAGCATCCATACAAAGATATCTCTCTCAGAAACATAGTCAAATCTCCCAGTCTTAGGGAATAGAATCCTACTGCAAATGTTATGGAGAAGTCTTAATTCCAAGGACAGTTGATTTGCAAGACTTCTTCAAAACCAACAATTTCTTTATTAAGCAATCTTGATAGAGCTGGGCTCCTATCATCAGGTGAAAAAGTGGAAGTCCAGACACTGGAAGTTCCAACAATCTTGAGAGTAAATCCACTGTCACATTTATTCTATTTCCTCTAATTGCTGACTAATCCATTGTCTCCTCTTGACAATTTTTATAAAATTCTTTAACTAGGGCTGGGTAGGTTGGACAATCTAAGGAACATATTTTCCCATCCCATTTCAATTAACTGTCTCCCCACAAGAAAACCTTCTGCCTCAAATAATTCAAAATCAACCTTTCCCCGGTTGTAATCACTCTATCGGCTAGACGGTCTACCTGAGATGTGGCCGTAGTAGGAGAGGCACTCGGAGTTGAAGAGGATGAGGTGGAATCCATGCTCGGAGAGGCTCGCGAGCGGACGCCTCACGTCTTCTTCACGCCTTCTTCCTTTTCATCCCGGCCGCTCCAAGCTAGAACCACGGGTTTTAGGAGCCATTGATCTAGTGGAAAGGTTAATCAAGGATTTCTAAGGATTTGGAGGTTGGAAAAATTTTGGAGAGAGTATTTGAAGGATTTGAGATGATAGAAATGAGCGAGGAGTCGACTCTGCCCTAGATAAATCGACCTGGGACCACTTCGAGTCGGCTCCGCAAAGTGTGGGGTCGACTCCGGGTAGTCACAGAAAATCCCGAAGTGGAGTCGACTCGCACAGAGATGGGGTCGGCTCCAGAGTTTCAGCAGAAACATGAGTCGACTCCGATACTCTCGAGTCGGCTCCGAGACCATTTCAGAGCAAAAACAAAAGTTTCAGAATCTGAAATGTGTCCGGATTTTGATCATGAAAATTGATAAAAAATCATTGGATTTTAATAGATCAATTAGATATGAATTCTAGATAAGATTTCCTTAAAGATCAAAGATTTCTAGATAATTTTTCTTAGGGGTTTCAAATCATTCTAATGGATCACAAATCCCTAACTCTCCTCTAAGATAACAAATCTTTCTTCACTTAAGGGTTTTGTAAATATATCAGCTAATTGTTCTTCAGTGTTAACATAATCAAGACAAATTTCATCATTAGCTACATGTTCTCTTATAAAATGATATCTAATTTCTATGTGTTTTGTTCTTGAATGTTGAATTGGATTTTTAGTTAGATTGATTGCACTTGTGTTATCACATTTTATGGTGTTTTATCAAGTGTGATACCATAGTCTTCAAGTTGTCGCTTAATCCATAGGATTTGAGCACAGCAACTTCCAGCTGCAACATATTCAGCTTCAGTAGTTGATAATGCAACTGAATTTTGCTTTTTGCTAAACCATGAGATTAAGTTACTTCCTAAGAATTGGCATGCACCACTTGTGCTTTTTCTATCTAACTTACATCCAGCATAATCAGAATCAGAATATGCAATTAGTTTAATGTTGAGTCTCTAGAATACCATAAACCTACATTTTTTGTTCCATTTAAGTATCTTAGTATTCTTTTAACAGCAATTAAATGTGATTCTTTAGGTTCAGATTGAAATCTAGCACATAACAAACAGAAACATTATATCTGGTCTACTTGCAGTTAAGTAAAGTAGGGATCCGATTATACCTCGATAATACTTTTGATCAACTTTCTTACCTTCTTCATCTTTGTCCAGCTTGCATGAAGGACTCATTGGAGTTCCGAGGGGTTTCATTGATTCCATACCAAACTTTTTGAGTAGTTCCTTTGTGTACTTGGTTTGGTTGATAAAATTCCCTCTTTGCTTGTTTGATTTGGAGTCCAAGGAAGAAGTTGAGTTCTCCCATCATGCTCATTTCAAATTCTCCCTGCATCAACTTAGCAAATTCTTGACATAGAAGATTGTTAGTAGCACCAAAAATAATGTCATCACATATATTTGTACTACTAATAAATCTTTACTTTTCTTTTCAAAAATAATGTTTTATCACATTTCCTCTTGTAAAATCATTTTCAATTAAGAATTTACTTAACTATCATACCAAGCTCTAGGTGCTTGTTTCAAACCATATAAAGCTTTGTGCAATTTAAAAACGTGATTTGAAAATTCATGATCTTCAAAACCTGGTGGTTGTTCTACATAAACTTCTTCATTTATAAATCCATTTAAAAATGCACTTTTTACATCCATTTGAAATAAGTTAAAATTCATATGACATGCAAATGCAAGTAATAGTCTAATGGCTTCTAATCTAGCTACTGGTGCAAAGGTTTCATCAAAATCAATACCTTCTTCTTGATTATATCCTTTTGCAACTAATCTAGCTTTGTTTCTAATTACTATGCCATTTTCATCTAGTTTATTTCTAAATACCCATTTTGATCCTATAACTGAATGATTTTTAGGTCTTTCACTAATGTCCATACATTATTTCTAGTAAATTGATTTAATTCTTCTTGCATAGCTAACATCCAATTATTATCTTTTTCAGCTTCTTCAATAGTTTTAGGTTCAATTTGTGATACAAATGCAAGATGATTACTAATATTTCTCATGATGATCTAGTTCTTATTCCTTGAGATGGATCACCTATAATCAATTCCTTAGGATGACTATAAGCATATCTCCAATCTCTAGGAAGATCTATATCATTATGATTAGTGTTAGTATCATCATCCTTAGGTGAATCATTATCTTTAGCTTCTTGCTCATGATCTGAAGATACATTCAATATTAATTTTTCAAGATCTTTTTCAATTATGTTTGTATCTTCCTCATCATCAAACTTTTCAGAACGAGTTGCTAAAGATTCATCAAAACTACATGAATGGATTCTTCAACTACTAAGGTTTTCTTGTTAAATACTCTATATGCTTTACTAGTTGTTGAATATCCTAAGAATATTCCTTCATCAGATTTAGCATCAAATTTTCCTAAATTATTTTTACCATTATTATGAATGAAACATTTACATCCAAATGCATGAAAGTATTTTATATTAGGTTTTCTTTCATTCCATAATTCATAAGGTGTTTTCTTTAATATTGGTCTTATTAGGGCTCTATTTAAGATGTAACATGCTGTGTTAATAGCTTCCGCCCAAAAATACTTTGGTAGGTTGCTTTCACATAGCATGGTACGGGCCATGTCTTCTAAAGTCCTATTTTTCTTTCAACTACACCATTTTGTTGTGGGGTCCTAGGGCTGAAAAATTATGATTAATACCATTTTCAGCACAAAAATTTTCAAATAGTGATTTTCAAATTCAGTTCCATGATCACTTCTTAGAGACACTATGGTAGTGTTTTTCTCATTTGTGACTTTCTTAAAGAATTTCAGGAATATCGAGAAAGTCTCATCTTTGTGAGCTAAAAACATACCCAAGTATATCTAGAGTAATCATCTACAATCACTAGACCATATTTCTTTCCTCCTAGACTTGTGGTTCTAGTTGGTCCAAAAAGGTCCATGTGAAGTAGCTCTAATGGCCTAGAAGTTGAAACAACATTTTTAGATTTGAAAGAACTTCTAGTTTGTTTTCCAAATTGACATGCATCACATATTTTGTTGTTTTCAAAATCTATTTTAGGTAGCCTTTTAACTAAATCCATTTTAATTAGTTTTGAAATAAGGTGTGTGCTTGCATGACCTAATCTACGATGCCACAACCAACCAATTTCATTCATATTAGCATTATCAGCAATTAAGCAATGATCACTCAAGATAATTTTCTAGATCAACCAAGTAAACATTGCCATGTCTATAACCAGTAAATACAATGCTATTATCAATGGAATTAGACAGTGCATAAAGAAGTTTAAATGAACTTTAAAATTTTATCACATAATTGGCTTATACTAATTAAGTTATGCTTCAAACCATCAACATAAAGTACATTATTTAAATGGATGGAGTTATGCGAACTTTACCAAGGCCCATAATTTGACCTTTACCATTATCGCCAAACGTAACAACTCCACCTTTCTTTTCTTCAAGGGTGATGAATTCATCTTTGTCACCCGTCATATGTCTTGAGCAGCCACTATCAAGATACCACTTTCTCTTTGATCTTTTGGCCACAAGACATTCCTGCAATAAATCAAACTTTATGTTTAGGTACCCAAGCTTTCTTGGGTCCTTCATGGTTAGTAGCAACAAAATTGTTCCTTTCGGAACCCATATTTTCTTCCCTTTAATATTTAAATTCTTATTTGTTTTTGTAAATTACATTCAAAGATTTATGACCTTTTTCATTACATTTAAAACAAGTGATATTACTTTGGTAGCTTTTACAAAAATATTTTTAAAGATTTTTGTTTTCTTAATGTGTTATATCCTAATCCAGCTTTGTCAAAAACTGCTTTTTGACTATCTAAAATCATGTTTAGTTTAGTTGAACTTAAGTGAATTTCTCAACAATGTCTTTATATTTTTTAACTTCTTTCTTTAGAGATTCATTTTCTTTGCTGTTCTTTTTCAAAGATAGAGTTTGCATTTGCTTTTTAAATCTTTTGTCAGATTTTCATTTTCAGATTTTAATTAATTTCATGAGTAAAATTCTTTTCTTAAGTTTTTCTTTTATCTTTTAATCTTTAATTCAAGCTACTTCATTTTTCTCTTTAATTAAGTTTATGTTTTCATTTTCAAGATTTATATTTCTTTTTCAAGATTTAAAATCATCACAAGTTCATTGAAAGCTTCAAACATTCATCAAAGTAAAATCATCACAGGGGTTTTCAGAACTTACCTCGTCGTCGTCGTTCGCCATAAAAAAAATATTGGCAACTTCTTTTTGTTCTTCTTCTTCGGAAGAAGATTCATCACTGTCGCTCCAAGTTGCAACATACGCTTTCTTCTTTTTCTTGAAGGCTTTTTCAATTGCGGACAGTCATATCTATAATGCCCCGGTTTCTTACATTCATAACAGATCAAGGGGTCTTTCTCTTTGTCCTTGTCCTTATCTTTTTCCTTTTCTCCTTCCATCTTATTTCCAAATTTTCTTTTGTGGAAGGGTTTCTTTCTCCTCATAAATTTCTTAAACTTTCTTGCTAGAAGAGCTGTTTCTTCATCATCATCATCATCCTCATCGCTGCTGCTATCTTCAACTTTTGCAGCCTTGAGGGCAATTGTCTTCTTCTTTTTGTTTCCTCCTCACATGTTGCTTCATTGTCAATTCATGGGTCATAAGAGATCCAAGAAGCTCCTCCAAAGGTAGAGTATTGAGGTCTTTGGCTTCTTGGATGGCTGTCATTTTGGCTTCCCATGATCTTGGTAATGACCTAAGAATTTTGCGAACAATTCAGCATTAGTATAGGTTTTCCAAGACTTTTCAAACCATTCACAATATCAGTAAATCTAGTGATACATGCATGTGATGGTTTCAGATTGTTCCATGCTAAATAATTCATATTTATGACAAGTATATTATCTTAGATTCTTTAACTTGGTTGGTTCCCTCATGGGTAACCTCTAATCTATCCCATATCTCTTTAGCGGAATTACAGGTAGAGATACGATTAAATTCATTAGCATCAAGAGAACAATATAAAACATTCATGGCTTTTGCATTAAGCTGAGCCATCTTCCTATCATTATCATTCCAATCCCTTTCGGGCTTAGGAACTATAGAACCATCAACTAAGTGTGTGGGTGTACAAGTGTCCATTAATACACCCCATAACCATTAATCACCCATAATTCATAATCAGAAGCTTGAATGAATATCCTCATTCTTGCTTTCCAATATGAATAGTTGGAACCATTAAACAAGGAGGTCTATTTGTGGAATGACCTTCAGCAAAACTTGAGCTGGCTTGTGTTGCCATTTGGATCTTTAGCTCTTGATCGTGTGATCAATCAAAAACAAATGAGCACAAGCTCTGATACCAATTGTTGGCCCAGATGGCAACCCAAGAGGGGGGGTGAATTGGGTTCTTTTAAAAATTAAGCCTTTTAATATAATTTAAACTATTGATGAGAGGATGCAAACAATTAATTCAAGTTAAAGCACGATAGCAAGAGAGAGATAAATAAGCACGGCAAACACAGAAATTTTATAGTGGTTCGGTGTATCCAACACCTACGTCCACTCCCAAGCTCCACTTGGGTCCACACTATAATCACCTCGATTACAGTCGAGTTGTTTTACAAGCTTACAACCCAAACTTGTTGTTTTCCCGGGATCACAACGAACCCAGCTGGTTTTACACGGGCTCACCAGCACAAAACCCAACACACAAGCTAACCTTAGCTTGTGAAGAGGTGTACAACCTCCACTAATTCAACCCTCTGATTGAATTAGTAAACACAAGATAAAAATGTAAGTTTAATACAAAAAGCTCCTTAGAGCAGATATTTCAAAATAAAAGCAAGGTTTAGAAGAGCCTGTTTAGATTTGATTTGAGTGCAGGCTTTTCTTCTTTTCTTCTCTTCCTTAACTCCTTTGAAGTGTGGAATCGGGCCTCAGCTCAGATTCTTCACGGATTGAATGTTGGAGTTGATTTGAGCTTTTTCTTCCTCTCTTTGAATGTTGAAAATCTCTTGATTTGCTCTTGAATGGCTCTTGGATTTTCTTCTAGACTTTTCTTAGATTGATGAACTTGAACACAGATGAAGTCTCCTTTGATTTCACGCCTTTTCTTTCACTCTATTTTTGAATCTCGGATTTTTCAAATGACGCTCTGTTTTTCTTCTTTTTCTGAAAGATTTTCTTTTTCTCTCTTGATTTGTATTTCTGTCTCTTGATTTGAAAACGGCCTCTCTATTTATAGACTATGTGAAAATATAGTCGTTAGACACAAAGAAATCTAGCCGTTATTGAAAAATCTTACCGTTGGCGCTGAGTTGGCATTCAGAAAAATCATGCCCAGATTTGTTGGAGTCGGCTCCAGCTTTAGGCGAGTCGGCTCGAAGACGCGATACCAAAAATAGAAATAATCAGAAAGTTAAGGGGTCGACTCAACGAAAATAAAGTGTCGACTCCTGACAGTCGGGGGTTGACTCATGAAAAGCAAGGGGTCGACTCGAGAAGTGCTCAGAAAAATAATTCTCTGGTGTCTGAGCGGAGTCGACTCACACAGTCATGGAGTCGGCTCGACAAAATCGGGGTCGACTCAAAAAATCACATGGATCGACTCGAGACAAACAGACATCTCTGTATACTGAGTGGAGTCGACTCTGAAACTCTAGAGTCGGCTCCGGAACGTATCAAAAATCAGAGAATTTTCTGATTGACTTGAAATTCATTCCAGATTAATTTTAAATCGGTTTTTGACTTGAATACAATAAAATTTTCATTAGGAATCAATTCAAGAAATGTTCCAAAAACTCATTGATTGAGATATGAAGTATAAAAATTTCTTTTTGAAGGCTCAAGCATAGAGCTTGAAGTTACTTTCAAATTGATTAAAGTCATACTTAACATACTCATTGATTATTCTAAATAAATTCATTGCTCATGTAAATAAATTCATTGCATCTTTTAATATACTCATGGCTTTTGGTAATCATCAAAATCAATAAGATTGGGGCAACAATTTCTCAACAATCGCCCCAACATAGAGGGTGATTGATCTCATAATCACTTGTGCGAGACACTAATACAAAGATGTGGATGCTTATTAGAGGAATGAGTTCATTGAATTGACCTACCAAGAGAACATCTTATGGATGCTTACTTAATTGTCAAAAGATTATTCTCTAAGTGGGAGTTGGACAAGTGATCCTTAGACTTGAGATCACCATAGTGTCTTGTGCATATGAATCCATGTTTTGGTTTACACTCATTCATGACATTAACTTGTGTACGAGGTATTCTGGATGTGGTGGATTGTGTACGAAGATTGTGAGTAGATCAATAAGGAATCAATCACATCTAGTAAGAGAAGACCACATCCTACTTCCTCTAATCCTATGATGACTCAGGAAGACTTTGATCAAAGTAGAATAAAAAATTAGAAAGAGTTTCTAATCTTTCATTAATTGAATTATCATTAGAAGATTAAGAAAGACATGAATAAGTAATTAAGTTTGACATTGACCCATACTTATATACTTATTCGGAGTGCAGTGTGATTGAAGGATTGAATTGCATAGTAACTTGCGACTGAAGGGTATGTTTGGTATGTCTACCAAATTTCATATCTTTCGAGTAGGCATGATATGTTGTTAGACATCAATCTTGTCTTGTATGTTTGATTGGATTAAATAGTTTGATTTGATCAACAATTAGAATGTGGGCACCCCTCCTACCTTTGGGGACAACCGACAAAAAGCCTGGCAACCTATAAAAATCAAGTAGAGTTCTACTAACCTTTATGTTGCGCACCATAAAGTATTAGTGAACTCTATCTAATTTCCATAAATTATCAGCTCAAAAATCCATCCTAAGAAAAACTTTTCATATCTGTTCATTTAATTCACTCATATACTCACAACATCATATCATAGTATCATTTTCCCCTGCTCCGATATAAATTTTTCCTGTATCATCCTCAGGTAGTATATAAAATCACATTCACAATTGACACATGAGTTACACTGATACATAGATTATACTCATAATTTTCTCAAGAATGTATATCTTTTTTTTCATTTCATGTGGGACCATAGTACATCATAGAGTCTCAACTGTATGTATTCATAAACACACATACATACATAACTCCAATTCTCATATACAAATAAGACTCTGTCTATCTTTTTAACATCCACATTAAATTTTTTTAAACTAATAAATATTTTCAATATACAATTACTAACTCCTATACCGGCGCCAAGGCTAAGGCCAACCGTCCAATCCTACCAGCCAGCTCACTAATCTACAAGAAAAAACGTCAACCATAGAGGGGTGAGATCGAAGTCCCAGTGCCTAGATAACCATCTAACCATGGGGAAATGAGAACAAAATCACAATTTTAAACTTTTACTACTGTATAGCATGAATAGATATAATGTACACCATAGTACAAGTTAATATAAAATACCACATATAGCTTATGCTTTAAATAATGAACTAGCTATTTAAAATAATGTATCATATATATACATTTCCCACTAGAAAAGAAGCCATTTGTATGAAAACCATATGCACTATATTTCTTTTAAAACATATAACTCTTTTTCATAGCCTAGGCTTTTTCATTCCTTTTCATTTAATCCCCATTGGGATCAACTTTTTCCACTAGCCTTTTTGAAACATCATGCTTTTAAAAACATTCCCCATTGGGAATGTAAACCATGTCTATAAAAACCCATGAATTATGCATTATGGTATAAACATGAAATCTATTTTTAAATCATTTTTTCACTGACAAAATAAGCCATTCATATAAAACCCATGTATGATGCATTTCTTTATAAACACCAAATCTCTTTTATGCAGCCCAATTTTTCTTTTCTCATTTCTCTGATCTCCATTGGGATCTATCTTGCCTACTGGAATCTTATATAAATCATCCCTATCAGGATAAATACTTGGCCCACTGGCCTCTTTTTTAAATCTTAATGCATGCTTTTTAAAAACTTGCCCACTGGCATCTTATTTTAAAAACAATCCCCACTGGGATCTACACTTGGCCCATCGGCCCCTCTTTAAAACACATTGCATATTTATAAACCATCATGATGCTGGGCTATGTGTGATGCCTTCAAGGTACCATCCTATAGTCGCCCTCCTGTAGGTATACTCTCATTGAGTATTTGAGCTGGCAACAGGATTCCCGCACAAATAGCACTCCTTACCCATGCGGTTCACCTAGCAAAGATGAGTTGTTCTTTGACCCTGGAACCTCGGGTTTCCTCTCTGTCCCCATGAGCTATAGTAACCAGCTCATTATTGAGCTATGATTCCTATCCCCAGGGCTACTTTCAACCTGTCCCACTAGGCCTAGTATAGCGTGTACTCACCTCTAGCCTCGGGGATCATTATATGATCGAATCGCAAGAAGTTACTAGCTTAATAGTAGTGTGCAATGCTCATTGTTGACCCAATTATTGATTTTGATGATTAACAAAAGCCATGAGTATATTCATTGTGTTTCTGACAAATTTAAGAAGTGTTTCAGGTATTAAGAAAGTTTAATTATTCAAATGACATACAAAATCAGTTTTGAATTAAGTTTTAAATAGAAAATATTTAAGTTCAGACCTTGGAGTCAACACCCACAGTGTCTGAAGCCAACACTAGGGCATATCAGAACAGTTTTATATTTTTGGCACGGTTTGGAGTCGACACCTAAAACTCTGGAGCCGACTCTAACCTAAGATATAGAGAAGTACTTTCTGCATCAATTTTTGGAGCTGACACCTTAAGTTTGGGAGCCAACACCTGGAGTTCGGGAGCCGACACCTAGAATTTTTGGAGCGACTCTAACCTGAGAATAGAGAGCGTATTTTTTGGACATCGTCGGAGTCAACACCCTCGGTTTTGGGAGCCGACACCTAAATGCAGCGAGCCGACACATCACTTTTTCAGAGCCGACTCCTCAACAAACTTTTTATTTACTATTTTTGGAAACCCGAGTTGGAGCCGACACTTGCAAAGTTGAGCCGACTCCAACCTGTCAGAAATGGATTTTCAAATGTCAGAATGGACTCCAACAGTAATATTTTTCTACCTAATCTCTAACGGCTATATTTGTTTGTGTGTAGAAGCAATCCAAGTACTCCGTAACAGCTATTTTTCTCATCTAATCTTAGATTAAGAGATCTATAAAAAGGGAACCGTCCGTTTAAAATTAAGAGACAGAAAAATCAAAAAAATCAAGAGAAAAAGAGAGAAATTTTTAAAGAGAAATCTCCGAATCCACGTCCATCTTTGAAGAGAGATTCAAAAGAAATCCAAAGCTTTCAAAGATCATTTTTGGAGGATTTACAAAGAAAGAAAAGAAGAAGCTCAAAAGCTCTCTTTCCTCAACTTCTCTATGACAACCTTATGTGAAGAATCAGAGCTGGAGCTTGATTCAACCATTCAAAAGAGAAGAGGAAAAGAAGAAAAGCTCGCATTCAAATCGCTTCAAACAGGCTTTTCTAATCCTTGTCTTTTTAAATTGAATATTTGCTCAATTGAGGAGCTGTTTTGTATTGTAAACCTTATTCTCAAATTATTGTTTGCTAATTCAATCAGGAGGATTGAATTAGATGAGGTAGTATACCTCGGGACAAGCTAAGGTTAGCTTGTGGTTTGAGTTGTATGCTGGTGAGCCCAGAAAAATCGGCTGGGTTCGTTGTGATCCCGGGTAAAACAACAAGTTGGAGTTGTGAACTTATAAAACAACTCGATTGTAATCGGTGGGATTATAGTGTGGACCCAAGTGTTGCTTGGGAGTGGATGTAGGTGTTGGATATACCAAACCACTATAAAATCTGTGTTTGCCGTACATTTATCTCTCTCTCTCTCTGTCTTCTTTATTTGTGCTTAGCTTTAATTAATTCAGCTCACTTGAGCACCCTCATATTAATCTAATTATTTTTAAAGAGTTAAATTTTTAAAGAACCCAATTCACCCCCCCTCTTGGGTTGCCATCTGGGCCAACAATTGGTATCAGAGCTTGTGCTCATTTAAATTTGATCTAACGATCAAGAGTCAAAATCCAAATGGCAGCTCAAGTTGGATCATCTTTTTCAGAAGGTCAATCCATTAATCGACCTCCTTTATTTAATGGTATAAATTATGGTTATTGGAAAGCAAGAATGAAAATTTTTATTCAAGCACTTGACTATGAACTATGGGCATCATAGTAAATGGTCCTCACACACCCACAATAAGAGTAGACAACATGGTGATTCCTAAGTTGGAAATGGAATGGAATGAACATGATAGGAAGTTGGCTCAGCTCAACGCTAAAGCCATGAATGTTTTGTACTGTTCTTTAGATGCTAATGAGTTTAATCGCATCTCTACTTGTATTTCTGCAAAAGAAATTTGGGATAGATTAGAAGTTACCCATGAGGGTACTAATCAAGTTAAAGAATCTAAAATTAATATTTTAGTGCATAAATATGAATTGTTTAGCATGGAACAAACTGAATCGATAACTTGCATGTACACTAGATTCACTGATATTGTGAATGGCTTGAAGAGTCTTGGCAAGACATAAACTAATTCTGAATTGGGGCGCAAAATTCTTAGGTCTTTTCCAAGATCATGGGAAGCCAAGGTAACTGCAATCCAAGAAGCTAAAGACTTAAATGCTCTACCTTTGGAGGAGCTACTTGTCATTGATGACCCATGAACTAACAATGAAACAACATCAAGAGAAAGAGGTCAAAAAGAAGAGAACCATAGCTCTTAAGGCTGTAGAAATTAAAGAAAGCAGCAGTGATGATGAGATAGCTCTCCTTGCAAGAAAATTTAAGAAATTTATGCAAAGAAGGAGACCCTTCCATAAGAAAAGGTCTGGAACATAAATGGAAGGAGAAAAGGAAAAGAGAAGGACAAAGAAAAAGAAAAAGAACCCTTGACATGTTATGAGTGTAAGAAGCCGAGGCATTTCAGATATGAGTGTCCTCAATTAAAGAAGGGTTATAAGAAGAAAAAGAAGGCATATGTTGCAACATGAGTGATAGCGAAGAATCCTCTTTCGAGGAGGAACAAAAGGAAGTTGCAAACATTTGCTTTATGGCAAACGACAATGATAAGTTTGAAACTCATGATTTTATATTTGATGAATTATATGGCATTTAATGAGCTAGTTAGTGACTTCAAAATTTTGAAAAGAAAAACAAATCTTTGAAAATGAAAAATTTAAATCTTCTTAAAGAGAAAATGAATTAACTCTTGAAATTAAAGCCGAAAAGGAAGGTTTTCAAAAAGAAAAAGAATCAATTTTCAATGAAAACATTAATTTAAAGAAAGAAGTTGATAAGTATAAAAACATTGTTGATAAATTTACATATAGCTCAGAAAAATTAAATTTACTTTTAAGTAATCAAAGAGTAGTTTTTGATAAAGCCGGATTAGGTTATAGACCTCACATGAAACAAAAATTTATAAACAATTTCTTTGTTAAGAAAATAACCAAAAATGATGTTTCATGTTATCATTGCAACAAGAAAGGACATAAATCTTATGAATGCAATTTTAGAAAAACTAATAAGTATTTAAATATTAAAGGCAAGAAAATATGTGTTCCAAAAGGAACAATTTTTATTGCGACTAACCATGAAGGACCCAAGAAAGCTTGGGTACCTAAACATAAGATTTGATTATCTTGCAGGAGTGTCTTGCCAAAGGATCAAAATGAAAGTGGTATCTTGATAGTGGCTACTCAAGGCACATGACGGTGACAAGGATCAATTCATCACCCTTGAAAATAAAAGAGGAGGAGTTATTAGTTTTGGAGATAATGGCAAAGGTCAAATTATGGGCCTTGGTAAAATTCAAATAACTCCATCCACTTTATTGAGAATGTTTTATATGTTGATGGTTTAAAGCATAATTTAATTAGTATTAGCCAATTGTGTGATAAAGGTTTCAAAGTTTCATTTGAAGCTTCTATTTGCACTGTTTCTAATCCCATTAACAATAGCATTGTATTTATTGGAAATAGAAATGGTAATGTATACTTAATTGATTTAGACAATTTGTCTACTAGTAATCATTGCTTAGTTGCTGATAATGCTAATGTAAATGAGATTGGATGGTTATGGCATCGTAGATTAGGTCATGCAAGCACACACCTAATTTCAAAATTAATTAGAATGATTTAGTTAAAGGACTTCCAAAGTTAGATTTTGAAAATAACAGAATTTGTGATGCATGTCAATTTGGAAAACAAACTAGAAATTCTTTCAAATCTAAAAATGTTGTTTCCACTTCTAGGCCACTTGAGCTACTTCACATGGACCTTTTTGGACCTACTAGAACCACTAGTCTAGGAGGAAAGAAATATGGTCTTGTGATAGTAGATGATTATTCTAGATTCACTTGGGTATTATTTTTGGCTCACAAAGATGAGACTTTCTCGATATTTCTGAAATTCTTTAAGAAAGTCACAAATGAGAAAAACACTACCATAGTGTCTCTTAGAAGTGATCATGGCACAGAATTTGAAAATCATCTATTTGAAAATTTTTGCATTGAAAATGGCATTCATCATAATTTCTCTGCACCTAGGACACCCCAACAAAATGGAGTTGTAGAAAGAAAGAATAGGACTCTAGAAGACATGGCCCGTACCATGCTATGTGAAAGCAACTCCCAAAGTACTTCTGGGCGGAAGCTATAAACACGGCATGTTACATCTTAAATAGAGCCCTAATTAGACCAATCCTTAAGAAAACTCCCTATGAACTATGGCATAATAGAAAACCAAACATTAGTTATTTTCATGCATTTGGTTGTAAATGTTTCATTCATAATAATGGTAAAGACAACCTTGGGAAATTTGATGCAAAATCTGATGAAGGCATATTCTTAGGATATTCAACATCTAGTAAAGCTTATAGAGTATTTAACAAGAGAACTTAATTGTAGAAGAATCTATTCATGTAGTTTTTGATGAGTCTTTAGCATCAAGTTCAGAAAAGATTGATGATGAGGAAGATACAAATTTGCTTGAGAGAGATATAAAAAAATTAAATATAGATGTATCTTCAGACCATGAACAAGAAGCTAAAGATGATGATTCTTCTAGAGTTGATGTTATTGATACTAATCATAATGAGGTAGATCTTCCTAGAGATTGGAGATATGCCTATGGTCATCCAAAGGAATTGATTATAGGTGATCCATCTCAAGGAGTAAGAACTAGATCATCAATGAGAAATATCAATAATCATCTTGCATTTGTATCTCAAATTGAACCTAAAACTATCGAAGAAGCCAAAAAGATAGTAATTGGATGTTAGCTATGCAAGAGAAATTAAATCAATTTACTAGGAATAATGTATGGTCCTTAGTTGATAGACCTAAAGGTCATTCGGTTATAGGATCTAAATGGGTATTTAGAAATAAATTAGATGAAAATGGCATAGTAATTAGAAATAAAGCTAGATTAGTTGCAAAAGGATATAATCAAGAAGAAGGAATTGATTTTGATGAAACTTTTGCACCTGTAGCTAGATTAGAAGCAATTAGACTATTACTTGCATTTGCATGTCATATGAACATTAATTTATTTCAAATGGATGTTAAAAGTGCATTTTTAAATGGTTTTATAAATGAGAAAGTTTTTGTTGAACAACCACCTGGTTTTGAAGATCATGAATTTTTAAATCATGTTTTTAAATTACACAAAGCACTTTATGGTTTAAAACAAGCACCTAGAGCTTGGTATGATAGGTTAAGTAAATTTCTAATTGAAAATGATTTTTTAGAGGAAATGTTGATAAAACCTTATTTTTGAAAAGAAAAGATAAAGATTTATTAGTAGTACAAATTATGTAGATGATATTGTATTCGGTGCTACTAACAATCTTTTGTGTCAAGAATTTGCTAAGTTAATGCAGGGTGAATTCAAGATGAGCATGATGGAGAACTCAATTTCTTCCTAGGACTACAAATCAAACAAAAAAAGAGGGGATTTTCATCAACAAAGTACACAAAGGAAATTCTCAAGAAGTTTGGAATGGAATCAATCAAACCCCTTGGAACACCAATGAGTCCTTCATGCAAATGGGATAAAGATGAAGATGGTAAGCCTGTTGATCAAAAGCATTATAGAGGTATGATCGGATCTCTACTTTACTTAACAGCAAGTAGACAGATATTATGTTTGTTGTTTGTCTATGTGCTAGATATCAATCTGAACCTAAAGAATCTCACTTAATTGCTGTAAAAAGAATACTTAGATATTTAAGTGGAACTAAAAATGTAGGATTATGGTATTCTAGAGACTCAACACTAAATTTAATTGCTTATTCTGATTCTGACTATGCTGGATGTAAATTAGATAGAAAGAGTACAAGTGGTGCATGTCAATTTTTAGGAAGTAACTTAATCTCTTGGTTTAGCAAAAAGAAAAATTCGGTTGCATTATCTACTGCTGAAGCTAAATATGTTGCAGCTGGAAGTTGCTGTGCTCAAATCCTTTGGATTAAGCGACAACTTGAAGATTATGGCATAACACTTGATAAAACTCCTATTAGATGTGATAACACTAGTGCAATAAACTTAACTAAAAATCCAATCCAACATTCAAGAACTAAGCATATTGAAATTAGATATCATTTTATTAGAGAACATGTAGCTAATAATGACATTTGTCTTGATTATGTTGTACTGAGAACAATTAGCTGACATATTTACAAAACCTTTGAGTGAAGAGAGATTTTGTTATCTTAGAGGAGAGTTAGGGATTTGTGACCCATTGGAATGATTTTGAAACCCTTAAGAATGATTATTTAGAATTCAATCAATTTCTTGAAAATTCCTTCATGATTCTAAGGACAATTCATCTAGATATTTGAACCATTTGATTCACCACATTCAAAGAATTTTATCCTATTTATTGATTATTCTTTTGACAAGTTTGGATCCTTAAAACTCTTATTTTTTTTCTGAAACTGTCTTGGAGTCGACACCCTAGTCAGTGGAGTCGACACCTCTTCTGTCGCTCTCGGTCTAAGACCTTGGAGCCGACACCCGCCTTAGCGGAGCCGACTCCAGTTCGGGTGCTAACTGAGTTAGTGACTTGGAGTCGACACCCGACTTTGCGGGAGTCGATACCTTGTGGACCCAATTTGGCTATTTTAGGGCAGAGTCGACACCTTTTTGTCCCCAATCATTTCCAATCTCTTCCAAAATTCTCTCCAAGCCTCCCAAAACCTAGAATCTCTCAAATCCACTATTCCCTAGGATTCAATGGCACCAAAGCGAAGGGGATTGATCTTTGGAGCTCCCGTGGCGACAAGAAAGAGGAGTGAGAGGCGTCCGGCTCCTCAACCATTGCCCAGCTCATTTCATCTTCATCCTCCACGCCCAGTGCCATTCCAGGTCCATCCTCACCACAGGTAGATTTATTAGCGGGAAAGTGATTACAATGGGTAGGAAGGTGAACTTTGGATTTTTTGAGGATAAGGGCTTCTCCTTAGGCAAGCAAATCAAAGATATGGGATGGGAGAAGGTATGTTCTTTGGATGTTCCGACCTATCCTGCTCTTGTCAAAGATTTTTACTTAAATTTATCTAGAGAAATGGAGGTTTAATTAGCTTTGTGAGAGGAACAAGGATTCACCTCACCTCCGAAATTTTGGGTAGACTGTTAGATATTCCAGTTGCTGGACCCACTGCCAATGCTCATAGTGACAGAGGAGCAGCTTTATTTAGAATGCTTGGGAGAGAAGTTGTTGAATTTGAAGAAGTTAGGGCTAACCAATTGCCCTTGGAGCTTAGATTGTTGCACAATATTTGTGGTAGGATCTTGTTTCCTAAGACCAGTCATTTTGAGTATGTTTCTGAGAGAGATGTTTAGTTATGATGCTGTTGTGACCGGCCAGCCTATTAACCTTCCGGGTATGATTATTTGGTATATGGCCGAGGCTGGAGGAAAGAAGAGATCTACCCTTCCTTATGACATGATTTTGACCACTATTTTCCAGAGCCAAAGAGTTAATATTTAGAGAATGAGCCCATGAAATGCTTAAGACATACAGATTACTACAATAAAGCTACACTACACCAGATGGGATTCATTAAAATCAATGGAAACTGAGAGAGGAAAGGAAGCACGGATGACAGGGCAGTTGAGATGGACAATGCAGAGCCTACAGTGAGACATACTTCACCTGGCCCCAGTAGTCCTGCACCTCCAACACCTGCACCAGCTTCTACTTCATTCACTCAGGCCTCTGTTGGTTTTTCTGAGATTCAGATGGAGCAATTGAGATCTTTTTTTATGGATCATAAAGCTAAAATGAAGAGTGAGCTAGATGGTAGTCTAATGAGCTTAAGAGAGATGTTCTATTCCTTAGAAGAGAGAGTAAGCAAGATTGAATCATCCTTTGGATCTTCTTCAGAAGCCTTGAAGACTGATCTTATGCATATATTTGAGAAAATCAAAGACATAGGAGGAGATTCTGATGTATACTCTAAGTGCAATGCTGAATTACAAGAGAAAATTACAGTGGCATCTGCATTTATTGACAGAAGATTGAATGAATTTATCAAAATTCAAAGTGAAGGAATGGAAAAAATTTAGAAGAACTCAAAAGACTCCTTAGATTTTGATGTTTTTAGCTTTTGTTGTTTGATTTACCTTTTGATGTACTTAGTCTTTGAAGTTTAGTTTGAATCTTTGATGTAATGAAGTTTTTTTGTTTAATGATGTAATGAAGTATGATGTAATGAAGCATTTAACTTTATGAAATTTGTAATGAAGTTTTGACTATTCAATGAATATCATAGTTGAACTTTGATATTAAGTTGCTTGATTTTGAGTTAATATTGTTCTATTCAAAGATTATTGTTTCTTATGTTTAAACCTTAAGCTAATTGAATCTTTTCTTAACCTTTTTGTTGATAACAAAAAAGGGGGAGAGACGATAATTGTATATGCATTAAATGAACTCATTGATTGAATTTAATTAATTGATATCAAGTATTGAATGAACCTGATTGCATGAGTTTTAATGATAAGGGAAGAGAAGATGTTAATTTGACAATCATAGGGGGAGCTACCTTATTCAGGGGGAGCTTAACTATGAGAACTTAAAATTTGCTTTGAAACTTTTATTGTTTAATCATGCATATACTCAATGTTTTTGTCATCATCAAAAAGGGAGAGATTGTTGACCCAATTATTGATTTTGATGATTAACAAAAGCCATGAGTATATTCATTGTGTTTTTGACAAATTTGAGAAGTATTTCAGGTATTAAGAATTTTTAATTATTCAAATGATACACAAAATTAGTTTTGAATTAAGTTTTAAATATAAAATATTTAAGTTCAGACCTTGGAGTCGACACCCACAGGTCTAGAGTCGACACCAGGGTGTATCAGAACAATTCTACATTTTCAGCATGGTTTGGAGTCGACACCTGAAACTCTGGAGCCGACTCTAACCTGAGATACAGAGAAGTGCTTTTTGCGTCAATTTTTGGAGCCGACACCTTAAGTTTGGGAGCCGACACCTGGAGTTCGGGAGCCGACACCTAGAATTTCTGGAGCGGACTCTAACTTGAGAATTGAGAGTGTATTTTTTGGACATCGTCGAAGTCGACACCCTCGATTTCAGGAGCTGACACCTAAATGCGGCGAGCCGACACATCACTTTTCCGGAGCCGACTCCCCAACAAACTTTTTATTTACTATTTTTGGAAACCCGAGTTGGAGCCGACTCCAACCTGTTAGGAACGGATTTTCAAATGTCAGAACGAACTCCAACGGTAATATTTTTTCACTTAATCTCTAACGGCTATATTTCTTTGTGTGTAGAAGCAATCCAAGTACTCTGTAATGGCTATTTTTCTCACCTAATCTTGGATTAAGAGATCTATAAAAAGGGGAACCGTCCGTTTAAAAATAAGAGACAGAAAAATCGAAAAAATCAAGACAAAAAGAGAGAAATTTTCAAATAGAAATCTCTGAATCCATGTCCATCTTTTGAAGAGAGATTCAAAAGAAATCCAAAGCTTTCAAAGATCATTTTTGGAGAATTTACAAAGAAATAAAAGAAGAAGCTCAAAAGCCCTCTTTCCTCAACTTCTCTACAACAACTTTCTGTGAAGAATCAGAGCTGGAGCTTGATTCAACCATTCAAAAGAGAAGAGGAAAAGAAGAAAGAAGAAAAGCTCGCATTCAAATCGCTTCAAACAGGCTTTTCTAATCCTTGTCTTTTTAAATTGAATATTTGCTCATTTGAGGAGCTATTTTGTATTGTAAACATTATTCTCAAATAATTGTTTGCTAATTCAATCAGGGGGATTGAATTAGAGGAGGTAGTATACCTCGGGACAAGCTAAGGTTAGCTTGTGGTTTGGGTTGTGTGCTGGTGAGCCCAGAAAAACCGGCTGGGTTCGTTGTGATCCCGGGTAAAATAACAAGTTGGAGTTGTGAGCTTGTAAAACAACTCGACTATAATCGGTGGGATTATAGTGTGGACCCAAGTGTTGCTTGGGAGTGGATGTGTGTTAGATACACTGAACCACTATAAAATCTTTGTGTTTGTCATGCATTTATCTCTCTCTCTATTTTCTTTATTTGTGCTTAGCTTTAATTAATTCAGCTCACTTGAGCACCCTCATATTAATCTAATTATTTTCAAAGAGTTATTTTTAAAGAACCCAATTCACCCTCCCCCTCTTGGGTTGCCATCTGGGCCAACACTCATGCTATAGCACAGTCTAAAGAGTGATCAGCCCTATAGCTACCTGAATGCTCTGCATGATCCATGCATCAAAACATATCCTTTTTAAACTTTTACCATGCATATATGCCTTGCATGCATTTAGAACCCATGTATCAAAACTCATGTTTAAATCTTTTGCTTTAAACACATGCCTAACTCATGCTTTGAAACTCGTACTGAATACCCATACTTTAGACACATGCTCAATTCATGATTTAAAAAGTTAGGCTTAGGCTCATATTTCATTTTATAATGTACTTTACATTTACCATGGATATGTATATACACACATGCCCATGCATGTCTCTCAAATCATATCATCTCAAAACCTCCTATTACACTTTAACTCATGTTACAAGATCATGTTTTGCTTTCAACAAGTTGTACACTTTTCCTTTTTGCTAGAATTAATGCTTTAATTCATGCTTTAAATTCATATTGTGCTTTACATATAATATGCACCTAGGTTTCACTAAATCCAGCTTTAAGCTTATGTCATGTGTTTCATATGCTATGTCCACCGACTTTCTTTAAATCATGTCTTTCACTTAGGATTTCTTTCATTTATGCTATAAACTCATATCAAACTTTACATATGATATACATCCATACTTTCTTTAAATCAGGCCTTAACCCATGTCAGGCTATATAGATAATATACATCCAGGCTTTTGTTTTCTTTTTCACATCATATACTTTTTCTACTATCACATGATCATTCCGCAAAGTCATACCCTAGCCTCAAGTTCAAGATCTTCTTATAGTTTATACACTTTCCTCAATCTCATTCTCTTTGTAAAACTCATGGTCTTTCCTCAGCCTTTTAAACATAGGCATTAAACTCAAACTATCACATTTATTTTAACCTCCTTCTCAGAAATCATGCTTTAGCTCATATTCAAATGTCATGCTTTTATTTCATCATATACTAGGTTCTCATTTCCCATATCAACCCGCATACAACATTTTACTAAGCCTTTCATATTATAGGCTTGCATCATAATGCTATCATATGCCATAATACCCTTGGAACTCATATTTATGCTTTCTTTTTGAAACTCATGCTATGCTTTTCATTGATATTCATGTTATGAATTATATTCTCAAAATTCATGCTTAGACCTTAGGCTCAAGCTTTGCTTTATACCCATACTTTTAAACATATGTTTTTGATTCAAACCATCAACATACGTATATATAAGTATCTACTCATACCTCTACAATTCATACTCTTTTCCTTTGAAACTCATATATGCTTTACTCATGCTCAAACTTAGGCTTTTAAATTCATACCTTAATTCATGCTTTGCAACTCATGCTATAAGTCATGCATATGATCTCATGCATTTACATTCATGCCTTCTTCTCATGTTCAAATTCTTGTGTGAAACTTATATTCTTTTCCAGTTAATATTATTCTTCTAGGAAGCTCATCCTCTTCCTAAGTCTCATATCCCTTTTTGATACTCATAATCTTTCTAACTCAGGTTTTCTAGATAATTTTACACTATGCTTTATGGCATGCTGTACATTTATTCTTTTTCAATCATATCAGCTTTCAACTTCCTAAAACATGTCCAGAAAATTAAGTAATTTCTTACGTTCACGGTAGCACACAAATACGAAGTCCCAAGACCTCCCAAGTACACTCTTAAAGGTAATTCTAAGCCTCCAAAAATGTAGCAGAGGCCATTGCTCTTTAGAAACCCTCTATGAAGCATCCTTCTGCAACAACCTTTTTTTCTTCATCTGTTTGCTAAGAATATCCACTGACTTGGGCATCGAAGGATCTTCCGCAATGACCATCCCTAATGCGGGATGTACCATGCAAGAGATTAACGTAAAGCAATGATTCATATTTTAAGGTGCTTTACTTTTCAAAATGAGTAAGAATAAACTAAGGATGAATATGTTAAGTGTTGACCCAATAATTGATTTGATGATTAACAAAAGCCATGAGTATATTCATCATGTTTCTGATATATTTGATAAGTGTTCCAGGCATTAAGATTGATCAATTAATAAAGAAATAATTTTTTGAATCAAATTTGAAAGGAAATTATTTAAGTTCATAACTTAGAGTCGACACCCAAACAGTCAAGAGCCGACCCCAGGGCGTATCAGAACTTTTCTAGAATTTCGGCATGGTCCGGAGTCGACACCTAGAGTTTCGGAGCCGACTCCAACCTGAGATACAAAGAAGTGGTTTCTGCATCAGTTTTCGGAGCCGACACCTGGAGTTCGAAAGTCGACACCTGAAAGTTGCGGAGCCGACACCTAAGTTTTTAGAGCCGACTCTAACCTGAGAACAGAGAGCATTTTTTTTGGACAAAGTTAGAGTTGACACCTTTGAATTCCAGAGCCGACTCCCGATAGCGCCGAGCCGACACTTAACTTTTTCGGAGCTGACTCCTCAACGAACTTCTTATTACTATTTTTGGACACCCCGATTTGGAGCCGACACCTGAAAAGTTAGAGCCAACTCCAACCTATCAGGAATGGATTTTTCAAATGTCAGAACGGACTCCAACGGTAATATTTTCCACCTAATCTCTAACGGCTATTGATTCGGGATTGCTTGTCCCCAACTTCCCGCCGAGATTGATCAAGATCTTCGGTGAGCCGAGCAATCTGCTCATTTTTCCATTTCAGCCGATTCTCCATATCGGCGAATCCTTTATTTAGATCGGCAAGTTGATCCTACTGCCGTCGGCACTTATGTTCCTCCTCCTTGAGCTTTCTGCTCCAATTATTTTTATCTTCAGCATGACTGGCCTTTAGCTGGTCCCATCTCTTCTCAAAGTACTGCTGCATGGTTCTAACGTCGTCGTCATGCTTCGCCTTAACCTAGGATAACTCCAGGCAAGCCTTGTCCGATTGCTCGCAAAAACCCTAGAGCTCTTTGACTTGGGTTTCGAGCCGAGCGGCCCTTTCGGCTGCGAGCTGGTGAGACTCGCTCCAGCTCGCCCTCTCAAAATCCACCCTAGTGGATGCTAGGGCCCTCGAGAGCCGGCTGGTCAAATCCACCCTCGCCCAAAGGTTGGCCACTTCCTTCCTGGCCTGAGCGCAGGCCCCAATGGCCAAATTTAAATGCCAAACCAACGCCCTTGTGACCAAAGCATTCTGCGAGAAAAATAGAAGTAAGAAACCATGGCACGGTCGACCAATCAAGAATTGCAACCTCGGTACAGTAACTTACCCGGGAGATATAGTTTGAAGCCATTGTCATGAGAGTAGCATTGCTAATGTCGGGGAGAAGGAAAGCATCCTTCGGCGCCCCGAGCCGGTCGAAAGCCACCTCAATAATATCCTCGGTGGCAGGCTCGTTCGTTGAGGAACTCCCTTCCGCGCGCAGGACGGAACTCATCAGGGCGGTGAGCATATCATCCACCTCTGGACTATGGACAAAGGAGCTCATCGCCAAAGAACCGGCCTGAGGGATTCTGACCCGAGGAACCATCCGCTCAGCTTCCCCCGTCAGAACTCTAACCTGCGAGGCCTCGAATGCTTCGACCTCAATTGAGGGAACCTCGGCCCGGACACCCCCTTTGTCTAGCGATTCCTCCTCCTCTTCCTCTTCCTCTTTGGCTATCGCCCTATTTTTGGCAGACTCCATTTGAACTTCAATTTCTTGCATGACATCCCCTGATACCGTAGCAGAGAGACCCTCGATAGGAGGCGCTTCGACCTCCACCAACCTCTCTACAGGTGGCTCCACTTGAGCCTCAGCAGCCGCCGCTGCCTCTCCTGACCCCTCCGCCTGAGCGGGGGTCTCCTCCATGCGCAGTGGACTCCTCACCGCTGATAACTGAGAAACCTCCATCGTCGGACCGACCGGCGACATTTCTTCGGCATCGTCTGACACAACTACTATTTGGAGGGGGGAACCTCGATGGCTCTTTCCGAACTTCCCCCAATGACCTCCTCTGCCATCTCGCCTCCCTCCGGCAGGTAAAGCTTATCGGTTACAACTGGCATTTCCACCTCCTCCCTCTTTGAAGTAGAGGAGTGACGGTCAACATCGTCTCTCTTGGACTCCCTCGAGCGAGACCCAGAAGGACAAGCCCTCTTCTCAGATCTATGCTTATCCCCGGAGCCGGAGCCCCTGTGGCGCTTGCCCAGCTCCCTCCTTATCTGGCCCGCAAATGCAGACCTCTCGGCTAAAAACACAGCAGATATTCAGTTAAATAGTGGCCAGATCATATAAGCATGTTAGCTATTAGAATAGAGACTTACCCTGAGGGTCGATGGGGCTAAGCCCAGCGGCGAAAAGGGCATCCTCTGCTAACAAGGTGCTGGTAGAGATCTCCTGACCACTGCGAAGGGTAGCCAGATCCCTTTTCTCCTGCTTGCTCAACTCCATACGCGCCTCTGGATCCTTCACATAACCAGCCCACTCTCTCGGAAAATCTGAGCCTATATTTCCTTCGGCAATGAGAAATCGAGACTTCCACCCCTTTATCGAAGAAGGATTATTAGAAATCATCTTAAATGACTTTCGGGGGCCAATGTAGGGCCACTCAAAACTTCTTCCGAAAACCAGATTGTAACAAACTTGAAACAAGGGAAGAGTCGCAGTCACCCCGATGCAACTGCACATCGAGATGAACCCGGTGAGATTGCGCAAGCTATCGGAGCCACCATCATTAGGCATATGTTGTAAAACCTCATCACCTCCTGTATCAATGGGTGAAGAGGGAATTGGAGACCTGCCCTCAAGCTCTCCTTGTAGAAGAAGACTCCTCGGCTTAGCTCGGTCAAAACTTGGTGCTCGGCTCTTGGCGCCCATAAGGCTACATCCAGAGGAACTCTATAATGGCGACGGATCCTATCCAGATCGTTTAAGGTTACCTCAGAAGCAACATCGCCTGGACCGCTCATGTTGGCTGAATAGGGGGTAAAGACACGAACAGACAAGCAAGGGCTTAGAGAGAGAGCGAAAATCTCTATGGCAGGGACAAAGGGGCGTTGCAGGAGGAGCGCCGCCCCTACCCTCTTTAATAAGTGCTTCAGAAAGAAAGCCCTAGATGCCAAAGACCCCGATATGGGCGCCAGAAATAAAGGACTTTTGCCATGCGGAACCTCCATTGTCGCAACTTGCTGGAAACGAGGTGTTTCCTCCTCAAGCAGCGGTGAAAAATGATGACGTAACAGTAGCCCGTCATTTAAGAGATCATCATTACCCGCTTTTTTGAATCCCCCAAATAAGATTGTTCTAGAATTTTACTCCCTATATCCAAAATTATACTTCGGACTAGAGAGTGGGGGACATGTGATGAGGGATAAAATCGTTATTGCATTATTGACCGCTCACATCGGCGATTGGGTCGCACCCAACCCAAACATCCTCCTAGCTAGCTGGTGCGACATTCTAGCGACAAAGCCAAATCAACTTTGACGAAGTCGGCTCACTGATAAATGCATAAATAATTATCATTAAACCTATTAATTAATAATTCAACATACCTATTATTATTTAATATTTTAATATTTATATAATATTTTAAGTAAAACTTATCAATTTGAAGAGCTCGATTTTAAAAATTTAATGACGCAAACGGCACTCGAATCGGACTTAAAACGAGCTCAGAATTAATTTTATAAGGTTTTAGCACATATTTTAAAGCAAAGTCGGCAAACCAAGTGCCGACTTCATCGTATTCTGTTTCTTTTCAGACGATTCTTTCTTCTAATCAAATCTAATCTTTTCCTTCACCAATTAAGGAATAAATTAAATAGGAGGTTATCATTGGAAGAATTAAATTCATCTTGAACGAATTTAGATTTTATTCATGATTTCTCCGGAATTTTCTCCGCGCCGCTCGTTGCTTCTCCGCATCCTCTGTTTTGGCAATGGTAACTTCTCTGCATCTATGCCGCGTTCGGGCTTCTACAAATAGCAGCAGGGAGATCCGAGGGAGCGAGAGGGAGTCTGCAGGTAGTCGAAAGAATCCTCATAAGCCGTCCGTGTTCTTCCTGGAGGTTCTATTCCAAGGCGTCCGTGGGATTCATCCTCTGTTCGTGGCTTGGAGAAGACGTTCGTGGAGAGAGCTCTGTTCCCAGATGCTGCATCCGTGAGTTCTTTCCATGAAGGTTGTTGTTCCCAGGAGTTCCATTACTCTGTTCCCAGAAGACGTGGCGTGAAAGCTCTGTTCGTGCCGCTTGGAAACAGAGGAATAACAAAGGGCCCGGTTCATGTCTTCTATCCGGTTCAGCTTGTCTCTGGTTTAGTTCAGAAATTTATTATAATCTGTTACCTTCTTAATGCCATAACTTTTTAATTAATATGAAATAAAGTTTCTATTCATGTTAAATTGTTATTAAATTCTATTTAAGTAAAAATAATTTAGACTAATTTATTCTTAAAAGGGACGGGCCGGAATCTACGGGTACGAGCCGTGCTCTAATAAGATAAACCATATCTTATTATTTTGCACTACTACTTATCTATTTAATTAAATTTATAAATTTATTTCAAGATAATCGCTAAAGTCCCTATGGAATTGATACCTTACTCTCACTATTCTAATAGTGAAATTAAGGTGTTTTAATCGTTGCGTTACGACACGCATCAGATTTTTGGCGCCGTTGCCGGGGACTTAAGTGTGTTATTTTAAAAAAAAAGTTATAAAATTAAAATATAAAAAATAAAAAATTATATTAATTTTCTCTTAATTTTTGAATAGTTATTATCTCTTTATTTTATTTTCTTAATTGTCAGAATTGCATATTTTCTTTTTAACATTAAAAAAATTATTGCTTTCCTTTTTGCCACAAATCCAATTTTAACCTAATCAAATTTTCTTTTAATCAAATTTCCTTTTAATTATTTTATTTCTATGCTTAGATTGACTTAGGTGGATTTATTTTCTGCAAAACTCAAAATTCTTCCATTGACATCTCATAATTTATTAGGAAATTAGAAACCTAATCACAAAAATCTTTTAAAAAAAAGTAATTAAATTAATTTTATTTGATAATTCCAAGAGCTGGACATCTGATTGTTGCATAGCATTTTCATAATTAACTTTAAGGGCATAAACCCCTAATCAAGATAAGGTGGGTATTTCATCACCCTTCCTTAGCCCACAAACCACATCCTTCATTTTGCATTAACCCAAATCTTTAACTCTAAAATTAACTAGACATCAGCCCCTAAGGAACTCGAGCTCAATAGGAGCTGTCTAGATCTAGGGTAAACCTAGAATAGAGAGTCTAATCTTTGTTAACTTGATTGCTAAGTGATGCAGACAAATCACCGGTAATGAGTGCCGAGCATGCTGAGATCCATTGTGGGCCTCCAAATTGGGGTGGAGAGGTCGTCTTCCTCCTTCGGAAACCTGCAAGAAGTCCTTGGACCGGTATTCCCGGCGAGGACCCTCCGACGCTCAAGTTAGTAAACTCTTCACTCAGTAGTGTAGTAGTGAAAGAGAGAGATCCCGATCCCCTTTTCTGTTGAGCTCGGGGTCCTTTTATACCTGTCTGTGAGGTTCCTTTCTTTTCGTCCTCTTTCGAACCGTCGAATCTTCCTCGTTAGGATAAGCTCCTTCGAACGACAAGTGGTTAAGCCGTTACTGGATGGGGGCCGCTTGTGGCGGTAACTGCCGAGCGTGCTAGCACTTGCCCGTGATTTCAGTGAGCAAGGTATACGGTAACAGATCTCAAATCTCAGGATCTGTTACCTGAGGTGGGTCATAGCGTATGCAGGAAAGGAACCAAGTTAGGGCCAGAGCCAAAGGCCGGAGCCGTCGCTGGAGGCCAGAGCCAAAGGTCGGAGCCGTCACTGGAGGCCGGAGCCAAAGGCCAGAGCCAAAGGCCGGAGCCGTCGCTGGAGGCCAGAGCCGGAGCCGTCACTGGAGGCCGAGCCAAAGGCCGGAGCCAGAGGCCGGAACCGTCGCTGGAGGCCGAGCAAAAGGCCGGAGCCATCGCTGGAGGCCGGAGCCAAAGGCTGGAGCCGTCACTGGAGGCCGAAGCCAAAGGCCAGAGCAGTCACTGGAGGCTGGAGCCAGAGGCCGGAGCCGTCGCTGGAGGCCGAAGCAAAAGCTGGAGCCAAAGGCCGGAGCCATCGCTGGAGGCCAGAGCAAAAAGGCCGGAGCCGTCGCTAGAGGCCAAAGCCAAAATTCCATCTCTGGGATTAGCTGTCACATCATTATTTTTGGAAATCGCGTAAAAGGTTATAACACCACCCAGAGGATATGGTCAGCCGTATCAGATGCCCCCCACCCCTGAGATGAGTGAGCGCACAATCATCAGCGAAAGGGGTGTTAATATCCACTGGGCGGCTGATTTTCGCACCATCATTTCATCTGTTGGGATTGGGAAAGATTTTCCTCGAGTAATGAGTCGTAAAAAGGCGAGCGTCATCATTGCGGTAAGGCCACCGCTATCTTTCTATTGGTGAAGCTCTTCGTGTTTTTCGCGCCGGTAGGCTGCCGAAGTGGCTTCCATTTGAAGGTAGACATATGGCCAGACCGGACGGCCATGGGATGATTTGAAATGGGGCTATAAAAAGAAAAATCATCCTTTATCTTCTCATTCCCTCTTTTCTTACGTTATAGCTTCCTCCCCTGAGTCTGCAAGCGTCTGTCCACCTCCCGTGTCTGTTCTCTCCTCGTGCTCCTTCAAGCTTTCCAGGTTAGTTTCCATGGCTTCATCGCCCTCTTGTTCTATTTCCGATTTTGGGGGTCGTTCCCCCACTCCTTCTGAACCTTCCGCTTCCTTACCAAGCCAATAGTCCACCCCATCCTCCGACCACTCCTCGCCGGAGCGGCGATCGGTCAGACACCCATAGCCGGGAGTCATCTGACCGTCGGACGGACCTTCACCCGGAGCCATCCGATAGCTGCTGGTCCCTCCGGCACTGTCAAGGAGTCCCCCAAGGGGACTACTTCCACTATGTCTGCTCAAGACATAGTAAACCTAAGGGCCAAGTATAGTTTTCTGCCAAACCTACGTCTGTCCTACCCCACTCCTGATGATAGGATAACTTCTTCCCGTCTTAGAAGAGTTGCCTTGTACGGAGCTTTCTTTAAGGCAGGACTTCGATTACCTATCCACCCTTTCATCCTTAACCTTCTGGACTGATATTCTTTAATGCCTTCCCAACTGGTTCCTAACTCGATCCGAACCATCGTTGGCTTTCTAGTTCTCTGTCACCTGTAAGGCATAGAGGCCAGTATCTCCTTATTCCATAGTTTTTATACCCTTCACAAACAGTCAGGTTAGTGGTCCTTTACTCCAAGACCCACTAGGATCCTTAAATTGTACCTTCCCACCTCCGTTAAAGGGTGAAAGGATAAGTTCTTTTTTGCTGATATCGAAGGGGTGAATGGAAGCTGGGGGACACCCAACATCAATGCCAATAGGGATTCCTCTATCCTCCCAAGGGATTGAATGGCATTCGGGCAGCTTCTGACTGCCGATGTCCCTCGATGCAATAAGCTTCTGGTCGATGAAAACCTTCGTCTCACCGGCCTAATCCCTTCTGGTGGTGAGCACTTGATTACTCACCTTTTTCCTTCTTTCTTCCCCTCTTCTTTTTTTTTTACTCATCTCCTGTTTTTTATAGGGATGACACCATCGCTTCGCGAGCTCAAGCAGGCGGTTACCAAGAAGAGGAAGGCAACGGGGAACGAGCCCCCCGCTGAAAGGAGGGCCATCGCCAAGATTCCAAGGAGGGCCGACGCTGGAGGGGCCAGAGTTGTGAAGCCCCTGCGTGCTAAGGTTTTGAAGAAGGCCAACACTGGAAGGGCCGACGCTGGGGGGGCCAATGCTGGAAAGGCCAAAGTTGTGGATCCCCCGCGTGTGCGTGAGGCAGCCAGAGCCCAAGCCGACGAGCCCGCCAGGAAAGACCCGGTAAGGGCCGAGGCCAGCGAGGAAGTCGGGCGGAGCCAAGTAGGAGGAAAAGGATCACCTTCAGTTCTGGCTCCCCCTCCTGTCATTCTGCTCGATCCTTCTCCGGAGAAGGTCGCAAAAGCACCGTCACCCCGCCCGAAGCCGTGGAGACGGAGCCGGTCCTTGCAACAATAAGGCCGACTCCAGCAGTTACCATGCCCCCCAAAGGGGCAACAACCGAAGTGCCTCCACCAGCCAAGGGGCTGGAGGTAGCAGAGTCGGAGGCGGAATCCTTCCCCGTAGCCCCCGTGTCAGTGGAAAGGAAGGGCGTCGACCCTTCCTTTCAATCACTTTTGGCGAACCACAGCCGCTGGGCCGAGCGGGCATTCGACGAAGCATCTGTGGTAGAGGTGCAGGAGTTTCTCTGGCATCAGGGGAGGGCCACCTTCTTCCACGAGGCGTCTGTGGCACACCTTTGGGTGAGCTTTGCCCTATTAACCTTTTCGCCTTTATTTTTTTTTTTTTAACATTGACATCCATCCATGCGCTGAACTCTCTGATTGTCATGAGGGACCTTTGGACCCTGAGTGATGCTGCCCTTGACCAGTCGCGGGAGGAGATGCTATCACTCCAGGCTAGGGCAGAAAAGGCAGAGATGGCCTTGGAAGTTACCCGGGCCACTTTAAAGGGCAAAGTCAAAGCCATCTGGCTAAGAGCTGAGAAGGCAGAGTACGCGCTGGAAGTTGCCCAGCATCGGGCGGCCAATGAGCTGGATAATGCCCAGGTTGCCGAAGAGAAGCAAAGAATGGCCGAGGAGAGACTGGAGGCAGTGGAATCAGAAATGTGCATTTTGAAGAACCGATTGCATTCCGCCTCCATTGAAATAGATGCAGCCAAAGAGGTCGCCCGCCAGTCCAATGCCAAGATTGCCGACTTGGAGGCGGCGCTGACCGAAGCCAAGAGGGAGGCCGCCGAGGCCGACAAAAAGGTCACGGAGGCCGAGCAGAAAACCTTCGAGGCGGAGAAGAGATCTGTAGAGGCCGTAGAGGATTTTAGGAAGTCTAAAGCCTTTAGTAAGGAATTAGCCGAATCGACGACATTCGCTTACGAGGCCGGCTTTCAGGACTGCAAGGAAAAAATCCAGGAACTCTACGACCTCGAGGGGATTGAAGGGTTTGAGCCAGATGAAGTCCCTGAAGATAACGATCCAGCCCCAAATGACCCTTAGTTTTTTTTTTTATTGTATTGCTCCAAGTCCGACTCAGATCGGCAATTTTGTAAACTTTTAGCCATCAATGAATATTTTGATTCTCAACACTTGTCTTTGGTCATAATTAGTTTTGCTTGTGTGAGTTGTCACGAATCAATAACCAATGGCCGAAGAGCACGATTTCTATATGTTAGGAAACTGATACGGGATCAACTTCGGTTGTAGAGACAAAAGTTGAACTGTAGGTAGTATACGACCCCGCTCCTACCGACGCGAAGTCATGGAATGCCTAATACCTCGTTAGATATATTGCACAGAATGGGACTATGTGCGCCGACACGATGTCCCTAAGTGCCGATGCGGGCCCGATGCGGAGCCGATTTTTGGTGCCGACGCGGGGAGCCAGTCTTAATTGCCAACGCAGAGCCGGTCTTTGGTGCCGACGCGGAGCCGGTCTTAATTGCCGATGCGGAGCTGATCTTTGGTGCCGACGCGGAGCCGATCTTAATTGCCGACGCAAAGCCGATCTTTGGTGCCGACGCGAGCTGGTCTTAATTGCCGACGCGGAGCCGATCTTTGGTGCCGACGCGGGGTCAGTCTTTGGTGCCAACGCGGAGCCGGTCTTAATTGCCGACGCGGAGCCAGTTTTTGGTGCCGATGCGGGGAGCCGGTCTTAATTGCTGATGTGGAGCCGATCTTTAGTGCAAAGTGTGGTCACTCAAAAAACAATGCAAATATTTTGAACAGTAATCTATCAAGCAGGTTCAAATTAATGACGTTAGCACATTACTGATAGTACCAGCGTAAATTATCAGCGTTCCAAGTACGAGGAAGCAGTTTCCCGTCTAGCTCTTTAACTTTGTATGCCACGTGATGAAGTACCTCCTTGACATGGTATGGTCCTTCCCATTTCGGTGCCAGCTTGCCCCCCTCCGTCGGCTTTGATACTTCAGCTCGTCGCAGAACGAGATCTCCAAGGCAGAATGCCTTGGACCGTACTCGAGCATTGTAGTATTTGGCTGCTCACTGATGGAAAGCCGCCATGCGGAGTTGCGCCTGGTCTCGCAATTCTTCCACTAAATCTACATCGGCCCGTAGCTGATTTGGGTTGCTCTCTTCGTGGTATAACTCTGTCCAGGGACTGGGGACACCTATCTCCACCGAAATGGCTGCCTCGGTCCCAAAGACTAGGCTGAAAGGAGTTTCCTCGGTGGGGGCTCGTGGCGTTGTGTGGTATGCCCACAGTATACTGGGGAGTTCCTCCACCCAACGCCCTTTGCAGCCATCTAGCCGGGCCCTGAGCCCTTGGAGGATAATGCGGTTGGTCATCTCGGCTGCACCGTTGGTCTGGGGGTGCCCCACAGAGGTGAATCATTGATGGATGCCCAGGCCGATGCAAAATTCCTGGAAGGTCGTGTTGTCAAACTGTCGGCCGTTATCAATAACGAGGGTGTGTGGCAGCCCGAACCGGTACACGACAGACTTTTAGAAGAAAGATCTTACTTTGCCCTTGGTGATCTTGGCGAGAGCCTCAGCCTCGATCCACTTGGTGAAATGGTCAACTGCTACCACTAAGAACTTGTGTTATCCGGAGGCTAGAGGGAATGGTCCCAGGATGTCCATGCCCCACTGGGCGAAGGGCCAGGGTGCAGCCAGGGGGGTTAGCTGGGACGCCGGTTGATGTTGAATGTTAGCATGGCGCTGGCAGCTGTCACACCTCTTGACAAGTTCGGACGCATCCTCCTTCATTGTCAGCCAGTAATATCCCTGCTGTAGGGCTTTGTATGCGAGAGCTCTGCCCCCCAGATGGCTTCCACATATACCTTCATGTATCTCTCCCAGGATATAATCTGCTTCTGTGGGGCCAACACACCTGAGAACCGGGTATGAGAACAACCTTCGATAGAGTTTTCCCTCCATTATGAAAAACTTCGGGGCCCGTCTTTTGAGTTTCTTGGCCTCGGCAGGGTCTTCTGGGAGGGTACCATCGGTAAAGTACCGGACATAAGCGTCCATCCAGGAAGGCTCCTGCTCAACTGGTAGAGTTTCTCTTGTTACGTCAATACTCGAGGCTTCCAAGTGCTCTACATAAGCTCTTCCTAGCATCCCATCAGTTGAGGTGGCAAGATGGGACAAAGCGTCGGCTCCAGCATTCCCCCCTCGAGGGATGTAGCTAACATTAAAATAAGCTAATAGAGAAGCTTGCGACTGCACCATACTTAAATAGCGGGACATGATGGGATCCCTTGCTTCATACTCCCCTGCGATTTGGCCAGCGACCAATTGGGAGTCAGTGAACGCCCTAAGGCGTTTTACCCCGAGCTCTCGGGCTAATCTTATCTCAGACAGCAGAGCTTCATATTCTACCTGATTATTGGTGGCTAGAAAGAGGAAGCGGAGTGCGCACTCGGTTACAACTCCATCCAAGTTGGCCAAGATGAGGCCTGCTCTGCTCCCTTGAGAATTTGACGCCCCGTCTACATGAAGGACCCATTCATCATCTCTGGTTTCGAGAGGCGAGGGGTTTGCAGTGGGCTCTTCGGGTTGCTCCTCTCCCCAGGTGCACTCGACCAAAAAATCCGCCAGGACTTGGGATTTCATGGCCGACCGAGGGCGAAAGATAGATCAAATTCCCCCAGCTTGAGCGCCCACCTTGCCAATCGACCCGAAGTATCTAGGCAAGCGAGAATTGTCTTTAAAGGTTGGTCTGTGATCACCGCGATTGGGTGGGCTTGGAAGTATGGCCGCAGGCGTTGAGCAGACACGATTAACGCGAAGATAGTCATCTCAATCTTCGAGTACCTGGTCTCCACATCGTGGAGCACCTTGCTTGTATAATATTGGCTTTTGCATGCCATTGGTATCCACACGGACCAGCACAGAACTAACGGCCTCGGGAGAAGCCGCGAGGTACAGAAGGAGTTCTTCTCCACCTATGGGCTTGGATAGCAGCGATGGGGTAGATAAGAATTTTTTAGCCCCTCGAACGCCTTCTGACATTCTTTCATCCATTCGAATCCATTGGCCTTACGGAGCGCCTTGAAGAAAGATAGGCACCTCTCAGCGGACTTGGATAGGAAATGGCTCAATGCTGCCACCCTTCCTGTCAGGCGATGTATTTCCTTCTTGTTGGTGGGAGACCTCATGTCAAGGATGGCTTGAACTTTGTCCAGGTTTACCTCGATCCCCCGCCGTATCACCATGAAACCCAAGAACTTTCCGGCTGTCACCCCAAATGCGCACTTGCGTGGGTTCAGCCTCATCTGGTATCAACGAAGGTTGTCAAAAGTCTCTGTTAGGTCGGCGATATGGTCGGTGGTGTGGATACTTTTTATCAGCATGTCATCCATGTACACCTCCATGTTGCATCCTATCTGGTCTTCGAATACTTTATTCATTAATCTTTGGTAGGTGGCTCCCGCATTTTTTAGCCCAAATGGCATTATCTTGTAGCAGTACAACCCCTTCTCAGTTATGAAGGAGGTAGCTTCCTCATCTACCGGGTTCATCCTGATCTGGTTGTACCCAGAGAAAGCATCCATGAAGCTAAGGACCTCATGGCCGGATGTAGCGTCCACCAGTTGATCGATCCGGGGCAGGGGAAAGATGTCCTTGGGGCATGCTTTGTTAAGATCGGTGAAGTCCACGCACATCCTCCAGCTTCCATTATTCTTACGGACCATCACCACGTTGGCCAACCATTCGGGGTAATAAACTTTCCGAATATGGCCGACAGCCGTCAACTTGCGAACTTCCTCGTCGATAGATTTCTATTTGTCCGGAGCAAAGCTCCTTTTCTTCTGTCGGACCGGCCGACACTCTGGCTTGAGGTTGAGCCGATGTGTGATCACCTTCTTAGGGACGCCCGGCATGTCTAAGGATGACCATGCAAAGACGTCGGTGTTGGCACGCAGGAAAGTAAGAAGTCGATCGCGTGCCTCCTCTGGAAGTAACACCCCAACCTAGACGGTCCTTGCCAGGTCATCCCCTAAGGGGAGGGTCAGGAGGTGCTCGGCTGGATCTCCCCTCCTTCCTAGCTCTCGGGGGTCAAGCGGCTCAAAGGTTATTGCTGACGCCGCCTCCAGTGGACTGGGAGACAAGTGATAGCAAAGCGGTGGCAGGCTTTGCTCTCCTTTCATTTCTCCGACTCCTTCGTCGGTGGGGAATCTTACCAATAATCTCTTAGTGGAGATTACGACATCTAGCAAATTCAATCCCGATCTCCCTAAGATAGCATTATAAGCCGATGGGATCCGAACCACCAGAAAATTTATGACCACCGTGCTTTGACACGGAGGGGTTTCGGCCGTGACAGGGAGGGCAATCTCCCCTTCAATGCTCACAGAGTCTCCAGTAAAGCCCATTAGAGGCGTGGCGATGGGTCGGAGGGAAGATTTTGACAGGTTCATCCGAACAAAAGCTTCGTAGCTCAAAACATCCACCGAACTCCCACTATGAACTAAAATTCTTTTTACAGGGTGTTTGGCTATGGTCATGGACACAACAATGCTGTCGTCATGCTTATTAACTACCCATCTAAATCCTTTCCAAAGAAATGAATTACAGAGTCTATTCCCTCTCGCTGTCTTTTTGAACCACCACCTGCCCCCCAGGAAATCATAGCTATGGTCTTCTCCATAGGAGCATTGTCCATGCCGGTCTGAAGTGTTGGAGGCACCGATGAACCTGGAGTAGGAAGGTTTCCCCTTCGAACGAACTTGCCCAAGTGACCCTGCTGGACAAGCTCTTCAATGGCCTTCTTCAGATGGTGGTAGTCCTCGGTGTCATGACCATAATCTCGGTGATACCGGTAGTAAAGTTCCTTGTTGCGGGGGGTCCCAGACTTCAAGGGGGTCGGACGCTTGAAGTAAGGTTCCTCCTCAATTTCTAGTAGGATGTGAGATATCGGAACCATGAGGAGAGTGAATTGCTCCTTAGGAATAAGCGTCTGTGGCCGGCGATCTGGGCGGTGAGGAGGCTCAGGATTCCGGGGTCATGCTTCGGTATGCTCAGTAGGCGTTGGTTTCTTGCTGGGATTCTTGTCAGCTTCCCTCCTCCAATGCTGCCTCCTTGAACCGGGCGACAAAGTCCTTCAGGGTCTCACCACTCCTTTGCTAGACCGCAAATAAGCTATCAGCCACTCGTGGGATCTTCCGGCATGCATCAAAGTGGGCCAGGAAAGATCACTCGAGCTATCGGAATGAATTGATGCTGTGTGGTGGCAGGCGGGAATACCATGCACGTGCCGCCTTGCGAAGGGTGGCTGGAAAGGCGACACATAGAAGGGAGTCCGTCAGTCCCTGAACCTGCATGAGGACCTTGTAGCTCTCTAAGTGGTCCAGTGGGTCCGTCATGCCATTGTACGGGTCCAGTTGGGGGAGACGAAAATGGGGCGGGACCGGTTCCTCCATGATGCACCGGGAAAGCGGGGGGCGGTGCTCATAGTCCGTCCCATGAGGGTTAGCGATCCGGTGGCTAAGCTCCTCCAACCATCGATGATACTCATCGAGCCGTTGCTCGGCCCGATGGGTAGTCTTCCTGAGGGCGCCGTCTTTATATGAGTTAAAAGAGGAAGCTGAAGAAGACCGCCGGCATAAGGAGCGCACCCGTCTGGACTCTCTCTCATCCGGCCGTTGGTAGGAATGACCAGAGTGATGGGAGAGGGACCGCCGTCGCTTTGAGGCCTCTCGGCAACGAGGTTCAGGAGGTGAGTGACGGAAGACCTCGGGTGGGGTCCCGCCTTGATGAGATTGAATTGTCTCCCGCACCCCTTCACCAGGCGGAGGGGGTTGAGGTGCAGCGGCAAAGTAGTGTTCCTGCAGTCCCCGCACCATTGTCATCAGGTCCTGAACCTGGTGAGCCAGAACCTCAAGCCGGTCAGACTGGCTCGTCTGTGCAGGGGGCGGAACACGGAGGTTGGCCTCCAATTGCTCAGCCCGCGGAATGCGTTCCGTGGCCTGGCTGGTGGAAGCCTCCTGTGCTCGTGTTGTCACCATCATCTTCCTTGCAGAATCGGTGGGGTCACAGGGAGAACTTTTGCCTTCCCCGTGTGCAAGCCCCTTCCTGGCGCGCCAATCTGATGCGAACAAATCATCGGTAATGAGCGCCGGGCATGCTGAGATCCATTGTGGGCCTCCAAATTGGGGTGGAGAGGTCGTCTTCCTCCTTCGGAAACCTGCAAGAAGTCCCCGGACCGGTATTTCCGGCAAGGACCCTCCGACGCTCAAGTTAGTAAACTCGTCGCTCAATAGTGTAGTAGTGAGAGAGAGAGATCCCGATCCCCTTTTCTGTTGAGCTCAGGGTCCTTTTATACCTATCTGGGAGGTTCCTTTCTTTTCGTCCTCTTCGAACCATCGAATCTTCCTCGTTAGGATAAGCTCCTTCGAACAGCAAGTGGTTAAGCCATTACTGGATGGGGGCCGCTTGTGGCAGTAACTGTCGGGCATGCTAGCACTTGCCCATGATTTCGGTGAGCAAGGTATACAGTAACAGATCTCAAATCTCAGGATCTGTTACCTGAGGTGGGTCATAGCATATGCAGGAAAGGCACCAAGTTAGGGCTGGAGCCATTGCTGGAGGCCGGAGCCAAAGGCCGGAGCCGTCACTGGAGGTCGGAGCCAAAGGCCAGAGCCGTCGCTGGAGGCCGGAGCCAGAGCCATCGTTGGAGGCTGGAGCCAAAGGCTAAAGCCATCACTGGAGGCCAAAGCCAAAGGCCGGAGCTAGAGGCCAGAGCCATCGCCGAGAGCTAGAGGCCAGAGGCCATCGCTGGAGGCCGGAGCCAAAATTCCATCTCTGGGATTAGCTGTCACATCATTATTTCCGAAAATCGCATAAAAGGTTATAACACCACCCAGAGGATATGGTCAGCCGTATCACTAAGAATTATTAAACCCTAATTAAATTAGTCATTGCTCTTAGTTCTAGGAATCTTTTAGGATATTTTCTTTAGAATCTTCTTCCTCTTTTATTATAATATAAAAAAACTATTTGCTTTAGAGTCATTGTTAGGATGTATGCTTGGTCGCCGATCGTTGCAACCCAACCTTATACCCTTAGATCCTGAGATAGAAAGAACTATTAGAGCAAACAGACTCAGAATTATGGATCCTAATAACGAAAATAATCAATTACGACAGTTAAAAGAGTATTTCACTCCTTCAAGGTATACCTACTCTCCCTGCATTCAAGTGCCTCCAGTAGAGGCTATCCAATACAAAATCAAGTCAAGTGTAATCCAAATGTTACCATCTTTCTATGGACTTACAAATGAGGATCCCTACAAACACTTAGATGAATTCTTGGAAATTTGCTCAACTGTCAAGATTCAAAATTTCTCTGATGATGCACTTAGGCTTAAGTTATTCCCTTTTTCCCTAAAAGATAAAGCCAAGTATTGGTTAAATTCACTGGACACTGTTATAATTTCAACTTGGGATCATCTTCAGAGAGAATTTCTTAAGAAATATTTTCCTATAGGAAAAACGAATCAAATTAGAAAAGCCATAACAAGTTTTTCCTAGACAGATGGAGAAATGTTCCATGAGACATGGGAGAGATTTAAAGAACTAATTAGAAAATGCCCACATCATGCCATACCCAAATGGCAACTGGTTCAGTGCTTTTATGATGGTTTATCAGAGAAGCATAGGCAAATGGTTGATGCTTCATGTGGTGGGATATTTATGTTAAAAAATGAATATGAAGCTTGGCAACTCTTTGAGACATTGGGTGAGAATTCATTACATCATATGTCAGTTGCTCGTCGAGACCCTCCCATAGGACCTAAAAGAGGTGGAATATATGAAATAGGTCATTCTACAGATATCTATACTAAGGTAGATGAATTATCCCATAAACTTGATCGGATTCTACAAGTTAGAAACATCTCTTCCCCATCTACTCAATTACATAAGGTCTGCATAATTTGTTTGAGTCCAACCCATTCTATAGGTGAATGTCCAGCTGCATACCAATTTCCTGAACTTGTTCAAGAGCAAGCCCACCAAGCCCAAACCCAATTAGCTCCTAGAACAGGAAATGATCCATATGCAAATACTTACAATCCTGGCTGGCGAAATCACCCAAATTTTTCTTGGCAACCTCAACCTGTAGCCAATTCATCGATCAGACCTAATTATCAAGAAACCAATTTTAGAAGCATGTCATATTCACAATACCCAAACATCCCACAACCTCCACCGAATAATCATCCTACTTTCGAAGACAAAGTGTTACAAGCATTGAAAGGGCTAGAAATGAATACCCAAATCCTTCACTCCCACACACAGTCTATTGCAAAACTAGAAACTCAGATAGGTCAATTAGCCACAGCATTCAGTAGAAGGGAGGAGGGTAAGTTACCTAGTCAGCCTATCGATAACCCCAAAGGACAATTCATGGCTGAGGGTTCCAACAGTCCTGACAAATTCCCAGAACATGCTAAATCAGTCATGACTCTCAGAAGTGGAAAAATATTGAACCCACCTGAACCAACCCAGAAATTAGAAGTGGCTAAACCAGAAAAGAGAAGAAATGAAGAAGAAAAGGAATTCAATGATCAAGAAATCACACCTAAAGCCCCATTCCCTAGTGCTTTAGAATCTCCTTTGCCTTCAGATAAGAAGAACATAAAAATTAATGAGATGCTTGAGTTATTTAAGCAAGTCAAAATAAACTTACCTCTTCTCGATGCTATCAAGCAAGTTCCAGCTTATGCCAAATTTTTGAAGGATCTATGCACACAAAAACAGAAAGGCAAGACACAAATACCAAAAAATATCTATTTGACCGAGCAAGTCAGCTCAGTTGTTCAGCAAATAACCCCACCCAAACTAAAAGATCCTGGTACCCCAATTATATCATGTGTCATAGGAAACTTCACAATCAAGAAAGCATTACTAGATTTGGGTGCGAGTGTAAACCTTCTCCCAGTTCAGTATATGAATTATTCGGATTTGGAGAGTTGAAACCCACTACAGTAACACTACAATTGGCAGATAGATCAGTCAAAGAACCTCGTGGAATATTAGAAGATGTATTAGTAAAGGTGGATGAATTCTATTTTCCTATCGACTTCCTTGTGTTAGATATGGAATCTAGCAGTAATCTTAACCAAATTCTCATCATCCTTGGACGACCTTTTCTAGCTACCGCTAATGCATGTATAAATTGTAGAACAGGTGTGATGGATGTATCTTTTGGAAATAAGAAGATGAGATTAAATATTTTTAATGCTTCCCAAGGACCATCTGTGTATGATTTAAATGAAGTAAACATGATAGAGGAAGTAGTAGATAAGAAATTCCAAAGTTTGCTTGATTCGGATCCTTTACAAACATGTCTTACACATTTTGGAATAGATGACTTTGATGTTGATGAGTATACCAAAGAGATAAACATGTTATTAGAACCACCTAAGTTCGACACCATCCCTCCTTGGACTATAAAATATGAACCACTTCCAACTAAACCAAACCCTTTAATACCATCCTTGGAAGAACCACCCCAATTAGAATTGAAACCTCTTCCAGATGACTTAAAATATTCATTCCTTGGACCTAATGACACCCTTCCAGTAATCATTGCATCTACCCTAACCTCTAAGCAGGAAGATAAATTGGTAGATGTACTTAAAGAACATAAAGAGGCAATTGGATGGACAACAGCTAATCTTAAGGAATTGACTCTTCCATTTGCATGCACCATATTCATAGTGAAACTGAAGCCAAACCACATAGAGATATGCAACGAAGGTTAAATCCGAACATGAGGGATGTTGTTAAGAAAGAAGTAGTAAAATGGCTTGATGCTGGTATTATTTATCCAATTTCAGATAGTCAATGGGTCAGTCCAATCCAAGTAGTACCTAAAAAATCGGGTATTACCATGATTAAAAATGAAAAGGGTGAATCAATTCCTACTCGTACATCAACTAGTTGGAGAGTGTGTATAGATTATCGAAAATTGAATGTCGTGACTAGGAAAGACCACTTTCCTTTGCCTTTTATCGATCAAATTCTAGAACGGCTAGCGGGACAAAGTTTCTTTTGTTTCTTAGATGGATATTTAGGATACAATCAAGTCCCAGTATTTCCTGCAGATCAAGAAAAGACCACCTTCACCTATCCCTTTGGAACATTTGCCTTTAGACGTATGCCATTTGGTCTTTGTAATGCACCAGCCACTTTTCAACGATGTCTGTTGGCCATATTTTCTGATATGATTGGTTAATTTTTGGAAGTATTTATGGATGATTTTTTAGTTTTTGGTGCATCATTTAATAGCTGCCTCGAGAACTTGACTAAGGCACTGAAATGATGTATGGAAATGAATTTAGTCCTAAGTTGGGAGAAGAGCCATTTTATGGTTCATGAGGGAATTGTGCTCGGACACATTGTTTCAGAGCGAGGTATTGAGGTTGATAAAGCCAAGGTTGAATTGATCTCAAATCTACAACCCCCAACCTTAGTTAAACAAGTACGATCTTTCCTTGGTCATGCTGGTTTTTATAGACGCTTCATCAAAGATTTCAGTAAAATTTCTCGACCATTGTGTAATCTGTTGACTAAAGATAGTTCTTTTAATTTTAATGAAGATTGTCTAACAGCCTATAACATCCTTCGAACTGCTTTGACCACTGCACCAATTATCAAGCCCCCAGACTAGACCATACCTTTCAAATTATGTGTGATGCTTCTAATTATGCTGTAGGGGCAGTTCTAGGACAGAAACTCAATCGATAACCTCATGTAATTTATTACGCTAGCAAAACTCTTTCAGATGCACAAATGAACTATACTACCACTGAAAAAGAATTACTAGCAGTTGTGTTTGCCCTAGAAAAGTTTATATCATATCTATTAGGATCTAAGGTTTTAGTTTATTTAGATCATACAGCGTTGAGGCATCTTATATCAAAAAAGGATACAAAACCCAGGCTGATTAGATGGATCCTTCTACTACAAGAATTTGATCTAGAAATCTTAGATAAGGGTTCTGAAAATATGGTAGCAGATCATATCTCTAGGATCTCAGTGGAATACAGTAAAGAAATAATCAGAGATAACTTCCCTGATGAGCAATTGTTCTTAATTTCCCATAGCAGTCTTCCCTGGTTTGCCCACATTGTGAATTATTTGGCAATAGGAAAAGTACCTTCCCACTGGACAAAACAAGAAAAAGATAGATTTTTCTCACAAGTCAAATATTACTTTTGGGAAGACCCTGAATTATTTAAATACTGTTCAGATCAGGTGATTAGGCGATGTGTTCCCAAGAGTGAATTCAAAAGTATACTTAACTTCTGTCATTCTCTTGCCTGTGGAGGACATTTCAGTGGAAAGAAAACCGCAACAAAGGTACTACAAAGTGGGTTTTATTGGCCAACTCTTTTTAAAGATGCACATGAATTTGGCCGTAATTGTCTCCAATGTCAACAAACAGGAAATATATCTCGAAAAGACATGATGCCTCTAAACCCTATCTTGGTTGTAGAAATTTTTGATGTATGGGGTATTGATTTTATGGGCCCATTTCCTTCCTCTTTTGGATTCAAATATATTCTAGTGGCAGTTGATTATGTGTCAAAATGGATTGAAGCCATGGCAACTCAAACCAATGACCATAAAGTTGTAATCAAGTTTGTTCAGCATAATATCCTTAGTCGTTTTGGATGCCCAAGGGCTATAATTAGTGATGGGGGTACACATTTCACGAATAGACACTTTGAAGCATTAATGAACAAATATGGAATTACTCATAAGGTAGCTACACCTTATCATCCCCAAACTAGTGGCCAAGTTAAAATATCAAATAGAGAAATTAAACATATCCTTGAAAAAACGGTGAGACCCGATAGGAAAGATTGGTCAGAACATTTGGATGATGCATTATGGGCTTATCGTACTGCATTTAAAACTCCCATAGGAACGTCTCCTTACAGGCTCGTATTTGGAAAAGCCTGTCATTTACCTATAGAATTAGAACACCGTGCATTTTGGGCCATCAAGCAATTTAATTATGATATGAAAAATGCAGGTGTCAATAGAAAACTTCAATTGAATGAGTTAGAAGAGCTACAAAATGATGCATATGAAAGCTCAAAAATTTATAAAGAACGAACCAAAGCATATCATGACAAATTTATTAGTAGAAAATTTTTGAACCAAATCAAAAAGTATGGCTTTACAATTCAAGATTACACCTTTTCCTTGGAAAACTTCGTTCATGATGGAATGGACCTTTTATAGTAACTCAAGTATTTCCCCATGGAGCTGTAGACCTTAAAAACCCCAAGCAGGGAAATACATTCAAAGTAAATGGCCAACGTTTGAAACCATATATAGAAGAAATTAATGATGGAGAAATTATTGAATCAATTGATCTTGTGAACCCAACATTATCATAATAAGTAGCACAGTCTGGCTGAAGGCTTTAAACTTAGTGCTCTTGGGAGGCAACCCAGTTTATTAGTTATTTTTAACTTTCTGTTCTTTTAGTAAGTTCTTTTAGTATGACCAGAGAAGAGCAACATAAGTAGATTGAAAGAAGATGGCAACAATGAAACGTCCAACCTTCAAATACTCTATCAGGTAGTATCTTTCCTTGAAATTAATTTTTCTTCCATTAAGGACAATGGAAATTAAGTTGGGGGAGGAAAAAGAATAAGTAAATCCTAGAGTAAAACTATAATCAGATGTGTGTACCAAATTCTGTCTCGATTTGAAGTTAATCAAGCAGTCTATTAATGAATTAATGGTTAAATTATTTTTGAGATACTAAGGAATAAATTATTAAGAAAACCTAATAAAAGGTAGGGTTTAGCCCAGAAAAATTTTTAGAATAATTTCAGACCCTCCTTACCACTATCTTAATAGTACAATCTACTTAATAAGGGTATGGGTGAAAATGTTATTCAAAAAAAAAAAAAAAAAAAAACTCTCTTAAAGTTAATAAATTAGGTTCTTAACATCTTTCACTGAGTAACCGGGCCCCGTCACCTAAGAAAGTGATGTTGTTCGCGTAAAAAGGTGAGAATGTAAAAGAACCTAAGTAGAGTCAGTCCTACCTAAAGCCTTTTTGACTTGAGTAAGTAAGTCCGAGGGTGTTTTACACCTAATGCCCTAAAACCAATTGGTTTGGGAGCCATTGGCCTAAAGCTCGCTACATGGGTTAATTAGAAAGCAATGGGATAGGACATTGCACTGACTTTACACAAGGGAACCAAATTACAAAAGATATTACACCCAACCCAAATTAAGTTAGAAGACTTAATTAGAGAAGTGGAAAGTTGGTGAAGGAAGACTTCTATAAATTCTTATGGACTATACTTTATCATTAAATGGGTAAGCTTAATAATCCGATGAAGTACCTCCCTTATGATCTAACCAGAAATTTTAAGAACTGTAAGATAACTATCAATTCTTGGACTAGCTTGGTACATATTTCTAAAAATTCTTATTTGCTCGAGAACGAGTAAGATTCAAGTTGGGGGGAGTGATAAACGCATAAATAATTATCATTAAACCTATTAATTAATAATTCAACGTACCTATTATTATTTAATATTTTAATATTTTATATAATATTTTAAGTAAAACCTTATCAATTTAAATATATCGATTTTAGGAATTTAATGATGCAAACAGCACTCGAATCGGACTTAAAACGAGCTCGGAATTAATTTTATAATGTTTTAGCACACATTTTAAAGCAAAGTCGGTAAACCAAGTGCCGACTTCATCATCTTCTCAGAAAAACTCTGTTTCTTTTCCACGATTTTTTCTTTTCAAATCTAATCTTTTCCTCCACCAATTAAGGAATAAATTGGATAGGAGGTTATCAAATTGGAAGAATTAAATTCATCTTGAAGGAATTTGGATTTTATTCATGATTTCTTCGGGATTTTTTCCGCGTCGCTCGTTGCTTCTCTGCGTCCTCTGTTTTGGCAACAGTAACTTCTCCGCGTCTAGGCCACGTCCGGGTTTCTACAAATAGCATCAGGGAGATCCGAGGGAGCGAGAGGGAGTCTGCAGGAAGTAGGAAGAATCCTCATAAGCTGTCCGTGTTCTTCTTGGAGGTTCTGTTCCAAGGCATCCGTGGGATTCATCCTCTGTTCGTGGCTTGGAGAAGACGTTCGTGGAGAGAGCTCTATTCCCAGGTGCTGCATCCGTGAGTTCTTTTCGTGGAGGTTGCTGTTCCCAGGAGTTCCATTACTCTATTCCCAGAAGACGTGGCGTGAAAGCTCTATTCATGCTGCTTGGAGACGGAGGAAGAACAAAGGGCCCGGCTCATGTCTTCAACCTGGTAGCTTGTCTCTGGTTTAGTTCAGAAATTTATTATAATCTTTTGCCTTCTTAATGCCATAACTTTTTAATTAATATGAAATAAAGTTTCTATTCATGTTAAATTATTATTAAATTCTATTTAAGTGAAAATAATTTAGACTGATTTATTCTTAAAAGGGATGGGACGTGATCTACGGGTATGAGCCGTGCTCTAATAAGATAAACCATATCTTATTATTTTGCACTACTACTTATCTATTTAATTAAATTTATAAATTTATTTCAAGATAATCGCTAAAGTCCATGTGGAATCGATACCTTACTCTCACTATTCTAATAGTGAAATTAAGGTGTTTTAATCGTTGCGCTACGACACGCATCACTCACCTTGACAACCTGGACCACCTTTATACTCCGGCCATCTAAGCCGAGCTATTCTTATTCCTTGGTAACCCGAGCTATTCTTACTCCTCGGTAACCCAAGCTCTCCTTACTCCTCGGTAACCCGAGCTATTCCTCGGCCGTCCGAGCCGAGCCATCTTATACCTCAGAAAATCAGGTTATTCCTCATCCTGACCAAACCAAACCAGGGCATTCAAAATACCTTTACGGAATCCAGCGCGGAAAAGCGGAAAAGTTCGAATCCACGATAGCTAAATAAGATTCCAGATGGTGAATCATGCCCAGAAGTGGCCTAGGACCTGCAAGGGTGGCCTAGGTCTGTGTAATCATTGAACCTCAAGGCATCACCCAGCTTTTCCAGCCGTCGATCCTCTAACTGATAAGATACATACCCTACTGACCTTGTAACAAACTTGATTTGAATCCTAACAGTTTTTAGACCCCATCCAGGGCACATCCAAGGAATCAGGTGATCACCTATAAATACCACAGCATTCCAATCTTTCAGGTACACGCGAAAACTCTGAGACAACCCCTTACGCATTCATCTTTTACCCACTGTGTCTCATACTTCATTAGAGCTCTCACAAGAGCCTGAAGGAGCATTTTTCTCTATGAGAGTTTTCTTCTCACATCTGCTTGCTGTGAATCTCCACTAACTTGGGCATCGGAGGGTCCTCCGCAGAGGGCAACCCCCACAATACCCTTGCGTACGGACTGTCTTACAGGTTTCATCCCAAGATGACGAGATCGATGTTCGGATCAGAAGTCGGAAGCGCATCTGAGTCGGAGAACGAATTTAGCATTAAATGCACCAAAGACTTGGTCTTGCCTATCACCTATGCACGGGACGAGTGTCCTGCAGCAAATTCATACACGAGATCGAGGAAATGCTTTAAAATTTTCTTCAATCAAAATGCATGCAACATTAATTGCTGCAATATATATATATATATATATATATATATATATATATATATCATTTCACTGAAGCCAAGAAGATGATAAATTCCTTGTGAGTGGTGATGAGTGCTATAATGGTCTAAATTAGGAAGCTACCTGCATCGATGGAGCCTGCTGTGGTACATGCGCCGAAGATGACTACGAATTCATAAAGCTTTATCGTCCCCTCTAGTCTTGAGATCAAGTATACGAAAGAGCTCCCTTTTTTCTAAATAGAGGACGAGATTTATTGGCTTTGGATTCTAAAAAAAAATGAAAGAAGATTCCTTGCTACATGTCACGAACATTTTATCAAACAAATGTCCTTCAATAACCTAAACATGAGATCTTTGCTTCCCAAACTTACCACTTGATGAGGGGTAAAATTATTATCGCATCAATATTCATGCATACGACAAAAAGGTCGAGATCATCTTTAATTTTTTATCCGTCAGCTGTTACATCCGAAAAAGAATAAAGCCGATACACCTCAGCAAGACCGAGCTATTCTCGTACCTCAGCAAGACTAGGCTATTCTCATACCTTGGCAAGACCGAGCTATTCTCGTGCCTTGGCAAGACCGAGATATTCTCGTGCCTCGGCAAGATCGAGCTATTCTCATACCTCGGTAAGACCGAGCTATTCTTGTGCCTCATATCTCGCCAGACCGAGCTATTCTCGTGCCTCGGCAGGACCGAGCTATCCTCATACCTCGGCCAGACCGAGGTACCCCTGAACCTCTATGGAACAAAGTGTGGAAAAATTCTAATCCATGATAATTCAACAAGATTTCAACTATGTGGGTCCTCGATTGCCCTAAAAGAAGGAAAAAGCCAGATAATGCCAAACGTGACCTAGAGCCTCTAAGTCATCAAATCTCAAAGCACCAGCTAACCTCCCTGACCATTGATTCTCTAACTAAACAGATTCGAAAGCTACCGATCTTGTCAGAAACTTGATTCAAATTAGATTCGAATCATGACGGTTTTGAACCCCTAGTGATATGCCCAAGGAGTCAGATAGTTGTCTGCTATTACCTTAGCAACCTATATATATATGCTCTGCCCTGAAGTCTTCTAGGTATGCTCACTCTTTCACTAAGAAAAACTCCATTGAAGCTCTAGTAGAGCTTTCTGAGCTCCCAGAGAAGCCATTCTTGAAGGACTCTTCTATGAGAGCTTCTTTTCATATCTGCTTGCTGTGAATCTCCACTAACTTGGGCATCGAAGAGTCTTCCGCAGTGGGCCACCCTCGACACTCTCTACGTGATGACTGTCTTGTGGGTTTCACCTGGGCAAGAGATTGGCGTCCAGATCCGGAGTCAGACCGCACCCGAATTGGAGAATAGATTTCTGCAGCAACATATTGGCACAGAGGAAGGGCCTTAAGTCCCATAAACTTGTAATTAAGGAGACAAGGCTTAGATCTAGAAGAACAACCATTCAATGGTTAATCGGAGGAGAGTTACCTCTGATGCACAGGATTAGACCGCCTCCCAGAGGCCTGATCCTCCAAACAATGCGACACCTCCACAACTGCCACCAGCCGAGACTCCCTCACCACCGGCGGCCACAGTGACCCAGGATTAGTTTGCTGTGTTGGTACAGCAAATGCAAGCTTTTGCATAGCTGGTCCGAGGACTCCAGGAGGCTCCCCGTCCAGTCGCCCCTGCTCCATAACTCCCTAATGGAGCTGCTGCCCCTACTCTGCCGACAATCTCTTCTTCCAACCGCCTAAGGTCACAAGCCATCTTTAGCGACCCAGGGGGATTGAGCCAGTGTCGTACAAGGTCGGAAGGAAGAGCTCGCCTAGATTTCGGTGAGTTCACTCTCTCTCCCCTATGTCATCCTGCCACGACTCGACGCCGTTACCGTATTCTCCTCGGTCAGTCTCCCCTACTGCCCGAGATGAGGAGATCCGGTGACAGATGTAGGAGATGCGTCGAGAGTAGTGCCTAGAGCTAAACTCCATCAAGCAAGTATCTCTTCCCCAATCGAAGGTGGAGCAGGGCATCCCCTTCTCTGAGAAGATCATGTGGGAAATGATCCCTCCTTATGTTAAGCTTCCCACCATCGAACTATACCATGAGTCCACCAACTCCGATGACCATCTAAGCAGCTTTCAATCCATCATGATGTTCCACGGAGCATTGGATGCGATCCTATGCAGAACCTTCCCCTCTACACTTAGGGGATCCATCAGAACTTGGTTCAACAGCCTAAAACCAAGTTCCATTAATTCTTTTGACGAGCTAAGCAACCATTCATCAGCCAATTCGTCAGCAGCTGTCGTCATCGATGGAGATCTGATTCCCTCTCCGAGGTCAAGCAGAGGGAGGGGGAATCCCTAAATAATTATCTCGACCGATTCAACACGGCCATGCTGGAAGTAGATCACCTCAATCATGAGGTGGCAATATCCACCTTGGCAGGCGAAGTGTCGAAGGAGGATGTCTTTTATTTGGCCTTGGAAGTCAATTATCTGAAGAGCCTCTTCGACATGATGGCCTTAGCGGACAAGTACGCTAGAGTTGAGGAGTCGCGGAGGTCGGCCCGGGCCGAGCAATCAAGGAGGAAAGAGGCCAAGGGTTCGGAGAAGAATCGACCCCTCCGCCATGCCAGCCCACCTTGCCGTTAGAGAGTTCTTCCGTAACCACCTAGAGATCATACCCGAAGCTTGGCTTGGAGGTTCAATTAGTACACCCCACTCACTGCACCAAGGGCGCAAATCCTGATGGAGATCGAGCACCAGATCCCTCGGCCGCCACCTCTCCGAGGGAACGGGGCCCGAAGGGATATGGCCAAGTATTGCCGATTCCTCCGGGACCATGAGCACGACACCGAGGAGTGCTGGCAACTTCGGAATGAGATTGAGCAACTCATTCGATGGGGCAGACTAGAGCGGTTTAGAAGGTCTCCGAGTTGAACAACAGAGGAGACTGTCAGCCTGAGCCTCGCTAACCTCCTCCACCGAACCCGCCGATTGCTGGCAATGTTAATATGATAACAATAATCGGCTCCTCATCGGCTCGGCAAGATGAAGAAGAAAATCCATCAAAGAAAGCTCGGGCCGATGAACTTTCTTTCTCTGAAGAGGACTTTCCGAAGATACAATATCTGCATGATGATGCTCTGTTGTATCTCTTAACATGAATAGCTAGAATGTAGACCGTATTTTGATTGATAGTGGAAGCTTTGTTAATGTTTTGTATTTTGATGCCTTTGTGAGGATGAAATTATGAGTAGAAAACCTTTGAACCATAGACTTCACTCTAGTGGGTTTTACCGGCGACGTCATTATCCCGAAGGAGTCATCACCTTGGTGGTCTGAGTAGGCACTTGGCCCAGCATAGGCACGGTTCACATAGACTTTATGGTGACCAAGCTTCGGTCCCCCTACAATGCCATCCTCAGCAAACCAGGACAGATATCCCTTAAAGCTGTTTTCTCTATTCCTTATCTCGCCATGAAGTTTTCCACCAAATGGGGAGTGGGAGTTGTTCGAAGAAATCAGGCTATGGCTCGACACTGCTTCGTTGCTGACCTTCAGTCTAGAAAGCTCGAGGTTGACGGGCTAGATGCTCAAGAAGATCTTGCCGAGCAATAAGGAGAACCAGCCGAGGAACTTGAGGAGGTGCCACTTGATGAAGCTCGGCCCAACCAAACCATAAGGATCGGATCACAACTGAAAGGAAAGCCTCGGTAGGATTTGATCAAATTCCTTTAGAGAAATGCTGATGCCTTCGCTTGGTTTGCTTCGAACATATCGAGGATCATCCATCGCCTTAATGTGGATGAGCATTAGCCTCTAGATTGATTTCAATATCAAGTATTCATGATAGATAATTTTTTTTCCATGATATCTAGTGCTACAAAATCAAGTTTTGTCAAATTTATCATAATAATACTATCAAAGTATATAAAGTAAATTAGTACACAACCTTTTATTAGAATGAAAATTATTTTAAATTTATAAAGAACTAGAAATAATCGTATATATATAAATAATCAAATGATAAGTTAGAAACTAAAAATTATTTAAAAAAACATTAAAAAATAATTAATTAAATATATAAATAATTTATATAATATAAATAATATTTATCTTAATAAAATTTTCTTCGTACGTTGAAGGCGCCGAGCAAATGGACGGGCGGATTAAATTCGTCAGGGAAAAAGGCACCCCGCCCCACATATCGTCGCTATGGCTCGACTAGATATATAATAGGCCATCATCGCCTCCTCGTCCGTTTTCCATCTCCTCCCCCTCTCCGCCTCCAGTCTCCATTCTCCAACCACATATCTACGTGGCCTTCGACTGTCCGACGCTTTTCCTCTTATATCCGCCCATCCCGGCGGACGTGCGAGTGAGCGAGAGCCACACGAGTGATCCCCTCTCCGCCCGCTCCTCTCCTCCGAACCCCACGATCTCCACCGCCAAACCCTAGCCGCCCTCCGATCTCCAGCGATCCCCCGCCCTTCCTCCTGCCAGGTTTGTGTCTCGCCGCATCGCCCAATTCCCCGCTCTCGTTTTTTTTTCCCCCTCTTCCTTTCCTTTCACTTTTTTATTTTATTTTTGGTGGCGATGGGAACTTAGATCTAGGAAGTGGATGCTAAGGTCGTCGCAAGGTCATGTGAGTTTCCTTTACTTTGAATGTTTTTGTTATTTATCTGTTTTTCGCTGTTCGGTTGAAGAGATTTTTTCGGGTTTCCGGTTGATCGCGTGTTCATGTTTGAGATTCTTTTTAATTAGGTCTGGTGGGTTTTCTTTATTTGTTCCGGGTTTATTTGTTCCTTCAACCGGCTTTGGAAGCAAAGCATTCTTTTTATACAAGTCTCTTTCTTTCTCTTCTTTCTAGCTATTTGTGCTACCAGATCTGAAATTTCTAGCCTTTTTTTTTATTTGAAGAACGACTTCCTGGGGGCAGATAAAGCCACGACAGACGCCATGAGAAATTCGATCATTTTGTTTGAAAGTTTCTTTCTTCTTTTTCCGCCCTTCGTTATTTGTTTTGGTTGTTTACATTAGGAGCAAGGGTTGGAAGGAAACGGGTCTTCGATGGAAGAAAGAAATTAGACAGGAAAAGATAGACGTGGTTCCTTCTATGAGAGTTGTGCTTATTTCCATCATTGGAAGTTTCAAGAGATTCAGGTTTTATGATAGATACCTTGAAGTGAACCTTTCTATCTGGTTACTAGATGAAGCTATTGTTGAAAAGTCCCAGCCTATAGATGTAGCTGATGAGACTTAATGAGATGTTAATAGTTGGATGTAGCTGATGAGACTCAATGAGATGTTAATAGTTGGCTTTTATATTTTAATATGATCCATGGCTCGATATTGAGATTCTCTTCAACAAATTTTTACTATAAGATGACTTGGGATTTGGATTTTAACTTTTTGGCGACATGTGGAATGATTATCAAGCAAGGTTGTTCTCATGGTAAATTCTTGGAATTAATGCCCAGAAAAATTTATATAGGGCGAGAAGTATTTAGGTTTGTTGAGAAAGAACCGAACGAAAGCCAAATGGTTGGTAAAATGTGCTTCAAGTGAATGGAACATGATTTGCAAAAGGGGAAGAAGGAAGCATATTGACAGCATGAAGCATCTACTTTTGATTACTGTCACCAATATGTTGTAGAAATTGGATTGGATATTGAGGATTGGTTGTTGGTAAATTGATTGGCTCTACAGCTGTATCCTGGTTATCAATTTGGACTAAAAGTAACTATATTTATTGTTATGATGGTCAGTTAATTGTTTCATGTTTTTCTGGAACACTCTAGCAGGTACCCATCCTCTGTGATGCTTGTCACTTGCAACATTTTTGCCTGGTTCTTTCTGCTTTGAAATAATACAACATATCTACAAAATGACATAGCAATGCAGTGTTATTATATCTACTTTTGTATCTGCCCTTTTCTTATCTCTCAGTTGGTGATTAGTGCATTGTATGTTTTTTTTTTTTTTAATTTTTTGGTCTCATCTGTCGAGTGCGATATTGTATTGATCTTTTGTTTTTTATAATATTAATGTTGCTTTTATTCTTTTGTTATTTATTCATGAAATGCAAAATGGATGCTTCATAACTAAAGAGCCAACTTGGAAGTTTGGTTATCCTTTCATGGTGTTTCACAGAAAATCATTGGAAACCATTTATAGCCTTCTTCCAAATAAATGTATAGATTCACGCATGCTTTATGATGTATTCCAGTTTTTGGTAAATCAGAAGGAAAAGGAAATAAATTTACATTTCCTAGGTGTAGCTTTCAATTTCTCATCATTGTATGTTTTGATCTGGTCATTATGGACTAACATTTTGTTCAGAAACTAATTGTTTGTATTACAATTTTCTGGTTGTAATGAACGCAAGGTTATGATGTTGTTGAGTTGTGCTAAAATTTAATCTCTTAGGTTTTGCGAAAACCAGAAATTAGTAAGTGGTGGAAGTCTAAGTTAGTAAGTTATTGAGAGCATTTTTGGCTGAGCATAAGTGGTGGAAGTCTAAGTGGCCTGCATCAGCAACTTCAGACCCTCCCCCTTCAAAGTCATCAAAGTCAGTTTGTAGTTATAATTTGCTGAACTAAATAGAAGTCTTGAACTGGCTGAAATGCATGTTGGTGGCCAAATTGAGCACCAAACAGCCTGAAATGACCAATTTTTTGGGAGACATCCACCTTGAGACACCCACTTCTGAGCAACCAGACACACCCTAAGAGCCAGTGTGAAGACTCTTTAAATTAGTCATTGGTAGGTACAATGTTGTTAAAGGCATGAGGCACAAGGTGGTAAGGGTTAGGTGCTTTTCATACCCTAAGTGAGGCACCTTCATCTAAGCTCATATGAGACAAAAAAGACTAGCACTTTTGATTTGATTTGAGGTGCAAGAAAAGTATTTTTTTCTTATTAAGCTATATTTATAATATTTTTTAAAGTTTATCATATTTATTAAATTATGTTGTTTTTATGATGTATCATTATATGCACAATTATTTTTCTTACCCTATAAAAAAGTTAAAAATGGGGAGATAAAGAGATGGAACACCAAAAATTATTCTATTATTTGAGAAAAAGGAGGAATACATCAAGGTACTATAGATTTAAGCAAAGAAAGAGAAGGCTTTTTATTGAGGTAATAGACTAAATATATTTTTATTATAATTTTTTGATTTTTTAAATTGTGCTATAAATCTTATTTATATAAATTATGCTACAATTTATTTCAAAAATGTACACATCACTTTGTTTAGGCACATGCATACGCTTTGTGCCTTGCACCTAGACTTCAAGAGTAATTTATGCTAAAGTGCACCATATGCTTTTAACAGCATATGGTAGGGTTTTATTTTTTTTTAAAAAAAAATTCATGATTTTTAAGTAATTATCTATGTTTGCTTTGATATTATTAGGAAATTGTTGATTTGGTTTCTTGATGTCCCTTTGAAAAGCTTCTACTAATGAAGATGTTGAATGGTTGTTATGAGTGTTGAAATTGGGAAGGTCGATATAAAGGAATGACCATATTATCGGAAAAATCAACAAATGTATAGATTGATGACAGTGTATGCTTGAATGATTGTTATGAGCATGTGCAAGAAGGATCTAGGGGCCTAAGTTTATGATTAGTGTCTAAGGAAGTGAAGGGAAGACCTAATATCGCATATTTCATGGACAGAACTTGTGAGAGGATATTGGAATAGAACAAAACTTAAGCTAACTAAAAGATTTAACCAATATTGGAATAGAACAAAACTTGAGCTAACTGAAAGATTTAGCCTTGATAGTAGGGATGTGCACAGGTTGGGTTGGGTCAGTTTAAAATATTTTTATATTAAAACTGATTTGATTAGTTTCTTAAAACTGAAACCGGAAACGAAACGATTGGTCTAGTAATTCAAACCGAACCAAACAAAAAAATTCAGTTTGGTTTCGGTTCGGTTTATTAGTTTGCATATCTACTTTATATGATTATGAAATTAGCTTACTTGGTTATTCACAATGAATAAGAACACAACTTTCACATAGCATAATTATTCACAGGTAACTCAATTTTGACTATGATACAAATAAGGACCCATATAATATATGCACACAGCTCGGTTTGGTTTATATCAGTTTTTAAAAATCCAACCGAAACTGAACTAACTTTTTTGGTGTCAAAAAATTTTAAACCACAACCAAATTGAGAAACAAAAAATACTGATTCAAACTAAACTAAAATCATGGTTTGGGTCGGTTTTGTGGTTTGGTCGGCTTTCTTGCACACCCTTGCTTGATAGAGAAGATTGGTGGAGGATTCTTACAGAATGCTTGGTCATCATGAGGTCCCTTATAATAGATAGTTGTAAAACCTAATTTTTTGCAATAGAAGGTTTGAAGCGCTGGTGCCAATGAGCATGCTTGCCATCTACTGACATGCCATTTTCCATGCAGGCAGTTGTGCAATGTCTCGCCAAAATAAAATTTGAAAATGGATTCAATGTCATTTAATTGGCACTAAGCACTACTTTTAAGCATGTGCCATGCACATGCAAGAGCATCTGCTTCACCCATTCTTTTACTTTACCCAACAATGGTGATGCTAATTTGTTTTCCTTCTTCTAATCATGTGAGTTGACGAAGGAATGTACGCATTGAATGCCCAATGGTCATCTCAGGGCATTTCCATTATGCAAAAAGTATATATTGAAAAATATTTCAAGAAAGAATAAATCGGTGGAATGCTGACCCTTGGAAGTGCAGGTACCAGCTTGATGTATGTATTGGTTGACTTGGCTGGCATTGACCAACATTTGAAACCTTGCTAAAAATGAGTTTTAAGAAAAACATGGGGAGACTTGGTTTTCATAAAACTCTTTTTTCAGGTTTTGTTATCCTACAAGTTTTTACTAAAGAAGTTTTATGAAAATAGTTGAGCAAGACCATATGTCAAACTCATTCATTTTATGTTTTGTCTTAACCTATTTTAGTAAAATGTGGCAAGTAAACAACCCCTTAAAGTTAACCCCATATAGTTGAGTCAAGACCTATTAGCTATCATCATGGATCTTCTAGCTGGTCAATTTTTCATTGGGAAACACTTGATGAATTTGTGGGAGGCTGAGACTGTTTCTTTACAATGAGCTGATACTGGCTGTGAATTTCTACAAATTTGTAAGCATAACCATTGAGCCTTGTTCAAGGTATTTGATGTTAACGTTGTGATTTCTTTTTTACCAAGCAGTCCTATCTAGGGCCACTCTAATGTTAGTTTTTAAAGTAGGGACACCCTTGTATGGTTGGCTGATGAATTTGGATCCGTTTCATAGTTTGGCATGTTTTTCAGGAGTGGCCATCGGTCTAAAGTCAATCCCTGACCTTTCTTATTAAGCTTGAAGCTGGCATTGGTGGTTTTACAATTTATGGAAGAGGGGGAAAGGAGGATTATTATTTATGCTTGTGTTATATTCTAAATTTGGAAATTTGAAATGATAGGACAAGGTTTTAAGATGGAAATTTTAAACTGTATTTAGAGTAGGATAAAGTCAATTTCTTTATTGCAAGGGCATTATTCTAAAATTCTGATCTATACAGTATATTGGAAGCTTTATGTGGATCAAAATGTTATCCTCCTCACTTGTGAGAAGCAAATGATATGGAATATAACATGCTAGTATCAGTGAGAGGAGAATAACAATGAAAACGCCTTTCAAAGTAAACTAGGGAATCTGTATCATATAAAGCTACGTGGCACTTAATTTGAAGTTGTAGAAAGATAAGAAGTCATCTGCCCTTATAGCGGTGCCACATTTGTCTCGGAGTTTTAAAAGGCAGCCAATTAGGTCAATTTTTATTTTAAAAAATTTTAAATTGAGTAGAGGTAACATAATATGTAAAGGAATAAGTAAAGAATTAAAAGGTGATCTTAGAAGTAAAAGATTATTTAAGTTAAGGAAACACTTTTAGCATATACCAGTGGGCTATTTTGCTGGAGCATGATGAGTAAATGACAATCTTTCTTACAAATATAACAAGATCAATTAATTTTCTGAAAAATGCTTATAAGGAACTCTACAAAATGATGAATGATTGATAGAATTGAATATTAAAAAGCTAATCAAGCATATCTTCAGCTGGTAGGCTATAAGTTAGGTACCATATCAGTGTAGGAATGTGATTGATTAGAGTGATAATTGCCAATCCATCATGCCTTGTCTAATACTTTATCAATCCCGCAAGATAATTCAGAATTATCCTTCATAGGTCATCTAGGCCTAGATGGAGTTTTTTAGGTGTCTTGACTAATTCTTGACCCATGTAGATTGTGTCACGGAAACCCTTAACTTGATCATTAATTTTGCTAACCTTTTTCTTCAATTTTGTTTATAAATTAATATTGCATGATAAGTAATATGACCATGCCCATGATAAAGCAAAATAATCGATACAATTTTAGGAAGGGGCTTGCAAATAATTCATTTTCTATAACCAAAACTATAAAATTCAGTATTCTTGATGCTAGATATCAAATCCTAATTTTCTTGCAGACTGTCCTTGGTGACATTTACTTGGATCAGAAAGATATGGATCCATATGTTTGGCATCACTTGATGTGGAAGGTTTAAGGTAGAAAAGTTTGATATTGGTTGGTATTTTTTTAAGGTTATGGAGAGAGATTGATGGAATAAGATCTAGAAGAAGATGTGAATCTTTTTTAGTCAATTTTGTTTGTAGCTGATTGTTTTGTAAGAAAGGTATGGTTTTGTGGACGCATTGATGTAGGGCCATTAAAGGGCAGTCTTGCTTATTAGCAGGCAGGCTTAACAGGAAGGGAATCGAAAGAATAGAGAAGAGAGAGAGTAGAGGAGAAGCTACTAAAGATGGTGGAGGATAGAGAGAGGGAGAAGGAGAGGAGAAAGGATGGGAGACCAAAACTACAACAATTTTCTCAATAACAAACTTGCATATACCACATAAATCAAGATTATCCAATGACTATCTCATCACCATTTGCAGCGTGTTTGAGCTTAAGACCAAGTAACAGTATTTTTTTAAACAAGTTGGGGGCTGTGTAACTTGTTGGCGGGCCAAGTAACTTGATGATAAATTAACTGAAGGACTAAATTGATGGTCGAGCAAGTTTTGTGTTGTTTAAGTGCCAACTAACCTAATAGCTATGACACTAATTAAATGGGAACAAAATACAGACTTGATACACATCAGTTTCTTGGATCAAATAATTTTAATGCTCAAATATACTCAATGCTCCTGGTAGTTGGATAACAGTTAGAATTATTATAATAGAAACTATGCCATAAGATCCAGTTCCTTGACTTCATCACACATCTTGTAAGCAAGATTGCAACATGGTTCCTTCATTTATTAAGTGACCTCTTAAACAGACATGTTGTATGTTGCACCTGTATAAATTATTAGCAGCCACTAAGTTTGCAGGGCTGGTTAAATTCCCTCTTAAATGTTCAAGAAGCAAATCTGTGGAAAGAAGCAACATCATAGAAGATAAGAATGCGATGAAACAATTGCATCATGCATCATGTTTGTAGAACATCAGTAGATTGATGGTTAAATTCCCTCCCTTTTGCTCCCTCCCTCTCTCTCTTCTCTGCACTGTGGGGACATACGCATACTGTTGTAGTTGAGAAGATCATTTAATTTTTCTGTTTCTGTTGTATTCAACAACGATGAATGTTTTCACAACTATGCTTCCTATATTGTTTAACGTTGTCGTAATAGTACGGATAATTCCTACGCATGCATAGTATTCAAGATCATTTCTGTCATTGAACACTATCCAACACACAAACATTAGATGCTCTTATGCATCTAATTAGATTAATAAAATGCTGAACAAGTTAAGAGAATTATATTCAGCTTTAAAAGGAAACCAGTTGTAGAGGAAAGAGTGCCATAGTTGTGGAAGGGAGTGTGTGAGAGCATGCATCAACATGAGTCTTTCAGCAAGATGTTCCAGGTTAAATAAAACTTATTAAAGAAGCAACATGAAATAAGACAGAAAATATGAATTAAAACATCTTTCAATTTCCCTCACTGAGAGACCTTGTGTTTTCTTTTAGCCAAGAAAAATGTCACATTTCACTTGGGCTATAGGAACTGCATTAATTGAGGGATAAAGTAATCGAGCATTGATTGCGATGGTTTGGGAAGGGCTTTAATGAAGTAGGGTGTTTTAATCTTTGTTAGAGGAAGACCGTGACATGGATGGCAGTTGTGTAAATGATGATATATAAAAATATTATTATAATATAATAATATAATATATATTATATTTTAATTTAATAAATCATATTATATTTATACTTCATATTATCTATATATATATATTATTTATCTATTATAATATAATATAATATTTGTTTATATATTATAATATGATATGATTTAATATATCACATTATATGATATTATATATAATATGATTTATTAAATTAAATAATATATATATTATTTATCTATTATATATAATATTTGTTTATATATTATATGATTTAATATATCACATTATATGATATTATATATGTAGTAATATAATATAACTATAATAAGGGTAATTTTGGTCTTTTATGGTTAGTAATTTTAGATTTCTTTGGCATATTAAATATGATGATGTTAGATCACCAATGATCCTTAATCATTGTGATATACCATACCAAACTTAGTGATCTTTGATCATTGGGGATCAAGTCATCTTAGCATTGGGGTCACCAATGATCCAAGATCATTGGGTTGATCCCATAATAGTCGCTAAATGCCTCCTAACTGGTTGGAACAAGGCTTGATTGTTGTGTTGGAATAAGATCATCGGGTGATGGTCACTGCTGGAGTTGTCACATCTATCGCATGACTAGTTCTGGAGTTGATGATACTAATGCCTTGTGATGTACGCATGATTGGATCTTATTTTTTTTCCCATAAACATATATACTTTACGGTTAGAAGCAAATCTTCATTTTTTTCCTCATTTTTTTCCTTTTAAGTGATAGCTACAATTAGTTTGCTTTCAATTTTCTTATCTTTTTCAATGCTGATCAGTCGCATATATGCTCACATTTGATGACTGATCTATTGGTTACAATGTTTATGCATATACATACATATAAATATGTTCACTTGTCACCATATCTAGATCTGGAGAATTTCTTATGTCTAATACTCCCATCCATCTTGAGAATTTGCTGTCTTATATAATCCTATACCTGTCACCCTGTGACAGTGGTCATTTGAAAGGGACATAGAAATCAATTTTCCCAAAAAAAATTGGGTGTGCTGAACTGGGAATAGGGAAACTTGTTTGGGCCTCCATGCTAGTCAGGGATGGAAGAGAGACTGATAATTTGGAACATGTAGAATATGGTGACATACACTATGGATGAAATTTTATATCCTAATATAGATGGAATATTCATTTGTTCATCTGAGGTTAAAAATGGACGACAACTTTATGGTTTGAAGTGATTGAAAAAGTGATGTAAGATGGCAACTTAGGAATTTAATTTTCCTGACTTGTTGGACCCTGGGGCATTTGGCTGCTCATTGACAATTTACATTGTCAAACCTTGTTCAGTTTACTTTTAAACTTAAAAAGGGAATATTTTCAATTTTTATCAAGCTATAGGCAGTTAATCATTTTTGTTATACTTTCTTTGTATCTATTGCGTTTCCACATGTATTATGTGCAAACTTTTCACCATGGCAGGTTTTCCAGGTTGCTATCTTGAATTTCTACGAGCATTCAACTGTCATGGTGTCATGCATTTAGGTGACTTTGGGGAAGGGGAAAAGTTGGTTGACTTATTAGAGTCAAAGTTTCTGAGAAGAAGATTCATAGATGTTATTTGGATGGCATGTGAGTCTTTAGTGAGCACACCAGAACACTTCAACAATTTTATGTTTGGATCCATAAATGGTGGCTTCCTCAACAAACTTTGAACTAAGTTTTTGAGATGTACTTCTGATGGTAAGTCAGTCTTTGGTGAACCTGGTACATTACTGTAACTGTAAAAGCATTATATTTGCATCTATTGATAGTGCTTTGTTGTCAAGCTTGTTTGATTGAGGGGGTGTTTCAAAATCAATGTTCTTGGGTATGTTGGAAAACCAAGCACAAAAAAGATCAACTGTGCACAACTGTGCATTTGGTGTCTAATAGATGAAAACTGTAGTTTTGGTTGTTTGCTAAGCTGAGATTTTCTTGGCTTCTTCGACATTGGTGGCTTGTGAACTTTGCGGTACATTAACAATAGATGACATAAAAGGTACATTCAAATACTACTACTCATCTGCTGATCACTTTCTTTCTTTTGATTGTCAATTAGCTTTGCTAGTTCTATAATTTTTTTCTTTGTTGATGACTTTGATATTTTTGCATATAAAATAGAAGTATTCCATTGGCTTCAGATTTAAATTGTTTATGGTTATTCTCAGATATTGCTGTAAAATGGCAAGAGGTGCCAGGAGATGTTACAGACTTTCATCTCGTCAGCTAAGGTGGACTCCATATCATGTTCCTTCACGTTGCTGGAAGGACCTTCCAGAAAAAAAGAGCGCTCTAAGAAAGCATCCTTAGAATTGGAGAAAAGGGTCTGGGAAGATGCCATCTGCCCAGTTTGCATGGAACACCCACATAATGCTGTTCTTCTCCTCTGCTCATCCCATGACAAGGGTTGCCGCCCCTACATGTGTGGAACCAGCTACCATCACTCCAACTGCCTAGATCAGTTCAAGAAGGCATACACTAAAGTGACATCCGCTACTCACCACCACGGGTTGGGTTTAGCTATGTCTCGCTGGTCTGCAAGCGAGAAGTCTGAGGTGATGGAGCTTGCATGCCCCTTATGCCGTGGACAGGTGAAGGGATGGGCTCTGGTAGAACCTGCACGTGAATATCTCAATAACAAGAAGAGAAACTGCATGCAGGACAATTGCTCATTTGTGGGGACATACAGAGAGCTCCACAAGCATGTGAGGTCTGAGCACCCTTCTGCAAAGCCTCGTGAGGTGGATCCTTTGCTTGAGCAGAAGTGGAGAACACTAGAGCATGAGATGGAGCAGCAAGATGTTATCAGTACAATTAGGTCATCAATGCCAAGGGCAGATGTGCTTGGGGACTATGTGATAGATGTGAATAACAGTGACCTTGAACTTGATGATGAAGCTGGTGATGGTGATGGGCACGACGAAGGAGGAGGTAGTCATGGCATCAGTACAAGCATCCTTTATTTTTTGTTGAGAGAGGGGGCACGCGTAATGGGACTCCATGGGGAAAATAGCTTATCCGAGGACAGGGAAGAAGAGCATGATGTTTATGCTCCTTCTGTGAATGGTGCTGGTGCTGGTGCTGGTGCAGCAGATATTATCACTGCTAATTTGCCAGTTAGCAATGAAGACTTAACTCCAGCTGCTAGCCATGGGAGAGGTGCAGGTGTGCTGAGATCTGAGAGAAGGCGTCGGCGGCGACGGCGTCGTAGAAACCGTGGCAAATCAGTATCTGGCATGAGAGCTGAAACATAGCTAAGGACAGGGAGACGAGCTGATTTTGAAATACCTAGTTTTCAGATGTGTTTCTCCTTTAGTTTACTGTTTTGTGATCGGACATATAACAGGGAAATGCTGTCTTTATCTTATGATTTGTGAACAGTATCATCTTGTGTCCCATGTATTTGCATATGGATGTTGCTCTACATGCTTCATTGTGTCTCATGTATTTGCATATGGATGTTGTCTTTTATCTTATGATGGGTAAGTAATCTAGAATTGTTAGTTTGCCTCTTTTGTCCCACAAAATGGTTTTTTGAGGTTATACTCCAACAAAGGCCGATGATGAGTGGGAGCTTAATTGTCCACATGCTGCAAGTTGGCTGGCTGTCATCTTCTGACAATCTGAGAAGGCTAATCATCTTGTTACAACCTCTGAAGGCAGAACAACTGTCTGGATGTCGATGTACTGGAGGCGGCCTGAATTTCATATTTGAAATACTCAAATTGTCATTTGACTAGCATTGCAAGGCTAGCGATTTTCACGGTTGTCCTTTTCTCAAGGTTCTGTCACCCATGTGTTGTCAGAATGGCCTTCCCTCTTGTTTGGATAAGTGTGTCCACTTTCTATGCAAAATTTGGATCAATAGAGGCATACGAGTTTGGTGTTTTTCCCCACCAGAATCAGGTAACCAATCTATCAAACCACTGCTGCTCAAGGGTATTATTTGATCTAGTTTCACATCACCCAAAGCGCAGTGATGGTGGATTTCATAAATTGGGAGATTGGTGCTGTTAAACGTTTAACTGGTTTGAGAAGTCTCATGCATGAGAGACTCTTTTAAATGCTTAACTGGGTCGAGAAGTCTCATGCATGAGAGATGGTGCTGCCCCGTATGGTAGGTAGGTTGTTGAGTGAAAAGATAAAAACAATTGAGTGAAGATGTTCGGAGTTTCATTTATATTCTCTTTAAGAAAGCCGTTGACTAGGTCAGTATGGTTATACGCTCTATTTATATGCCTTGGATATCCAATTATAGCTTCAATATTTGCTTTTCTATTCTTTCAAAAGATAATACCATTGAGTGAAGATGATAGAAGTATATTCTCTCTAAGAAAGCTATCGGCATATGCTCTAGTTATATGCCTTGGATATCCTATTATAGCCCCAATATTTGCTTTTCTATTCTTTCGACCATGCTAATTTCACCTTTTATGACCTACACTGCTCATAACCCCACAGCCCACATGCTCCCGTCCCATACGACAACCAAATTAGCCCACATCCTCTCAACCCGAACGACAACCAAATTATGTCTATGATCTAGTATCAACATCACCATAATGATCACCAATAACAATAAAAAGACAAGAGGATGCCTTCAAATTAAAAATATATATATATTTACTGGCTTGAAAAGGAGTAGGGAAAAAACACCCAAGCATGTCATGTGTAGAATTATTTTAGCACACTCAAGTGAACCCTGTGAATACTCTAATGGTGTGCAATGAATGCATGCATATCTTTGTGTCTTCAATAGACATACCCCAAGTGCTCTAAAAAGAAATGGTAAGTCTTTTTTGTTTTAGAATTTTATGTACCTCTTTGATGCTTTCTTTGAGGATAATGGAGTGAAGCTTTGTGATAGATCAAACTACATGAATCGGTTCTTCTTTTCTACCACTGGTTGCAATGGAGAGCCTTATTTCTCACTCACCACCTGTGCTCTCATTAAGAGAAACCACTCACCACCTATGCTCTCATTAAGAGAAACATGATATCTAAACTCATGTATGTATACCTTTTTGGTATTTCTTATTACATACCATAGGTAGATGAGGACCTCTCTAAATTGATTTTTTCAGGAGAGTCTTTTAAATATGTGAGTTTCCTTTATATCTCAAATAACAAATAAGTGGTCTTTATCTCACATTCAAATTAAACAATTAAGCTTTTTGATTAGGCCATCCTAACCATAGGCACTTCGATTTGGGTCTCAGCTCGAATATTCAACATCTCTCATTCACACATTGTGGGGCAACGGGTAGCAAACTCATATCATTTGTATTACTCCACTAGTGACTATTCATATAGGTTAATGAACAGTGCACCTGTGAGTCTTCTTGCAATTTGGGAGTTCTACACTAGAATCCAGTAAGGTAAGCATAGAATTGTGAACCCTAAAAAATAAATGAGTCATAATGCCACAAACCTATTTGATTACATCAAGTTAAACATCTTTAATCCATTAAAGAGCTATATTTAACTTTTCTTTAGCTTTGCATTACACCCATGACCTCTCACTTTTCTAAGTGCTATGACCTCTTAATAGGATGAAATATGTAATCAAACATTCTTCCCTTTATTATCATTTCACTAGACTCTAGGCTAACTACTTTCTCAGTAATATTCCTTATGACTAAATCAATCATGATAATAGGTAACATACTAGAGTAGCTAACATTAACCCTTTGTTTCATGGCATAGACAAAGGTCACATAGGGAATCATTTTAGGGATAAATTTGCCTTTTAGGACTTAGTGAAAAGTAGAGATTCATTCACTTACCTCCTTAGCATGGTTGCCAAGCACAACTAGTATAAAATATATGCTATGATAGTTAAATCTCACCCAGTGAGTGTCTGCCATTTCTCATTAACATACTATATGGATTTTGGGGTAGTCATTCTCATAATGTCTAAATGTCTAACTTGAGTTCTTTTCCTGCTCACCTTTCTAGAGATTGTAGAGTGAACTTGCATCCGACCTTCATCAAGCTAATATGGATTGGGAGTCATGCATATTTGATCCTCCTTTTAAGAACCTCAACTTGGCTCTTACCAGGGCATTATTTTGTCAGTGTCTCATCTTTTGCTTGCTAGCACATAGCGCTAAAAAGTAATAACTCATGTGAGTGACCAATCAGCCTGCTAACATACTTCAAACTTTATAGACATGAATGTGTTAATACCCATGCCCCCCCTCCTAAAACACACATATATGCCAAAAGATAATGTAACAAAACATATCAAAGGTATATGTAAAAGATGAAATATCTAAAATACATAAAAACTAGTCATCATCAACCATCAATATAGCTAGTTAGGGGATCAATGATTGTTGGCCCAGATGACAACCCAAGAGGGGGGTGTGAATTGGGTTCTTTAAAAAATTTAATCCTTTTGAAATATTTGTTTGCTTAGTGTGAGTGAAAGTGAATGCAGATGCAAAAACAAAATACAATCAATAAGATAGAGATAGAGATAGAGAGGAGACACGGCAAACACAAAGATTTTATAGTGGTTCGGTGTATCCAACACCTACGTCCACTCCCAAGATTCACTTGGGTCCACACTATAATCTTCCTTGATTACAGCCGAGTTGTTTTACAAGCTCACAACTCAAACTTGTTGTTTTCCCGGGATCACAACGAACCCAGCCGGTTTTCCGGGCTCACCAGCACAAAAACCCTAACACAAGCTATACCAAGCTTGTACCGAGGTAAGACTACCTCCACTAGTTCAATCCCCCAGATTGAACTAGACACAAACAAAAGAAATATTGTTTTTCAAGTACACAGCTCCTCAATGAGCAAATAATCAAGTAAATGAACAAGGTTTAGAAAAGCCTGATTTGTAGTTGGTTGGCTTTTGAGCTTTTCTTCTTTTCTTCTTCTCCTTGCTAGATTGAATCAAGCCTCAGCTCCGATTCTTCACAGTTGAAGCAGTTGAGAAGGATTGAAAAGCAAGAAACTGATCCTCTTTCTCCACCAAAACTTTGATTTGAATTCCTCTTGAGCTTTTCCTCTTGAGATTCAGGCTCTCTCTTTTTCGGATTTTTGAATTGGGAGTTTTTCCTTCTTTTTATAGATTTCTTTTTTTCTGGAGTCCTTGGCTCTGATCTGAATTCTTCCAGGAGTCGACTCTAACTGGAGTCTGAAACACTTTAATCTTACTCTCTAGACATTAGTCGACTCTCGATCGACTCTAGAGACAACGAGTTCTAACTCTCTGATCTTTGATCATTCTAATCGACTTATATCTGAAAAACTTAATCAAAATCATTAGAGCCTTCAATTGTTATACTCAAATAGTTTTGTTAATCATCAAAATCATCAATTGGGTCAACAATCTCCCCCTTTTTGATGATAACAAAAACTTTGAGTATATGCATTCAAAAATTCATTCGAACTAAAGATTATAGTCATTTTAAAGCTTAAAACATTTTTAATGAAGGATTTGATGCCAATATTCAAAGTGAACTTTTAAAATTATGCATGAGTTCTATATAAGCCATCAATTATGAACATTTAAACTAAATGTACAGAAAATTGCAATTAAGCTTGTTGTTAAGCTCCCCCTGCATTGAATAGCTCCCCCTATATATAAAATCAAATTTTAATTGAACTGATTAAAATTTCAAGTCTCTTTCTTTTTGCATAAACAATCATTTCTCCCCCTTTCTTTCTTTCTTTTTGCATATTCAACCATCTCTCATTAAAATTTCAAGTCTTTTTTTTTTGCATATTCAACCATCTCTCCCCCTTTTTTGTTATCAGCAATAAGGAGAGTATTAGATAAAGAAAGTTATTAGAGAAAAATTGTTGGTTCAATAAGACATAGGGATTCAAGCAGTCAATCATAGACAGATTTGAAAATGTGTAATTGCATTACATAAGTAAGAAACATTACATAAGTTGATTCAAGTACATTCCAAAGTGAGATACATTAGATACTCAAAATTCCTAAATACAAACTATCAAGATAAAGTAAACCTGGAAGATACAAAAGAGTATCAAAATCAAAATCAAAGTCAGATATGTTTGAATACAATTTTCTTCAAGTGACCTATGATTTCCATTACATCATCTTTTTGAGATTTCTTAAAATTTTCAAGACAAGCTTCAATCTGTGAGACTGCAAGGTCAATGTCCTTCTTCAGTTGACCAGTTGCATGAACATAAGATCCCGAGCCATCAGCAATGCCTTCCATCCTTTCAAAGATTTTGTGAAGTTCAGCACCAAAGGATTCAACAGAATTGCTTATGGAAAAGGAAATCATGTCAAGTCTCGAGTTAAGTTCTTCTTTTAGCTGATTGAAGTCTAATCTCATGAGATCTCTGACTGTCATATTCAGCAAGCAAGGCTCTCAACTGACCAATCTGCTCATCAGAGAATCTCCCAGAAGCAGTAACAGACAGATGTGGAGGAGAGGGAACTGTGCTCGGTCCAGCTTCTGAAGGTCCAGCTGTAGATGGTCCCGCAATAAATGGATCAGGGACTGATGGTCCCGCAGTGGATGGTCCAGGGATATCTTCTACTCTGGCCTCTTCAGTTCTATCTCTCTCAGCTCTTTCTTCTCGTCCTCCTTTCATCCAGATACCATTTAACTTCTTGAAGCCCATCCGATGAATAGTAGAAATACTATAATAGTCAGTGTGCCTTAATTTCCTTAGGGGTTCATTATCCATAATTAGCACACCTTGGCTTCTAAAGATCAATGTCAGAACCATACCATATGGCAGTGTAGATCTTTTCTTTGTAGCAGCCTCTGCCATATAACCAATCATCATGCCAGCTAGGTTGACTGGCCTTCCAGTTATAATACAATCCATCAAAAGAATGTCTCGCTCCGAGACGTACTCAAATCTACCAATTTTGGGGAATAAAATTCTTCCACATATGTTGTGTAGTAACCTGAGCTCCAGATTTAATTGATTAGCAAGAATTTCCTCAAACTCGGTTACATCCCTCCCTAACATTCTTGACAATGCACCACTTCTATCATCATGCTGATATTCCATAATACCAATTGTGGGCATTTCCAACAATTTCCAAGGATTTCAGCAGTTATTACAACTCTAGTTCCTCTTACAATACTGACTAAACCGCCTTCTCCTCTACTCAAATCATTGTAAAATTCTCTCACTAGGGCAGGATAAGTGGGGATATCTAATGAACAAATCTTTTCCCACCCCATTTCTTTTAAACATCTTCCTATTGAGAAGCCCTCCGACTCAAAGAAATCAAAGTTGACCTTCCTTCCAGTTGTGATAGTCTTACCGGCTAGTTGATCTACTTTGGGTGAAGAGGGTGAAGGAGGGGAATCTTCTTGAGTGGCCGAAGAGGAGGATGGCGAGGGTTGCCTCCGAATCGTGCGTCGCCTCGTGGGAACGGACGCTCCTCCGACGAAACCGCGCCTCTTGGGTGCCATTGAGAAGATTGGAATGTGTAATCAAAGGTTTTGAGAAGATTGGGGAGGTTGGAAAGGCTTTGGAACTCCTTGGAGGGGTTTTGGGAGACGGATAAAATGATTTGGGGTCGACTCCGCCTTTTTATTTTTGACCTAGTTCGACCTAGAGTCGACTCCCGAAAACTGGGTGTCGGCTCCGAACCAGAAAGTCTGTCAGCGCTCGAATTAGAGTCGGCTCTACAGAAGCCGGAGTCGGCTCTAATTGCTTAGACAGAACATCAAAAACTAAGGTGTCGACTCCACAAACTGTTAGAGTCGACTCTAACAGTTTCAGAGATAAAAAATCAAGTTTCAAGGATCTGAAACTATTCAAATTAATCATCAAACTCTAGATAAATGTTCCTTAGCAATTGGGGAAACAATGAATCAAGATCTAGATAGATTTCCTTATTGAATATCGAGATTTTTCAAGAAATTGATGAAATCTAGATAGTTGTTCTTAAGAGTTTCAGAAAATTATTCCAAAGGATCACAAACTCCTAATTCTCCTCTAAGATAACAAAATCTCTCTTCACTTAAGGGTTTTGTAAATATATCTGCCAGTTGTTCTTCAGTATTCACATAATCAAGACAAATTTCATTATTGGCAACATGTTCTCTTATAAAGTGATATCTAATTTCAATATGCTTTGTTCTTGAGTGTTGAATTGGATTTTTAGTTAGATTGATTGCACTTGTATTATCACATCTTATAGGTGTCTTATCAAGTGTGATACCATAGTCTTCAAGTTGTCTCTTAATCCATAGGATTTGAGCACAGCAACTTCCAGCTGCAACATATTCTGCTTCAGCAGTAGATAATGCAACCGAATTTTGCTTTTTGCTAAACCATGAGATTAAGTTACTTCCTAAAAATTGGCATGCACCACTTGTGCTTTTTCTATCTAACTTACATCCAGCATAATCAGAATCAGAATAAGCAATCAGATTTAATGTTGAGTCTCTAGAATACCATAAACCTACATTTTTTGTTCCACTAAGGTATCTAAGAATTCTTTTAACAGCAATTAAATGTGATTCTTTAGGTTCAGACTGAAATCTAGCACATAAGCAAACAGCAAACATTATGTCTGGTCTACTTGCAGTTAAGTAAAGTAGGGATCCGATTATACCTCGATAATATTTTTGATCAACCTTCTTACCTTCTTCATCTTTGTCCAGCTTGCATGAAGGACTCATTGGTGTTCCGAGGGGTTTGATTGATTCCATACCAAACTTCTTTAGAATTTCTCTTGTGTACTTTGTTTGGTTGATAAAGATTCCCTCTTTGCTTTGTTTGATTTGGAGTCCAAGGAAGAAATTGAGTTCTCCCATCATGCTCATTTCAAATTCTCCCTGCATTAACTTAGCAAACTCTTGACATAGAAGATTGTTAGTAGCACCAAATACAATGTCATCAACATAAATTTGAACTACAAGTAAATCTTTATCTTTTCTTTTCAAAAACAATGTTTTATCAACATTTCCTCTTGTAAAATCATTTTCAATCAAAAATTTACTTAGTCTATCATACCAAGCTCTAGGTGCTTGTTTCAAACCATATAAAGCTTTGTGCAATTTAAAAACGTGATTTGGAAATTCATGATCTTCAAATCCCGGTGGTTGTTCAACAAATACTTCTTCATTTATTAATCCATTTAAAAATGCACTTTTGACATCCATTTGAAATAAATTAAAGTTCATGTGACATGCAAATGCAAGTAATAGCCTAATGGCTTCTAATCTAGCTACAGGTGCAAAGGTTTCATCAAAATCAATACCTTCTTCTTGATTATATCCTTTTGCAACTAATCTAGCTTTGTTTCTAATTACTATGCCATTTTCATCTAGTTTATTTCTAAAAACCCATTTTGATCCTATAACAGAATGATCTTTAGGTCTTTCCACTAATGTCCATACATTATTTCTAGTGAATTGGTTTAATTCTTCTTGCATAGCTAACATCCAATTATTATCTTTTTCAGCTTCTTCAATGGTTTTAGGTTCAATTTGAGAAACAAATGCAAGGTGATTACTAATATTTCTCATAGATGATCTAGTTCTTATTCCTTGAGATGGATCACCTATAATCAATTCCTTGGGATGACTATAAGCGTATCTCCAATCTCTTGGTAGATCTACATCATTATGATTAGTATTAATAACATCAGCATTAGGCGAATCATTATCTTTAGCTTCTTGTTCATGATCTGAAGATACATCAATATTAAGTTTTTCAAGATTGTTTTCGAGAATGTTTGTATCTTCCTCATCATCAATCCTTTGGAACTTGATGCTAAAGATTCATCAAAAACTACATGAATAGATTCTTCAACAATTAAACTTCCTTTATTGAACACTCTATATGCTTTACTAGTTGTTGAATAACCTAAGAATATTCCTTCATCAGATTTTGCATCAAATTTACCTAAGTTATTTTTACCATTATTATGAATAAAACATTTACAACCAAATGCATGAAAATATTTAATGTTGGGTTTTCTATCATGCCATAATTCATAAGGTGTTTTCTTTAAAATAGGTCTTATTAATGCTCTATTTAGGATGTAACATGCTGTGTTAATAGCTTCCGCCCAAAAGTATTTCGGGAGTTTACTTTCACATAGCATGGTACGGGCCATGTCTTCTAGAGTTCTATTTTTCCTTTCAACTACTCCATTTGTTGAGGGGTTCTTGGTGCAGAAAAATTATGATTAATACCATTTTCATTGCAAAAACTTTCAAATAAGTGATTTTCAAATTCAGTTCCATGATCACTTCTTAGAGACACTATGGTAGTGTTTTTCTCATTTGTTACTTTCTTGAAGAATTTCAGGAATATCGAGAAAGTCTCATCTTTGTGAGCTAAAAACATTACCCAAGTGAATCTAGAGTAATCATCTACTATCACAAGACCATATTTCTTTCCTCCTAGACTTGTGGTTCTAGTTGGTCCAAAAAGGTCCATGTGAAGTAGCTCTAATGGCCTAGAAGTTGAAACAACATTTTTAGATTTAAAAGAACTTCTCGTTTGTTTTCCAAACTGACATGCATCACATATTTTGTTATTTTCAAAATCTATTTTAGGTAGTCCTTTTACTAAATCCATTCTAATTAGTTTTGAAATCAGGTGTGTGCTTGCGTGACCTAATCTTCGATGCCACAACCAACCAATCTCATTCATATTAGCATTATTAGCAACTAAGCAATGATTATTAGTAGACAAATTGTCTAAGTCAATCAAGTATACATTGCCATTTCTATTTCCAATAAAAACAATGCTATTATCAATGGGATTAGCAACTGTGCATATAGAAGATTCAAATGATACTTTAAAACCTTTGTCACATAATTGACTAATGCTAATTAAATTATGTTTCAAACCATCAACATATAAGACATTTTCAATATATGTGGAGGGAGTTATTTGAATGTTACCAAGCCCCAAGATTTGGCCTTTGCCATTATCCCCAAATGTAACTACTCCTCCTCTTTTGCTTTCGAGGGTGATGAATTGATCTTTGTCACCCGTCATGTGCCTTGAGCAGCCGCTATCAAGATACCACTTTCGCTTTGATCTTTTGGCCGCAAGACACTCCTGCAAAGATGATCAAGTCTTATGTTTAGGTACCCAAGCTTTCTTGGGTCCTTCATGGTTAGTAGCAATAAAAACTGTTCCTTTTGGAACCCATATTTTCTTTCCTTTAATATTTAAGTTTTTATTAGGTTTTAGAATTTTACATTCATAAGATTTATGTCCTTTTTGATTACATTTAAAGCATGTAAAATTACTTTGGCCAGCACGCACAAAAATATTTTTCAGTGATTTTTGTTTTCTAAAGTGTTATACCCTAATCCGGCTTTGTCAAAAACTGCTTTTTGACTATTTAATAACATGTTCAATTTAGTTGAGCTTAAGGTAAACTTATCAACTATGTTCTTATATTTTTCAACCTCTTTCCTTAGTTTATCATTTTCATTGGAAATTAATTCTTTTTCTTTTACCAAAATTTCATTTTCAGATTTAAGTTTCTTAACTTCATTATTAAGATCTTCCTTTTCTTTAATGAAAGTTGAATTTTCATTTTTCAAAAGCTTGTATTTCTTTTTCAAAACCTTGAAATCGCCGACAAGTTCATTAAAAGCATCAAATAATTCATCAAATGCAAACTCATCGCAAGGGTTATCGGAACTTACCTCATCGTTGTCGTCCGCCATAAAACATACATTTGCGACTTCCTTTTGTTCTTCTTCTTCGGAAGAAGATTCTTCGCTATCACTCCAAGTCGCCACATAAGCCTTCTTTTTCTTTTTGTAGGCTTTCTTTAATTTAGGACATTCATTCCTAAAGTGCCCCGGTTTATTACACTCATAGCAAGTCAAGGGGTCTTTCTCTTTTTCTTTGTCCTTGTCCTTGTTCTTATCCTTTTCTCCTTCCCACTTTGCTCCAAATTTCTTCTTGTGGAAGGGTTTCTTTCTCCTCATGAATCTTTTAAACTTTTTAGCTAAGAGAGCAGTCTCTTCATCATCATCATCATCATCATCGCTGCTGCTCTCTTCTTCTTTTGCAGCTTTGAGGGCAATCACTTTCTTCTTCTTTGTGTCCTCCTCTACGTGCTGCTTCATTGTCAACTCATGGGTCATAAGTGATCCTAGAAGCTCCTCTAAGGGCAGAGTGTTGAGGTCCTTTGCTTCTTGGATTGCTGTCATTTTGGCTTCCCATGATCTTGGTAGTGACCTAAGAATTTTTCGAACAAGTTCTGAGTTAGTATATGTCTTACCAAGACTTTTTAAACCATTTACAATATCTGTAAATCTAGTATACATGCATGCAATGGTTTCAGATTGTTCCATGCTAAACAACTCATATTTATGAACAAGAATATTAATTTTAGATTCTTTTACTTGGTTGGTACCCTCATGGGTAACCTCTAATCTATCCCAAATCTCCTTTGCGGAATTACATGTGGAGATTCTATTAAATTCATTTGCATCTAAAGAGCAATATAAAACATTCATGGCTTTAGCGTTAAGCTGTGCCATCTTCCTATCATTATCATTCCAGTCCCTTTCGGGCTTAGGAACAATAGTGCCATCAATAACATGTGTGGGTGTACTAGGTCCATTAATTATAACACCCCATAGTTCATAGTCAGAAGCTTGAATGAATATCCTCATTCTAGCTTTCCAATATGAATAATTTGAACCATTAAACAGTGGAGGTCTATTCGTAGAATGACCTTCAGCAAATGATCCAACTTGAGCTGCCATTTGGATCTTTAGCTCTTGATCGTGTGATCAAAATCTAATGAGCACTAGCTCTGATACCAATTGTTGGCCCAGATGACAACCCAAGAGGGGGGGTGAATTGGGTTCTTTAAAAAATTTAAACCTTTTGAAATATTTGTTTGCTTAGTGTGAGTGAAAGTGAATGCAGATGCAAAAACAAAATACAATCAATAAGATAGAGATAGAGATAAAGAAGACACGGCAAACACAAAGATTTTATAGTGGTTCGGTGTATCCAACACCTACGTCCACTCCCAAGATTCACTTGGGTCCACACTATAATCTTCCTTGATTACAGCCGAGTTGTTTTACAAGCTCACAACTCAAACTTGTTGTTTTCCCGGGATCACAACGAACCCAGCCGGTTTTCGGGCTCACCAGCACAAAAACCCTAACACAAGCTATACCAAGCTTGTACCGAGGTAAGACTACCTCCACTAGTTCAATCCCCCAGATTGAACTAGACACAAACAAAAGAAATATTGTTTTTCAAGTACACAGCTCCTCAATGAGCAAATAATCAAGTAAATGAACAAGGTTTAGAAAAGCCTGATTTGTAGTTGGTTGGCTTTTGAGCTTTTTCTTCTTTTCTTCTTCTTCTTGCTAGATTGAATCAAGCCTCAGCTCCGATTCTTCACAGTTGAAGCAGTTGAGAAGGATTGAAAAGCAAGAAACTGATCCTCTTTCTCCAATTTGGGAAATCCACCAAAACTTTGATTTGAATGCCTTGGATTCCTCTTGAGCTTTTTGGAGTGGAGTGGATTTGAGCTAGAAGGTTTTTCTCTTGAGATTCAGGCTCTCTCTTTTTCGGATTTTTGAATTGGGATTTCTCTATTTCCGTTTTTCTCTTGTTTTTTTTTTTCTTTCTTTTTTTGAATGATAGTCTTCCCTTTTTATAGATTTCTTTCAAACCATTTTTGGAAGAAAACTATCCGTTGGAGTGTACCTTGCAACAAAATATATCCGTTAGAAATAAAGTAAAATAGAAATATTACCGTTAGAGCTGATCTGGCAATTTGATTTTTCGTTCCAGGTGGGTTGGAGTCGACTCTAACTTTTCTGGAGTCGGCTCTAACTCGAAACACTTTAATCCGTTAATTCTGGAGTCGTCTCTGACTTTTCTGGGGTCGACAAGAAACTTTTCTGGAGTCGACTCTAACAGACCCGGAGTCGACTCTAAGTCGGGGCCAGAAAAATCAACGTTCTGTCTTTTCTGTTGGAGTCGGCTCTAACAGTCTCGGAGTCGACTCTAACTTCCGTGCCAGATACTGGAGTCGGCTCTGTGATTCTCGGAGTCGACTCTAATGTCTGCAATCTTACCTAGACATTAGATTCGATCCAGAACAAGATTTAACTCCTGATTTTGATCATTCAATCGACTTATAATCTGAAAAACTTAATCAAAATCATTAGAGCCTTCAATTGTTATACTCAAATAGTTTTGTTAATCATCAAAATCATCAATTGGGTCAACAATGATCATGCATCTACTAGAAATATGTTGTACAATTACTTCCTTCTATTCTATGGCCTCTCATAGACATCGATGTGTTTGATCCTGCCATGATTCTCAGGGTCCTTTGTGTATGCAGGTGTTGCCATACTATAATAATAAATTGTCACTAGATCAAAACAATGGGTTACAACTCTAATATCTAACGAGAACCTCCTTAACCAAATTAGTTCCTAGGATGTTGCTGAACATGCTGCAAACTTTCCTCCATGATGGATAGAGTTACATAGGTTTGCTTCTTGCTAATTTAAGAAATGATGCCATGATCCAACAAGAATGTATAACCAAAGGTCGTCTTATGCTTATCTCGATCACCTCTTCAATCAGCATCATTGTAACCTACGATATGTAAGTTTGATCCCTCATAGCATAGCATGTAATCCGTGGTGCCTTTGAGAAACCGAAGGATCCTCTTGATTGGTTTCTAGTTGCGATTTTAGAATTTAACTATTATTAGCTAGCTAGGTTCACTACATAATAGATGTCTGACTAAGTACACATCCTAGTGTATATCACAATACGAACTACACTAGCATATGAGATGCAGTTCATCTTCTCCTTTTCTTTATGAGTTTTAGGGAACTTGTTGAAAGAATTGTGCCCTGAAAGCCAATCACAGTTGTTGTATCAGTGACAAAATTTATAATTTCTCTCAATTCAAGAATGATAATAAAGGCAATTTTATATTTTATCATGTGTTGTGTCTTATAATTTTTATGATGAACCCCATAGAATAAAGCAATGTTTTTAGGGTTAAAAAGATAACATTGAGACCTAAAACCTATAAACCCTAATCTAAAATATTCCTAGTCATAGGATAATAGATTTGGAGATCGATGAATCCGGATAGACTAGCACATCTTATGTATGTTCGATTGTGAGGGTGGTTGATCTCACGACCACTTGTGTAAGAATACTAATACAAAGATGTGGGTGCTCATTAGGTTATGAGTTCACTAAATTGATCCGACAGGAGAACATCAAATGAAAGTTTTACTTACTTGTCATAATAGATTGTTCTCTAAGTGGAAGTTGTGTAAGTAATCCTTGGACCTGAGACCACCATAGTATCTTGTGCATATGATCCATATTTTGGTTCATATTCATTCATAACAAAAGGTCATGTACAGGGTGATGCTGGATATGGAGGATTGTGTATGAAGGTAATGAGTAGGTCAACAAGAAATCGATAACTCTTAGTAAGAGGAGTATTTATTCTAAGTAATCTCATCAAATGTTGACTTAGAAAATCTTTGATCAAAGTATGATGAAATTAGAAAAGGTTTTCTAATTTATCATCGGTTGAGTCTTCATTAATGATTAGAGATTCAAATGGATTAAGTGTGAGGGTTTGACATTTATCCATGTCCATCACTTAATCGGATTAAAAAATATCGAAGGATTGAATTGCACGGTAACTTGCCACTAAAGGGTATTTTGATAATTTTTATCAAATTCCTCATCTTCTGGGTAGGCATGACACATTGCTAGATGCCAATCTTGTCTTATAGGTTTTATGAATCAATTAGATTAATTTTATAAGTCAATTTGAAGGTTAGTCCAGATTGATAGTTTAAGTTAGCCCAATTTGACCTGTTCAGATAGTCGGATACATAATCGGGCTAAACCAAAAACCTGTGCTGGCTAGATGAGAAACCCAGAGGGTCACACACAATAAAAAATTGATTGAAGAAGTTAAAAGTATTTTTATTATGATTTTTGGATCTTAATTGGTTGGCCAAGATCGCATACTAGCATATGTGGGCTAATCCGAGCTTCTGACTTAATCTATTTATGTCAATTTGCTTGCTGATTGGGCTAATAAATTTAAGTTGGACTTAAATTAACATTAGCCATGTGTTGGGCAGGCTATCTAGAGTTTAATCTAAATTTATAGAATTTTTTTATATTTTTATGATGATCAAATTCGAATTGGATTCGAATTTCAGCCTGATTTGGTTAGTTTGGGTTGACTTGGTTAGTCTGGGTTGACTCGGGGCCTTAGTCCTTTTTTGAACCATTTTATTTCAAATTTAAATGAGTTTAATTTATTAAATATCATTTAAATTTATTAATAAAATAATTTAATAAATTAAATGCTTAATATGGGCTTATGGGGGTTTGAATCGATGACCCCTTGGACACTTGGTGCCCACTCGGAGTGGATGGGAGTGCTCCTCATGTAAAGCATCTCCCTCCCTCTTCATGCCCCTTGGATGATGCCTTTTCTTTCCATCCAATGCCTCTAATTCCTGTCCCTTTGTTTCTATTTAAAGGGAATGGTAGAAGGGATTCTGTGAATAGAAAGAAAGAAAAACAGAGAGCCAGTAAGCCCTCCTTCTCCCCTGTTCTTCTTCCCTTGTTTTAATATCACATCATATTAAGACAAGGCCCTAAGTTGAGATAGAGGAAGGCTATTAGAGTGTGTAGAGGCTTGTTGGAAAGATTTTGGAAAGATTTTGAAGAGGAGAAAGTCCAAAGAGACATTAGAAGGCTGCATATGATCAAAAGGCTGCCAGGAAGGTTCTAGCAAGCAAATAGAAGTGCTTCTTCGAACCGATTTGCGTGTGGATCATCTTTGGAGGGCAAACACTTGTATACCTCTTGAAGATTATTTGATTTAGCAATCCAAGTATTTTTCTTAGTCATTTATTTTAGATTTTAATTGTTTTACTTTTTGAACTGCATAAAGGCAATCTTGAAAATTAGGATTTTTGGCGATGTTTGTTTTCAAAATGATTAAAGTTTTTGAAAAGTATGCCTTCAAGCATCCCAAAATTTTCATCAGTGGTATCAGAGCCTTCTTCATGCATTCAAGAAGAAATCAAATTAATCTATTATGAATGATTAAATTGATAAATCATTATATGTTTATAGCAAAATAGTAAGATGTTTAACCTAATTGTCATGATATTCATAATGTAATGATATGACTATATTATTCATAAAATGGTTATTATTATGATTGTTAAAGTAAGTAAATCATTATGTTCTAATTCATAATTAGCAATATATGTTATACATAATTGACTATTATGCTTTATATAATGCAATGTCCTAGTAACTACGGATTAGGTTAGTCACCATGGCCATTTGATCATAGGAGCCAAGTAGGTTTTTTAAAGGCCCTCTCTTCCATGCAATGGGATCTCCTATGATGTGTTGGGGTGCCAATGTGATCTTATCCCATGAACAAGTAATGAGAACGGATGATTGCTTTTAATCATATGCTTTTGTGATACATATTAGGGCTAATATACGTATTAGTTGAAATGATGAGATGAAGCATGTATTGATTGATTGTATGCCATAAGATTAGGGTTTCATTATAACTCTAATCAATTTAGAGATATATTTAAAAGTATTAGTTGTCATAATGTTGTAAGATTAATGATAGGCTATGCATATAAATGGATATGTGATACTTAGAAACATAAGGATGTGCTCGAGATGGTAAAAGCCCTCCTAAAATTATATTTAGTTGTACTGTTATATTATCATGAAGCAAATCCTTTTTAAAGATTAATTGATCATTGGTGTCTAAGAAAAGTAGTTCTGGGAAGGTAAAGAGAATATTTTTTAATTAGTTCTATTACTTACTTGGCCAAATTTATTTGGTGTCTAAGGCAAGAACGGGCTACTCCCACACCTCTTTCACTTACCTGGCCAATTCGATTAATTTAAACCTTAGGATTGAAATGCTAATTAGTTATAAATGCACTACAAAATTCCTTTCTTTATGCTAAGCCAAAATTATATCAAAATTATAGTAGGCTTATTGAGCAAACTCAAGGCTTACTATTAGGGTTTGATGTAAAATTTGACTTAGTGCATATTATGCTTTATAGTATGCTTGTTAATGCTACTTTGTTGAGCAAACTCAAGGGCGACATTATTCAATCATGACTATATATAATGAAGGATCTAACTAAACTAAGATATTATAGTTTGTTATGTAAATACAAGGCTATAAGTATCTTAGAGGCAAGTGTAATGTTGATGAAATTGGAAAGAAAATTTTCTACCCTTGAACTTATAAATGTTTGTTGAGCAAACTCAAGGCATTTATAAGGAATTGGAATCTCAACCCCACTAAAGAAACCAGATATTGGTTTCTCGTTTAACATAGTAGAAGGTTATGGTATTCGAAAAAAAGTGGAAGACACAATTAGATTCAAAGTCCTTATCTAATTGTGATTATTATTTTGAGTGGTCTACTTATATATTGTTTTTGTTTGTTTGTAGACAATTAATGGCTTCATCATTATCACTGTGGGGCATTTTAGATGCCAATAAATTGATTGGACCAAATTATGTCAATTGGTTGAGGAACATGAGGATTGTATTAGCTCAGAAGAAAATTTTCTACATTTTTGATTCTTCGAATCTAGATTCGATCAGAGAAGATGCTTCCGAGAAGGAAAGGACTACATATATGATGTGGCAGAATGATAGTATGACTATTAAGTGCATCATGTTGGCCTCAATGAGCAATGAGCTTTAGAGGCAACATGAGAAGATGAAACCCCAGTCTATACTTCTTAACTTAAAAGAGTTGTATGAGAGCATAGTAGGACTGCAAGATATGAGATATCTAAGCAGTTGTTCCATGCACATATGAGTGATGGCTCGCCTGTTCAGGTTTACGTCCTGAAGATGATTGACTTAATCACCCAATTAGATCAATTAGGCTTTGTCATGGACGAGCAGCTAAATCAGAATCTGATCCTGCAGTCACTCCCAGATTCCTTCTCATAATTTATCATGAACTACCACATGAATAAATTGAATCTTATATTATTAGAGCTGCTTAACATGCTTAAGACTGCTGAGAGCCATTTTAAGGAAGAAAGGCTCATCTTCTTCTGATTGATAGGAAGAAGAAAGAGGTGATGAAGAAGGGTTTAAAAAGAAAATTAAACCCCAAAAGGAGCATCAAGAAGAAGAAGAAGGCAAAGAAGTCTTCGGATGAAGGAACTTGTTTCTTCTGCGGTAAGAAGGGACATTGGAAGAAGAATTGTAAGAAGTACCTAGCAAGTTTGAAGCAGGATATCGATAAAGCATCAAAAGGTTTGTTAATAATACAAAAAAACTTATCATTGAGTTTTTTAACTTCTGATTCATGGGTATTGGATACCGCATGTGGGGCTCACATATGCAAATCTTTGCAAGGGCTTCACAAAATTAAAAGGTTGGAGAAAGATGACTTCAAGCTTTATGACGCCAGTGGAGAGGCCATCCATGCAGAAGCTATTGGAACCTACTTGTTATTATTGCCTACGGGCAAAATACTTGAATTAAAAGATTGTTATTTTATTCCGAATGTAGTCAGAAATATTATTTTGTACCATTGTTATTAAAACAATGTTATGAAATAAAAGTTAAGAGCAATTGATGCTCTATATTCAAATGACTTCTTTGGAATGAAAAAAATTGTGAATGATCTTTTAACTCTATCACTCAATGATAATGTGTTGCTTGTTGAAAACAAAAGAAGAAAGAGAGATGATACCAATGAAACATTCCTTTGGCATTACCGATTAGGCTATATAAGTGAGTCAAGAATTAACAAGTTATACAAAGAAGATTTTTTGGACCTTATGATTTTCAACCATTAGGAACTTGTGAATCTTTCTTCATGGGAAAAATGACCAAATCTTCATTTACTGGACATCGAGAAAGGGCAACTGAGTTATTAGGGTTAATACATTTAGATGTATGTGGACCCATGTCAACTCAAGCTATAGGAGGATACTCTTATTTCATCACATTTATAGATGATCTATCAAGATTCGCATATGTGTATCTTATGAAACATAAATTCAAAGCCTTTGAAAAGTTTAAAGAGTATCAAAATATGGTTGAGAAACAAATTGGAAAATGTATTAAAATCCTTAGATCTGATCGAGGAGGTGAATACTTATCTAGCGAGTTTCTTAATCATCTTAAGGATAATGGTATTCTCTCTGAATGGACACCATCATATACACCACAATTAAATGGTGTAGCATAAAGGAGGAACCGTTCCTTATTTGACATGGTACGGTCCATGATGTACTTCACGGATCTTCCAATATCCTTCTTGGGTTATGCTCTAGAAACTGCTGCATATGTAATAAACAGGGTACCATCAAAATCAGTTTCTAGCACTCCATATGAATTATGGAATGGCAAGAAGCCAAGTCTTAAACATCTTAAAATTTGGGGTTGCCCAGCTTATGTTAAAAAGGAATTTGTACATAAGCTAAATGCTAGGGCTGAAAAATGTAGGTTCATCGATTATTCTCAAAAAGGTATTGGATACCTTTTCTATCATCCTACTGAATAAAAGGTATTTGTTAGTAGTTATGTTGTCTTCTTAGAAAAGGAATTTATTCAAAAAGAAGGTAATGGCAAAATAATCGAATTAAGTGAAATTCAAAATAAACACACTCAAGTTCCTCAATCAGAAGTACAAATTGATAAGGTACAACCACAACATACACCTCTTCTCCGTAGGTCAAAAAGAGTGCGGGAAGCACCTCAAAGATATGGTTTTATGATTGGAAACAATAATGAAGCCAACATCATTGAAAATGATGATCCACTAACCTATATGGAAGCAGTCGAGAGTAAGGACTCCGATAAATGGCTTAATGCCATGAAATCTGAGATGGACTCCATGTATGACAATCAAGTTTGGACTTTGGTTAATCCACCCAAGGGAATTATCCCAAAAGGGTGCAAATGGATCTTCAAAATAAAGATTAGAGCATATGGACAAATAGAAACCTATAAGGCTAGGTTAGTGGCAAAAGGTTTCAAGCAAAGACATGGTATTGACTATGATGAAACTTTTTTACCAGTTGACATGCTCAAGTCCATTAGGATTATGCTTGCTATTGCTGCATACTATGATTATGAAATCTGGCAGATGGATGTTAAGACTGCATTTCTTAATAGAAATCTTGAGAAAGAAGTCTATATGTCACAGCCAGAGGGGTTTGTCTCAAGTGGGAGACCAAACCAAGTATGCAAACTTAGAAAATCTATTTATGGATTAAAGCAAGTATCGAGGAGTTGAAACATTCATTTTGATGAAACTATTAAAGAATTTGATTTCATAAAGAATACGGATGAACCGTGTGTATATAAGAAGATAAGTAGGAGTGCCATTGCCTTTTTGGTCTTGTATGTGGATGACATACTTATCATTGAAAATGATATTCCAATGATGCAATCGGTCAAGACTTGGTTGTCAAAACGGTTTTCCATGAAGAATTTGGGAGAAGCATCCTATATTCTAGGAATAAAGATCAATATAGATAGATTTAAGAGGATGCTAGGGTTATCCCAATCCAGGTACATAGACTTCATATTGAAGATATTCAATATGGAGGAAAGTAAGAAAGGTTATTTGCCCATGAGTCAAAGCATACACCTATCTAAAAGGATGTCTCCTAAGACTCCAGAAGAAAGAGATACGATGAATAAGATCCCTTATGCTTCGGCAGTAGGATCAATTATGTATGCAATGCTATATACCAGGCCTGATGTTGCTTATGCTTTGGGCATAGTAAGTAGATTTTAGGCTAATCTAGGGGAGGATCATTGGAAAGTAATAAAAAATATTCTTAAGTACCTGAGAAGGACTAAAGATGTTTTTCTCATATATGAAGGATCAGACTTAAAACTAGAAGGCTACATAGATTTTAGTTTTCAATCTGATCCAGATGACAGTAGTTTATATTAGGATATGTCTACACTCTGAATGAAGGAGCAGTGAGTTGAAAAAGTACCAAGCAGTCAATTGTAGCTGATTCATTCACTGAGGCAAAGTATATAGCTGCAACAGAAGCCACTAAGGAAGCTGTCTGGGATGAAGAAGTTCATCACCAAATTGGATGTAGTTCCTACTATACAACAGTCGGTGCCATTATATTGCGATAACACTAGAGCTGTGGCACAAGCGAAGGAACCAAGGTCTCACCATAAATCCAAGCACATCATGAGACACTTCCACCTCGTTCAAGACATCATTGATAGACATGATGTGATGATAGAACAAGTTGAAACGAAGAACAACATAGCAGACCCATTCACTAAGGCCCTTCCACTACATCAGTTAGATCGCCATCTTGATTGTATGGGTATTAAATACAAGGGCGATTAGCTTTAGTGCAAGTGGAAGATTGAAAGAATTGTGCCCTAAAAGTCAATCACAGTTGTTGTATCAATGGTAAAATTTGTAATTTCTTTCAACTCAAGAATGATAATAAAGGTAATTTTATATTTCATCATATGCTTTCTTATATTTTTTATGATGAACCTCATAGAATAAGGTAATATTTTTAGAGTTACAGAGATAACAGTGAGACCTAAAACCTATAAACCCTAATCTAGAATATTAATATCATAGGATCATAGATTTAGGGATCGATGAATATGGATAGACTAGCACATCTTATGTATACTCGATTGTAAGGATGGTTGGTCTCACGATCACTTATGTAGGGACACTAATACAAAGATGTGGGTGCTCATTAGGTTATGAGTTCACTGAATTTATCCGATAGGAGAACATCAAATGGAAGTTTTACTTGTCATAATAGATTGTTCTCTAAGTGAGAGTTGTATAAGTAATCCTTAGACCTAAAACCACCATAGTATCTTGTGCACATGAATCCATATTTTGGTTCATATTCATTCATAACAAAAGGTCATGTACGGGGTGATGCTGGATATGTTGTATATGAAGGTAATGAGTAGGTCAACAAAGAATCAATAACTCCTAGTAAGAGGAGTATTTATCCCAAGTAATCTCATCAAATATTGACTCAGAAAATCTTTGATCAAAGTATGATAAAATTAGAAAAGATTTTCTAATTTATCATCGATTGAGTCTTCATTAATGATTAGAGATTCAAATGGATTAAGTGTGAGGGTTTGATATTTATCCATTCCCATCACTTAATTGTGTTAAAAAAATATCAAAGGATTGAATTGTACGGTAACTTGCCACTAAAGGATATTTTGGTAATTTTAACTAAATTTCTTATCTTCTAGGTAGGCATGACACATTACTAGATGTCAATATTATCTTGTATATTTTTATGAATTAATTAGATTGATTTTATAAATCAATTTGAAGGTTAGTCCAAATTAACAGTTGAAGTTAGGCCGATTTGACCTATTCAGATAGTTGGATACATAATCGGGCTAAACCAAAAATCTACTGCTGGCTGGATGAGGAACCCAAAGGATCACACACAATAGGAAATTGATTTAAGAAGTTAAAAATATTTTTATTAGGATTTTTGGATCCTAATTGGTTGGCCAAGATCTCATACTAGCATATATGGGCTAACCCGAGCTTCTGACTTAATCTGTTTAGGTCAATTTGCTTGCTGATTGGGATAATAAATTTAAGTTAGACTTAAATTAATATTAGCCACATGTTGGGCAGCCTATCTAGAGTTTAATCTAAATTTATGGGATTTTTTTAGATTTTTTATGATGATCAAATTCGAATTGGATTCAAATTTCAGCCTGATTTGGTTAGTTTGGGTTGACTTGGTTAGTCTGGGTTGACTCAAGGCCTTAGTCCTTTTTTGAACCATTTTATTTTGAATTTAAATGAGTTTAATTTATTAAATATCATTTAAATTCATTAATAAAATAATTTAATAAATTAAATGCTTTTGGTGATGGTGTCTTAATCTGAACTATTGGATGGTGTCTTAATCTGGACCATTAGATGGTGCCTTAATTTGAACCATTGGATTATCATGAAATAAGTATCGGATGAGGTTATCAATGTGAGAAAGTTGATGGTGCATGGATAAGGCTTATCGAATAAGTCTTTTGAGTGGATAAGTCTTTTCGCACAATCCTAGTTGGTGAAATCATCTAAATTTTTCATGGAAACCTCTATCTATCATCCGTCCAACATCAATTAGACCTAACCATCAGGAGACCCAATTTAGAAGCATATCGTATTCCCAATATCTAAGTGCTCCTCAACCTCCACCAAATAATCATGATCCTACTTTCAAAAAGAAGGTGTTACAAGCATTGAAAGGGCTACAATGAATATTCAACTCCTTCACTTACACACACAATCCATTTCAAAACTAGAAATCCAGATAGGTCAACTAGCCACATCATTCAGTGAAAGAGAATGGGATAAGATACTGAGTCAGCTCGAAGCTAACCTTAGGAACCTAAACATCCAAGGATCAAAACAATGAGTTCAGATCAACCAACTAAGTGTCATTCATACATTAAGATCTGAAAAATAAATAAATAACCAGGTGGATACATATGAAGAAGAAGAATTAGAAGTCCCACCACTTGAGCAACTTATTAAGCTGTGTCAGTCCAAAATACCTAAGGCATCAGAGTCTAATGTAATGCTCAACCCACCAGCTGAGCCCATGTCAGAAGGAGATAAACCAAAAATTAGGGTTGTAGCACCATTCCCAAATAGACTTAAGTCCAATCAAAATTTAGCCCAATTTGATAAGATTTTGGAGGTCTTTAAGCAAGTTAAAGTGAACATTCCCTTACTGGACATGATCCAACAGGTCCCAACCTATGTCAAATTCTTTAAGGATCTACATACCAAAAATAAGACCATCAATGTGCCCAAGAGAGCCTTTCTGGCAGCGAGTGTGAGCTCTTACCTGTCAAACCATATGCTAGTGAAATACAAAGATCTAGGGTCACCCACTAATTCATGTATTATGGGGAACACCCTTATAAATAGGGCTCTATTAGACTTAGGGGTGAGTGTTAATATATTACCATACTCTGTATATGAGCAACTAGGGTTATGAGAACTAAAGCCTATGGGAATGACCCTACAACTAACAGATCACTCTTTGAAAGTTTCGAAGGGAATAGTAGAGGATGTATTTATCAAAGTTGGTGACTTTATCTACCCAGTGGACTTTATGATTTTAGAAACTGAACCAGTAACAAACCCAAAGAGCCATATTCCAATGATTTTAGGTAGATTATTTTTGGCTACAGCTAATGCCCTAATTAATTGCCAAAATAGATTAATGAAACTTTTCTTTGGAAATATGTCAGCTGATCTTAATATTTTCAATCTTATCAATACACATCAAATGAGTGACTCAAATTATGTTTAGGATACTATTTCTGATCTAATTGACCTTAGTGACGTAGAGCTTGACCTAAAATCTGCATGAACCAAGATGGAGAGCAAATGAATGAGGTTGCTATAATTGATGAAAAATCAAGATGGAAACCTTCAAGTGAACTACTAGACAAAGTACCTGAACCATTACCCAAACCATCAATAGAGGAAGCACCCAAATTAGAACTAAAACCACTTCCCAAGCACTTCAAATATGCATACCTTGGTCCATCAAAAATCCTGCCTATGATTATTTCAGCAGACCTAGACTCCTTACAAGAAGGAAAACTATTGAATGGGAATGAAGAAGTGTTAGGATGGACCATGGCTAACATAAAAGGGATTAGCCCCTCGATCGTTCATCATAAGATTCACTTAAGGGAGAAAACCAAGCCTATAAGAGATCCTCAAAGAAAACTTAAACCAACCATGAAAAAAGTAGTAAGGAAAGAGATCATCAAACTCCTTGACAATGGTAATTAAAGTGAGCCATGACGTTTGGTTGAAGACGTTAAACTTAGCACTTTTTGGAAAACAACCCAAAATTTTATTTTCTGACTTTATTTTAGTAATTCTTATTTTTAGGAATAAGAGACTACTCCGCTGGTCACTCCTAACATTACACAAGGCATATCTCGTCCAGATGGTATTTCTCTTCATTTTATTCTTTCCTACTCCATTAAGGACAATGGGAATTAAGTTGGGAGGTAAGAAAAACCTTTTTCAAAAATATTTTGAAAATACCTTGGTAATTTTTAAAAATTTCAATTTTTTTTATAAATCATGTACCATGAAAGAAATAGCAAAATCAACTAGAAAAAGGTAATAGAGTTAGAAAGTATTGACTAATTACGGTAGCGAGCCAAGGAGTAGACTGGCTAATCAAACTTTTATCACCCTACTTATGTCATCTAAAGGCTATTAGCACTTTCATTGCACATGCACACTGACGAGGTAAACTAGGTATTAGTTATAAGGTCAATTGAAGATTTGATCATTATTGAAAATTGGTAATTGATATACACTCCAATAAGAGAAACTTGAATTTAAGAAAAGAGCTACCTGCCTAATAATATATAAATATAAATGAAAAAAATAGCAAGTCTAAACATTGGTTTTCCATCGAGTAACCGGGCACCTTCGCCTAAGTAAGCATTGTTGTTCGCATCAAAAAGTGGGTAGTATAAAGATATTGCTAAAAAAAATATAAAAAAAATATATCAAGCAATGTGAAAGCTACCTTAGGTCAGGTGCTTAATTTGAGGGTGTATAGAAAATTGATCAAAGAAGGTGATAAGCAAAAATACCATTGATCCTTATAAGCTAGTACCAAAATGCTAAGTTAGTCATCACAAACACAAGTGTTGTAGATCTATGGATGAACTCTAAGAAAGTTTCTAATAGTTCTGACTGCGAAATTTACTTCAAAAACTCAATACTTAATTAGTGATTCTAGCTAGATTCTTTCAACCTTAAGCCTAAATTTAATTTTGCAAAAGAAAATCTTAGTGACATATGATTTTATTTTAATTACATTGCTAAGGGACTAGCAATGATTAAGTTGGAAGGTGTGATAAGTCTATTTATTTTCCCAATTTAGCTATTAAAATAAATATTAATTACTTTAAATTTATTAAGAATTGATACTTTTTATGGATGTTTGTAGAAAAGGAGCCTATAGATGGAAAGAGCTTGATTTTTGGAGTCCAACGAACGATACTCAAATCAGGACTCTGTTTACCCAAAAAGGAAGAAAGAGATGATTTTGCATGATTCCTGGTAAAACTAAGGCAGGTGATGTAAAACAGATGGTTGAGGAGTTTTTTCACGATATCTAAATGATCTTGAACCCGATTGATTCCAACTTTGACCGAAAGGAAGCCCTGAATAAGCTCTATAAAAGGAAGACCTCCGGCAATAGTCTAGGGAGGAGTTTTCTCCAAAGTTCATTTTATTTTTCTTTTATTTAGATCAACCTGGGGAAGAAATATTATGGAAGGGATGCTGGCGGCAGTAATGTATGGCTAGATTCTTTCAACTTGGGATGATGATGAAGTCTGTAACCAGGTTCTATCTTTCTTTTTGTTCTTAATTTCTATGCAATAAAAATCATGCTTTTCTTTCATATATCTTTCGAGTTACTTTTCTGATCAAGGTTTTGATCTGGCATACAGGGCTTGTACCCTCTATCTGTTGGGGAATGCGGAATACCCCCAAGATCACGGCTATAGCGTATATGAGTAATACAAAAAACTTTTACCGTTCTAATCTATGAGTACAAGATCATACCTTCAGATTTGAACTTTGGAACACTTTGATTCGATTGCTCGACCTCAACCTTTTAGCCTTCCACCATATTTCTGAAAATACCTTCCTTCTCTCACAAGATGGTGGGATCTCTTGGCCGTCCTAGGGTTTCTTGTTTTTCTTTCTTCAAAACCGTTCTCAAAACCTTAACCCTAGCAACCAACTGAGAGGGTATTTATAGGGCTACAACAGGGACCAATAGGCAAATATGAAAAGGACTTCCCACGTAATTAAATCTCCCAATCCTACCCCGGGTTAGGATTCAATTACATAAATTACAATTCATTCACTAAAGAATTATAATTGTACTCCTAATCATATTGAATTTATATTTTCAAGCCTTTAATATTAAATACTTATTATCTCCCCACGTTAAGATTACAGATATCCACCAATTAAATTTAATTATTGACAATATAATTTAATTAGCTTTTATTATCCTTAAGACTTATCCACTTAACTTATTTGATGTATCGGATTCAAAATCCACTTGCAAGATTTGATACAATCAAAACTTATAAGCTTCCTCAAGGGGATATCATCAATCCAATTTATCAGGACGTGGTTTCCTTCAACTATTAATATTCACCATATATATAATGTTATTGCCCAACCCACTTAGTTTATTGACTCATATAGAATCTTACTCTATGTGTAATCAAAGCAATAATCACTACATACATGTGTCTAGAAATAGAATTTGGATTAAGAGCATAAGTAATCATAATATTCATGAGTTTTAAATTATTTTATAAAGTCAGTATAAAATAATTAATTCAACTGGGTCCTTTTCAATACACACAAGTGTACTAGCACAAATAGTTAGAATAAACCATTCCCCGTAGTCAAGACAGACCTACTAAAATTTGTGCTACAGTTCTACTGATGGTGTGTCCAATTCCATCTAAAACTGTGAACAATAAACTTGTATTCCAAAAGAACCGATGATCTAGTCTTCTGTGTGTAAGCCGTACTCTACACACTAGATCAAATACTCTTTGTAAATACTAGACATATGCACATATATAGTAAATGGCACACATTGCTCAAAATGAATTCTCATTAAAATATAAAGACATAACATAAAGCATATCTTTTAGTCTATATCTCTATCACTATCGACGTACCATGATCTCATAATACGGTACGTGAATAAGAGAGACAAATCATAGTATGGTAGTTTAGATATCTAACTTTGCAAATAATTAGATAGTTTATACTCTAAGAGGACGTGACATGATCTCCTGATACGGTACGTGCTGGATAAGAGATAAATTATTATAACCTTGAATTTGCAAAAATTATTGCTAATGCAACATAAAGAAAAGAAGATAAAGCCTGTTTGCATGATGGATTTGGATTCCTGAGTTGCTTCTCCTACTATTTTATTTTTTACTACCAACGACAGTGATCAAATGTTGGCACAGTTGTCGAAGATCCAAGCACGATTATTTCATAATAAAAAAATTTATCATAATTTTTTTAAAAAAATTTATTCTTATTTTTGATTTTTTTACTATTTCATTATTATTTGTGCTTCTATATAAAAGAAAAGAGTATAAAAAAATAAAAATAATTCTTTTTTTGTTGAATAGTTATTGCTCTCTTTAGCTTATTATTTTTTTAAGTTACCTTAATTATTAGATTTTCTTATATTCTTTTTAATATTAAAAAATTTACTTTCCTTTTTATCATCAATCCACTTTTAACCTAATTAACTTTTCTTTTTAATTAACTTACCTTAAAGAACCTAAAAGAAAACCTAAGATACTTTCCATAAAACATAATTAATTTAAGAAAATAAATAATAAACTTTAAAAACTTTCTAACTTGTTTAGACATCTTATTTGAATTGGATTGCATTTTCATAAAATACTTTAAGGGCACAAACCCCTAATCAAGATAAGATGGGACTTTCATCACCCTTCATTGGCCCACAAACCACATCCTTTATTTTGCATTAACTCAAGTCTTTAACTCTAAAATTAACTAGATGTCAGCCCGGAACTCGAGCTCAATAGGATAAAGCACCCGAAAGAGTTGGATCGGATCGAGATTGACTGATTAACTGGTGTCTAAAAAAGAAAAGGAAAGTGGTTATTTAATTGGTTCCGTTCACTTACCTGGTAAGCAACGGGGGACCCCACTGATCTTACCCTTAACTGGCTAGTTGATCAGCTAATTTTTGATTTGGAGGGCTCCAAGGCGGTCTTGAAAGTTAGGAGCTATTTAGATATAGGTTAAGCCTAGAGTAGAGAGTCTAATCTTTGTTAGCTTAATTGCTAATAATTATTAAACCCTTACTAAATAATTCTTCATTGCTCTTAGTTCTAAGAATCTTTTAGGATATTTTCTTTAGAATCTTCTTCTTTTCCTTCTATTATATTAGTTTAAAAAAAAGAGAACTGAATTACTATTTGCTTTAGAGTGTATTGGTAGGGTGTATGCTGTCGCCGAACGTTACAACCCAACCTCATACCCTTAAATTCTGAAATAAAGAGAACTTGTAAAGCAAAGAGCATGGATCTTAATCAAGAAAACAATCTACCACGTCAATTAACTTCACCCCTTCACAATATACATATTCACCATGAATACAAATACCCCCAATAGAGGCTATCTAATATGAAATTAAGTCCAGTGTAATCCAAATGTTACCAGCTTTCCATGGATTTACAAATAAAGATCCCTATAAACACTTAGATGAATTCTTGAAAATTTACTTAACTGTCAAAATTCAAAAATTTTCGATGAGGCACTTAGGCTTAAGTTATTCCCTTTCTTCCTAAAAGATAAAGCCAAGTATTGGTTAAATTCACTAGACACTGTTATAATTTCAACTTGAGACCAACTTCAGAGGAAATTTCTTAAGAAATACTTTTACATAAGAAAAATGAATCAAATCAGAAAAGCTATGACCAGTTTTTTCTAGTTAGAGGAAAAAATATTTCATAAAATGTGGGAGAGATTAAAAGAATTAATTAGGAAATATCCGCACCATGCAATACCTAAATGGTAGTTAGTTCAATGTTTTTATGATGGATTGTCAGAAAGGCATAACAAATGGTGGATGCCTCATGTGGAGGAATATCTGTGCTAAAAAATGAACATGAGGCAGGGCATCTTTTTGAAATTCTAAGTAAAAATTTCTTGCACCACATGTCTGCTGCCTGTTGAGATCCTCCCACAGAACATAAAAGAGATGGAATATACAATATAGGTCAGTCTATAGACATCTATATCAAAATTGATGAACTATCCCAAAAACTTGACCGAATTCTACAAGTTGGAAACACTTCTTCCACATCTACTCAATTACATGATGTTTGTATAATCTATTCGAGTTTGATCCATTCTATAGTTGAATGTCCAGTTGTATATCAATTTTCGAAGCTTGTTTAGGAGCAAGCCCACCAAACTCAAACTCGAATAGCTCCTAGATCAGGAAATGATCCATATTTGAATACTTACAATCCTAGTTGGTGAAATCACCCAAATTTTTTATGGAAACCCCAACCTATCATTAGTCCAACATAAATTAGGCCTAACCATCAGGAGACCCAATTTAGAAGCATATCGTATTCCCAATATCCAAGTGCTCCTCAACCTTCACCAAATAATCATGATCATACTTTCGAAAAGAAAGTGCTACAAGCATTGAAAGGGCTAAAAATGAATACTCAACTCCTTCACTCACACACACAATCCATTGCAAAACTAGAAATCCAGATAGGTCAACTAGCCATAGCATTCAGTGAAAGAGAATGGGGTAAACTACCAAGTTAGCCCAAAGCCAACCCTCAGAACCTAAACATCCAAAGATTAAAACAAGGAGTCCAGATCAACCAACTAAGTGTCATTTATATATTAAGATCTGGGAAACAAATAGATAACCAGGTGGGTACATATGAAGAAGAAGAATTAGAAGTCCCACTACTTGAATAACTTATTGAGCTGGGTCAGTCCAAAAAACCTAAGGCATCAAAGTCTAATGTAATACCCAACCCACCAACTGAGCCTATATCAGAAGGAGATAAACCAAAAATTAGGATTGTAGCACTATTCCTAAATAGACTTAAGTCCAATCAAAATTTAACCCAATTCGATAAGATTTTAGAGGTCTTTAAGCAAGTTAAAGTGAACATCCCCTTAATGGATATGATCCAACAGGTCCCAGCCTATACCAAATTTCTTAAGGATCTATGTACCAAAAAGAAGACCATCAATGTGCCTAAGAGAGCCTTTTTGACAACCAATATGAACTCTTACTTATTAAATCACATGCTAGTGAAATACAAAGATCGAGGGTCACCCACTATTTTATGCATTGTGGGAAACACCCTCATAAACAGGGGTCTATTAGATTTAGGGGCAAGTATTAATATATTACCATACACTGTATATGAGCAATTAGAGTTAGGAGAATTAAAGCCTACAAGAATGACCCTATAACTAGCAGATCACTCTTTGAAAGTACCCAAGAAAATAGTAGAGGATGTGTTGATCAAAGTTGGTGACTTTATCTACCCAGTGGACTTTGTGATTTTAGAAACTGAACCAGTGACAAATCCAAAGAGCCACATCCCAGTGATTTTAGGTAGACCATTTTTGGCTATAGCTAATGCCCTAATTAATTACCGAAATGGATTAATGAAACTTTTCTTTATGAATATGTCAATTGATCTTAATATTTTTAATCTTACTAATACACATCAAATGAATGACTCAAATTATGTTTAGGATATTATTTATGATTCAATTGACCTTAGTGACGAAGGGCTTGACCTAGAAATCTGCATGAACCAAGATAGGGAGCAAATGAATGAGATTGCTATAATTGATGGAAAATCAAGATGGGAACCTCCAACTTAACCACTAGAGAAAGTACCTGAACCATTACCCAAACCATCAATAGAGGAAGCACCCAAATTAGAACTGAAACCACTTCCCAAGCACTTCAAATATGCATACCTAGGTCTATCAGAAACCATGTCTATGATTATTTTAGCTGACCTAAACTTCTCACAAGAAGGGAAACTATTGAATGGGAATAAAGAAGCATTAGGATAGACCATAGCTAACATAAAAGGGATTAGCCCCTCGATCGTTCAACATAGGATTCACTTAAGGAAGAAAACCAAGCCTATAAGAGACCCCCAAAGAAAACTTAAACCAACTATGAAGGAAGTAGTAAGGAAAGAGATCATTAAACTCCTTGACAATGATAATTAAAGTAAGTCATGACGTCTGACTAAAGACGTTAAACTTAGCACTTTTTGGGAGACAACCCAAATTTTTATTTTCTGACTTTATTTTAGTAATTCTTATTTTTAGGAATAAGAGACTGCTCTGCATGATCACTCCTAACATTAAATGAGACATATCTCGTCCAGGTGTTATTTCTCCTCGTTTATTCTTTCTTACTCCATTGAGGACAATGAAAATTAAGTTGGAGGGTAAGAAATTTTTTTTTCAAAAATATTTTAAAAACACCTTGGTAATTTTTAAAAATTTTAAATTTTTTTTATAAATCATGTGCCATGAAAGAAATAGCAAAATCGACTAGGAAAAGGTAATAGAGTTAGAAAGTATTGACTAATTACGATAGCAAGCCAAGGAGTAGACTAGCTGGTCAGACTTTTAGCAGCCTACTTATGTCATCTAAAGGCTATTAGCACTTTCATTGCACATGCACACTGACGAGGTAAACTAGGTATTAGTTGTAAGGTCAATTGGAGATTCGATCATTATTAAAAATTGGTAATTGATATACATCCCAATGAGAGAAACTTGAATTTAAGGAAAGAGCTACCTGCCTGATAATATATATATATATATATATATATATATATATATATAGCAAGTCTAAACATTGATTTTTTCATCGAGTAACCGAGCACCTTCGCCTAAGTAAGCGTTGTTGTTTGCATCAAAAAGTGTGCAGTGTGAAGATATCACTATAATATATATCAGGCAGTGTGAAAGCTACTTCAGGTCATGTGCTTATTTTGAGGGTGTATAAAAAATTGATCAAAGTAGATGATAAGCGAAAACATTATTGATCCTTACAAGCTAGTACCAAAATGCTAAGTTAGCCATCACAAGCACAAGTGTTGTAGATCTATGGATGAACTCTAAAAAAGTTTCTGATAGTTCTGATTGCAAAATTTACTTCAAAAACTCAATACTTAATTAGTGATACTAGCTAGCTTCTTTCAACCTTAAGCCTGAATTTAATTTTGCAAAAGAAAATCTTAGTGACATATGGTTTTATTTTAATTACATTGCTAAGGGATTAGCAATGATTAAGTTGGAAGGTATGATAAGTCTATTTATTATCCCAATTTAACTATTAAAATAAATATTAATTACTTTGAATTTATTAAGAATTGATACTTTTTATGAATATTTACAAAAACAAGCCTATAGATGGAAAGAGCTTAATTTTTGAAATCCAATGATGCAGACAATACTCAAATTAGAAAGAAAGAAAGAGATGATTTCGCATGATTCTCGATGCAAACTAACGCAGGTGATGTAAAACAGATGGTTGAAGAGTTTTCTTATGATATCTAAACGATCTTGAACCCGATTGACTCCAACTTTGACTGAAAGGAAGTTCTAGACAAGCTCTATAAAAGAAGGACCTCAGGCAATAGTCCGGGAAGGAGTTTTCTCCAAAGTTTATTTTATTTTTCTTTTATTTAGATCACTATATTTAGGCATGGAAAAGAAAAATTATGGAAGGGATGCTGGTGACAGTAATGCATGGCTAGATTCCTTCCACTTGGAATGATGATAAATGATGCAGGACTGATTCGCATGCAAGTAAATTTTATATGATTAATGATTGCAGTTGATTAGTCTTACGAAGTAATAGCCTAAGAAGGATTCAGAAAAACTTACAGTAACTTCGCACACAAAATAGTTCCACAAAAAATAAAAAAGAAAGATCGCTGAGGCTAAGAAGCCCCGGTAGGGCTTGCTCTCCTTCAATAAAGTTACTAGTAGATTAGAGGGGGTGTACCTAGTACGAGGAAAAGATCAAAATGTACCTACCTGGCAGATGCGTCCTAGATGACCATGCCTCGAGCCTACGAATCTGCGGCCAAGTATCGGCTAGCTTGTATGACGATCACCTTGAATTCTGAATTTATGGTTACTAAGGGATTTGCAAGATCACCATACAAGGGCTAATAAGAAAAGAGAAAATCAGAATAAAGATAAAGAGATGAAGAAGAAGTGGAGGAGGTGGGGGCGGCTGAGGGTCCTAGGGCATCCCCTGGATGGGGCAAGGCGGTGGCTAGGGCTCTTAGGTGGCTACTTGGAGGGGTGCAAGGGGCGGCCAGGGTTTGGGGCATCCACTGATGGAGGGCAAGAAGGTGGCTAGGGTTTAAGGTTAGGCAGCTTGGATGCAGGCATGCACAGGAGCAAGAACACAAGAATACAAAGAAAAATATGACTCAAAATAACTGATTGATTGTATTGATTAATTGAAAGGTTTGATACTTTTTTTTCATACAAGAGGGTCTCTTTTATAGGATAAGAGACTTGGGGCCCAAGTAAATACAAATATAAAATAAAAAGAGGCACCCCTTTTCATGAAAGAAAATTTAAAATAATTCCAAAATTGGTGCCCACTTTCTTCTTAAAATGTGAATTAAGTGGCGTCCTTTGAATTTGAATACATGAAAGAAAATTCAAAATTCAGTAATTTGGGATGGCCATATTGGGCGTCCTTTACTTGTTTCTTTGGGCTGAATTTAGGGTTAAAATTTTTAAAAGAATTGGGCGACAATATGGGCATCCTTTACTACTGCAATTCAGGACTAAAAATTTCAATCTGGGCAGCATGCATTTGGGCATCCCTTCATTGCTTCTATGTGTAGGCCTTGTCTTCTTCTTCCATACTGGTATCTTCTCTTGTAAGCTAAACAAACTTACTACATGACTCATATTAAAATAAATTGAACTAGACATGATTCAAATTAAAATAAACTGAACTAGAAAATAAACTAAACTCGACGAGACTCAAATTAAAATAACTAAACCTAATTTCCCAATGCAAGATTTGAAACAAAACTAATCAGATATCCACAGAGGGTTATGAATCCTCTGCCTGATCCTAGTGCCCACACCAATTCTCCCGGGATGGAAAGAACTTGACCTCATCGAGTATGGATCGTTCTGGCTCTGGTATCTCTCTAGTAGGTCTGGGTCAAAGCGTTTCTTTCCGTAGCCAGTCAACTTTCTCTTTGTTATATTTTGCTCTAAAATCCTTCTTAATGTTTTCCTTGTTAATCTCGAATTCTTTGGAGATCATGTTTAGTTGGTTTGTCAGAAAGAGAGATCTGGAATTTCTTATTAGAGATGATTATGGCCGAAGGGGCTCTAAGAGCCACCAACACCACTGAAGATAGTACCATTAGAATCCTAGTCTAGGGTTTTACTGGACAATTAGAAGGATGGTGGAACAGATATCTCAGACCTGAAGATAGAGAAAACATAAGGACTAGCACAAAAATCATAGTCAAACCAGATTCATCAGAAACAACAGAAGAACCCAATGGAGTGGAAACCTTAATCCACACCATATACATACATTTTATAGGATCGAAAGATCAAAAACAAGAAAGCAACAAAATGCTTTTAATGAAGCTTATATGTCCTAAAATGCAAGATTTTAGATGGTATAGAGATACATTTCTATGCAGAGTCCTAGAAAGAGAAGATTGTAAGTCTCCTTTCTGGAAAGAGAAATTTATCTCAGGATTACCCAGTGTATTTTCAGAAAAGGTTAATGAAGCCTTAACAGAAGAACACCAAGGCAACATTAGCTAGGAAAATGTCACTTATGGTGATATTTGTGGAATCATTAACAAAACAGCACTCAAGATGTGCACAAAGATGAAACATCAATCTAAATTAAAGAAAGATGAAGTTGCAACTAGAAAAGAATTAGGAGGATTTTGCAGACAATATGGTTACGAAGTATTAGTGCCTCCCTTCAAGAAAAAGAAGAGAGCCAACAAAAAACTAGAAAATCCAAAATATTATAAAACCAAATCAAAAAAACAAAAGGAGGGAAAAAAGATATTCAAAGATTAGAAGCCCGGAAGAATTCCTAAGTGGAAAAAGAAACACAAGCCCCAACCAAAACAGGAAAAGATCCCAACGTGCTATAAGTGTGGAAAGAAAGGACATTATAGCAAAATTTGTAGAAAATATAAAGTATCCCAAATCCAAGAAATGGATATCCTAGAAAAACAGAAGGAAAAAATATTAAAACTAATATTGACAGACAGTGAAGAAAGCTGCTCTTCAGACCAAGAAAGTAGTTCAAAAAATGATCAGATCAACCTAATAGAAGAAAATAAAAGTTCTTCTGATAAAGAAGAAACCTCTTTAGAAGATTTAGATGAAATTGCACTATGCGGGTGCACTGAAAATCTTAGAATAAATATGATCAGAAATAGAAGAAGTGATTTGCTTATAGATCTCATAGGAGAAATCGATAACCCATAGTTGAGAAAAGAATACAAAGAGAAACTTAAAGAAGAATTACAACCTAAAACCAAGAAAGAAGTTTTAAGCTTACCAGAAATAATTAAACAAAAAGATCAAGAAGAGAAACTCAAGACAGACCCAATTCATCAACTAAAAGAAGAAGTTAAACAAATAAAAAAAGAAATTAGAACATTAAAATCAAAATAGAAATGCTAAAGAAACCAGATAAAGGAAAAGACATCATTCAGGAAGAAGATAGTGAACATGATAGTTATCTAAATAAAATCACAATAGTAAAGGTTCAGAAGTGGCACATCAAGGTCAAATTAGTAGTCCAAGATGAAACCAGAAATACATACGCCTTAGTTGACTCAGGAGCAGATATGAACTGTATCCTAAGGGGACTATTCTCTAGAAATATTATGAAGAGACATCTGAAAATCTTTACACAGCAAATAATGAAAACCTTAGAATCAGACACAAAATATCAAATGTATATGTTTGTCAAGACATCATCTGTTTTAACACAACATTCATAATAGTCAAAGATATTCAAACTATTATCCTAGGAACACCGTTCCTAACCCTTCTCTATCATATGGAAATCATTGAAAATGGAATATCAACCCATGCCTTAGGAAACAAGATTACTTTCAGATTTGTAAAGCCTATCAGGACCAAAGAAGTCAACCTGTTAAAAGATCTTAGCATTCAGAAAATACAGTCCTTAGAATACAAGGAACAACAGCTCTTGAATCTTAAAGATGAAATCAAGATAACTAGGATAGGAAAACAATGACAAACAAATCCTTGGAAAAATAAGATAAAGGAGATTCAAGAAAAATTAGAAAAGGAATTATGTAGTCAGAATCCTACAGCTTTCTGGGATAGACAAAAGCACCAGGTTAGTCTACCTTACAACAAAGATTTTAAAGAAATCAATATTCCAACAAAGGCTAGGCCTATTCAGATAAATACAGAATTACTAGAATACTGCAAGAAAGAAATAGCAGACCTACTAGATAAAAAGCTTATCAGACCTAGTAAATCCCCTTGGTCTTACTTAGCCTTTTATGTTTAGAAAGCTTCAGAATTGGAAAGAGGAACCCCTAGACTAGTCATTAATTATAAACCTTTAAACAAAGTCTTAGAATGGATCAGATACCCCATACCCAATAAGAAAGATCTTTTATCTAGACTTTATAAAGCAAAGATATTCTCCAAGTTTGATATGAAATCAGGATTTTGGCAGATACAGATCAAAGAATCAGATAGATATAAAACAGCCTTCATAGTACCCTTCGGACATTACGAATGGAATGTAATGCCCTTTGGACTTAAGAATGCCCCTAGTGAGTTCCAAAATATGATGAATGAGATCTTCAATTCAGATACCCAATTCATAATAGTCAACATAGATGATGTCCTAATCTTTTCAGAAAACTTAGAACAACATGTCAAACATATCAGACATTTTCATAACCTAGCAAAACAGAACGGGTTAGTAATCTCAGCCCCTAAAATCAAGATTTTCCAAACCAGAATTAGGTTCTTAGGATACTTTATCTGTCAAGGAACCATCAAACCTATAGAAAGATCAGTAGAATTTGCTGATAAGTTTCCAGATAGAATTACCGAGAAAAATTAGCTACAAAGATTTTTAGGATGCCTCAACTATGTTGCAGATTTTGTTCCAAACATAAGAATCATCCTAGAACCTCTGTATGCACAACTTAGAAAAAAGAAAGCAAATTGGATAGAGGAGAACACACGAATTGTTAAAAGGATTAAAACCCTAGTCAGAAAGCTTCCCTATCTAGAATTATTAAACCCAGCAGCATTGATCATAGTAGAAACAGATGCCTCAGACATAGGATTTGGAGGAATCATTAAACAAAGAATAAATGACAAAGAAAACCTAGTCAGATACCACTCAAGAATTTGGAATAATGCTCAAAAAAACTACAGCACAATAAAAAAGGAAATTCTAGCAATCGTCTCTTGCGTCCAAAAGTTTCAAGGAGAATTATATTTTAAAAAATTCCTTCTCAAATTGATTGCAAATCAGCAAAAGATATTTTAGAAAAAGATGTTGAAAACCTTGTTTCCAAGCAAATTTTTGCCCGATGGCAATCGATTTTATAAGTATTTGATTTTGAAATAGAATATTTAAAAGGAACAGAAAATAGTCTACCAAACTTCCTAACCCGGAAATTTCTTATAGGAACAAGATGTCAACAAACCCAGAACCAAAGCCTCCTATGCCAAACCCATGACCCTCATACCATTTCAACCGATTACCCCTACCAAAAACCAATATACAGCCCTTGCATCATCCTCCCAGAGCTATTCCTAAGCCACATAGAAATGGTCACCTCTTGGTCCCAACATTTTCGCAAACCAAACCAAACCCAGTCGACCAACCCTAATGCAGCCAGACCCAGTCCATCCAGACAACCTCCAGTCAATCCCTACATTCCCAAGAATTGTTCTATTACAATAAAACTCCTGAAAAAAGATGAAATGAGCAACCAGCAAACACCCAAACTATCCAGAATATTCCCCTTAGTAAATGAAAAGATTATTCAATACCATTTACCCAGAGGATACCAAGTACCCTTAAAATCCCAGGTATATTATGAGTTTATTCTGGTAGATTCAGATTCTGCAGAAATAACTCATACTTCAGCACCCAACTCAGAAGAAATAGCCTATTCCAAATGTAAGATCCTAAAATTCATCACCAAAGAAGAATGGGGAAACCCTTACTAGGCCAGAACCTTTTCTCAGAAATATTCACCCCCTCGGTATAATTATTTTGACTATCAAGAAGCATGGTTTAAGGCCTTCTACCTTAAACCCACAAACCACAGGTAGTTTTTCAGCTTCTGCCAGAAGTTCACCAAAAAAATCCTAAGTTGGATCCATAATTGGTGGGTCTACTTTGGATTAACCAAAGAAATACTACCAAAAGAAGCACAAAAAGCATGGATTTATTTTCATGACAATCTCAAGATGACAACCTATGGAAACAAGTCCATTATTTTCTCTATAGAATTCGAAGTCCCTTGGATCTTAGGATGGGACTTTGCTATCGACAGAAGTTTAGACCATCAGTATCCACCCATCCTAGAACGAAGGTTCAGGATTAAATGGTGGAAGAACTTCCAATCAGGGGAACGATTATTAATAAGTAATATCCGATTATGGTTAATTACTTATGATAATCTTCGACAGTTCCCAAAACCAGAAAAGAGTCCAGCCTCTCCATCTCCAGGTAAAATTCCCAATAAAAAGAAATTAAAGAAAAAATTACTAGAAGAATTATCCCAATTGGGAGACTCAGATAATGAAGAGGACATTGGCTCATCGCAACTAGATCCAGCAATGCAATTTGCCCAAGACCCTTATGAAGACTACGATATCATCTGATCCTCATAAGGTGATAGACAATGACAAATAAAACCTTCCAGATAGGTTTTGTTTGACCCAAACATTAAAGCAATCTGCCAACCACAGTAGCAGTACAGTCACAGCCTGCCGATCACAGTGGCAGCCAAACAGCCCAGCCTGCCGACCTCAGTGGCGGTCCAGTAGCTACCCAGTCATTCAACACAGCTTGCCGATCACAGTGGCAGCCAAACAGCCCAGCCTGCCGACCTCAGTGGCAATCCAGTAGCAGCCCAGTGGCAACCTGCCAGCCCATCAGAACCATGCTCAGACATAGTGCCCAACCATTTTGGTACCAAAAATCCAGACAGATCTTATCTCCAACGGTCACAACATGTGAAGCTCTAGTACCAACCACAACCAATCAGACTCTTTTTGAGAGCACTGTTCTAAAAAAGGACACAAATGCGGCCATACATGTGCTGTAGTGCTCGCCAGCTATCCCAATCCTTGTACCTTCCAGCATTTGGTGCGGTCCCATGCCAACTCAATCATTGTACCAGATGGTCCCACGCCAACTCAATCATTGTACCAGACTGAACCCATTACCCCAATAATTATACAAGTCCAATAATGCTACTACAATTATTGTCCTAGACCTACCCAGACCTACCTCAATAATTGTACCAGAGCAATAATGCTACCTCAATTATTGTACCCGGCCTACCCAGACCTACCTTAATTATTGTCCCAATCCAATAATTGCCTCAGCCTCCTCCTATAAAAGCCCTTGGACATGACTCATCGGGATCATCGCTCACTCTATGAACAACCACTCTCAGCCATAACCACTCTCAGCCATAGCCACTCTCAATCATGAATCTAGCCATTCATAACCTTACCCTAGATCTCATAAACCTCATGAACTTCATCGACCTCCAGTTCCAATCGTTCCCAGAATACCAGCCAATCTTTCAAGAAACCATGAACCTAGTAACCCATAGCCTCATGTACATCCTCGACCATAAGGACCTGAACCACCTTGAAGGGACCAGCCTACTCTCAAAATAAGTTTTCAGATTGTAAAAACTCATTTATGTAAGTTTACTGCTTTCAGATTATATGTAAATTATTTCAGCTATAGTTTCTAAAAAGTCTACTCTTTTCCTCTCTTGTTTGCTATGGAATTTTATCATATGTTTGATCTGCACTCTAGCAATCATCTCTTGCATCCAAAAGTTTCAAGGAGAATTATATTTCAAAAAATTCCTTCTCAGAATTGATTGCAAATTAGCAAAAGATATTTTAAAAAAAGATGTTGAAAACCTTGTTTGCAAGCAAATTTTGCCTGATGGCAAGCAATTTTATCAGTATTTGATTTTGAAATAGAATATTTAAAAGGAACAAAAAACAGTCTACCAGACTTCCTAACCCAGGAATTTCTTACAGAACAAGATGTCAGACAAACCTAGAACCAAAGCCTCCTATGCCAAACCCATGACCCTCATACCATTTCAATCGATTACCCCTACCAAAAACCAATATACAGCCCTTGCATCATCCTCCCAGAGTTATTCTCAAGCCACACAGAAATGGTCACCTCCTGGTCCCAACATTTTCCCAAACCAAACCAGACCTAGTCGACCAACCCTAACACAGCCAGACCCAGTCCATCCAGACAACCTCCAGTCAATCCCTACATTTCCAAGAATTGTTCTATTACAATAAAACTCTTGGAAAAAGATGAAATGAGCAACCAGCAAACTCCCAAACTATCCAGAATATTTCCCTCAGTAAATGAAAAGATTATCCAATACCATTTACCCAAAGGATACCAAGTACCCTTGAAATCCCAGGAATATTATGAGTTTATTCTGATAGATTTAGATTCTATAGAAATAACTCATACTTCAGCACCCAACTCAGAAGAAATAGCCTATTCCAAATGTAAGTCCTAAAATTCATCACCAAAGAAGAATGGGGAAACCCTTACCAGGCCAAACCTTTTCTCAGAAATATTCACCCCCTTGGTATAATTATTTTGACAATCAAGAAGCCTGGTTTAAGGCCTTCTACCTTAAACCCACAAACCACAGCTATTTTTCAGCTTCTACCAGAAGTTCACCAAAAAAATCCCAAGTTGGGTCCACAATTGGTGGGTCTACTTTGGATTAACCAAAGAAATACTACCAAAAGAAGCACAGAAAGCATGGATTTATTTCCATGACAATCTCAAGACGACAACCTATGGAAACAAGTCCATTATGTTCTCGTAGAATTCCTAGTCCCTCGGATCTTAGGATGGGACTTTGCTATTGGCAGAAGTTTAGACCATAAGTATCCACCCATCCTAGAACGAAGGTTCAGGATTAAATGGTGGAAGAACTTCCAATCATGGGAACGATTATTAATAAGTAATATCCGATTATGGTTAATTACTTATGATAATCTTCGATAGTTCCCAAAACTAGAAAGGGGTCCAGCCTCTCCATCTCCAAATAAAATTCCCAATAAAAAAGAATTAAAGAAAAATTACTAGAAGAATTATCCCAATTGAGAGACTCAAACAATGAAGAGGACATTGGCTCATCACAACCAGATCCAGCAATGCAATTTGCCTAAGACCCTTATGAAGACTACGATATCAGCTGATCCTCATAAGGTGATAGACAATGACAAATAAAACCTTCCAGATAGGTTTTGTTTGACCCAAACATTGAAGCAATCTGCCAACCATAGTAGCAGTCCAATCACAACCTACCGATCACAGTGGTAGCTAAACATCCCAGCCTGCCGACCTCAGTGGCAGTCCAGTAGCAGCCCAGTCATTCAGCACAGCTGCCGATCACAGTGGCAGCTAAACAGCCCAGCCTGCCAACCTCAATGGCAGTCCAATAGCACCCAGTGGCAACCTGCCAGCCCATCAGAACCATGCTCAGACATAGTGCCTAACCCACTTTAGCACCAAAAATTCAGATAGATCTTATCTCCAACAGTCACAACATGTGAAGCTCCAGTACCAACCACAGCCAATCAGACTCTTTTTGAGAGCACTGTTCTGAAAAAGGATACAAATGCAGCTGTACATGTGCTGTAGTGCTCGCCAGCTATCCTAATCCTTGTACCTTCCATCATTTGGTGCGGTCCCATGCCAACTTAATCATTGTACCAAACGGTCCCATGCCAACTCAATCATTGTACCAGACTAAACCCATTACCCCAATAATTGTACTAGCCCAATAATGCTACTACAATTATTTTCCTAGACCTACCCAGACCTACCTCAATAATTGTACCAAAGCAATAATACTACCTCAATTATTGTACCCGGCCTACTCAAACCTACCTCAATTATTGTCCCAGTCCAATAATTGCCTCAGCCTCCGCCTCCTATAAAAGCCCTTGGGCATGACTCATCCAGATCATCACTCACTCCACCAACAACCACTCTCAGCCATAACCACTCTCAGCCATAGCCACTCTCAATCATGAATCTAACCATTCATAACCTTACCCTAGAACTCATAAACCTCATGAACTTCATTGACCTCCAGTACCAATCGTTCCCAGAATACTAGCCAATCTTTCAAGAAACCATGAACCTAGTAACCCACATCCTCATGTACATCCTCGACCATGAGGACCTGAACCACCTTGAAGGGACCAGCCTACTCTCAAAATAAGTTTTCAGATTGTAAAAACTCAGTTTATGTAAGTTTACTAATTTTAGATTATATGTAAATTATCTCTTGGAAATTGGCTAAAGTTTGAAAACTAATTGAGGTAGAAAGTTTAGAAACCAATGAATCCCAAGACCAAGACTTCTATTCAGAAGAAACCATTAATATGTTGACTAGATCAGTATCAAAAGCAGAAATAGACATAACAAATAAGAAAATTCCAACAGTCAAGTATAATCAGATATACAAAGTATAAAGTTTTGATTTCTTAGAATAATATAGAATCAAAACCGCAGAACATAGCCTACCAATCAAATTAGAGAATGGCCAAACCAGTATTAGACTTTTTAGAAACGAAGATATTCAGTCTTTAAACACCAAGTACAAATACATATATATATAGCAGCCGTCCAGGTTGCTATAATCCCAAATCACAGATTAGAATGAATAAACCCATATTCATTGCATTAAAAGATGGTCGCTTCAATGAAGCAAAAGACGCAGCCCTCAGTATTATCAATACCAATGTCAATTGGGGACCTATTTACTTCGAGAACTACCCCAACCTAAGTTCAGAGATAGACAAGGCTATCAAAGACTCCTTAATCATAGATATTAAAACATCAGGATACGGCAACATAAAACCAGGATATAATCCTCTCAGTATTGTATACAGAGTAATTTATAAATTAATGACAACTAGAACTAATGCCAAAGGAATAAGGAAAACTCCAAAGGGGAAAACCCTATTCCTAGCAATAGATGAAAAACATCAATCAATAGTACCCCAGATGTACAATTCGGAAGAAGTAGAAATTAAAGATAACTAGATCTTAGAAAAGATACAGCCCCCTAGAAGGTCAGTGAAAGAAAAAAGAACAATTAATGAAATAACGCAAGATGATAAAGGAAATGTTAGTTATAATTTCAGAAGATCTTATAGCATGAGGAATCTCAGCACCGAAGAAGGCAGCATAAGGAGCCTAAAACTCAAAGGAGTTGACTTAGAACCTAACATCCCAAACATGTATTACGAAAACACAAACTACTCCCCGACCTATTCATAAATGATGTAGGAAACTCCAAACCAACTAAACATGATCTCCAAAGAATTTGATATTAACAAGGAAAACATTAAGAAGGATTTTAGAGCAAAACATAACAAAGAGAAAGTTGACTGGCTATGGGAAGAAACCAGTCCAAAAGAGAGAGAATACTTAAAACAAGATTGCTATAGTTTCATGAATAAAGAAAAAATAGAAAGTCCCTATTTTACATGGCTTGAACAAGCATGTAAAAACAGGAAAATCACAGATAAATATCCTTTCAGATCCTTAGGAATAATCTGGAGAACTACAAAAAATAAAGAAATAAACTCAGAATATATTCCTTTGGAGGAATGCCAGATTAACTATAAAAATCAGATAATAATTGCCTCTCCATTCAAAGTAATTAAGTCAGAAAATAAACATGAACCGGCCACTAACAATGAAATCAAGAAAATAGTCCAACAGAACAATTACAGTAATCAACTTTTGCATACAATATCAGATCAATTAAGTAGAATAGAGAATAGTATCAACTCAGAATCCAAGGATTCTAAGATTATTCAGGAAATAAGGATGCAAAAGCCCATCTTTGAAATAGACAATAGTTGGGAAAAAGAATTTAGAAGCAAAGAAGACAAAATTGTAGATCAGATAACAGATAGACTTAAGGGAATTAGATTAAATATGATATCGTCCCAAGAATATGAAAATCAGATAAACAAGATAAAATATGAAGGACAGACATACTATAAAATACAAAAAAACTATTATCCCAATCAACTCCGCCAGACATTCAATTTGAGGAAAGAAAAGGTTTTAGAAGAAAAACCTATAGTGGTAGTGCAGTTTATGAATGGAACTTAGATGGTATGTCAGAAAGAGAGATCTTGAATCTCTTATTAGAGATGATTATGGCCGCAGGGGCTCTAAGAGCCACCAACACCACTGAAGATAGTACCATTAGAATCCTAGTCCAGGGTTTTACTGGACAATTAGAAGGATGGTGGAACAGATATCTTATACCTGAAGATAGAGAAAATATAAGGACTAGCACAAAAATCATGGTCAAACCAGATTCATCGAAAACAACAGAAGAACCCAATGGAGTGGAAACCTTAATCCACACCATATACAGACATTTTATAGGATTGAAAGATCGAAAACAAGAAAGCAACAAAATTCTTTTAATGAAGCTTAGATGTCCTGAAATGCAAGATTTTAGATGGTATAGAGATACATTTCTATGCAGAGTCCTAGAAAGAGAAGACTATAAATCTCCTTTCTGGAAAGAAAAATTTATCTCAGGATTACCCAGTCTATTTTCAGAAAAGGTTAATGAAGCCTTAACAGAAGAACACCAAGGCAACATTAGCTGGGAAAATGTCACTTATGGTGATATTTGTGGAATCATTAACAAAACACCACTCAAGATGTGCACAGAGATGAAACTTTAATCTAAATTAAAGAAAGACGAAGTTGTAACTAGAAAAGAATTAGGAGGATTTTGCAGACAATATGGTTACGAAGTATTAGTGCCTCCCTCCAAGAAAAGAAGAGAGCCAACAAAAAACTAGAAAATCCAAAATATTATAAAACCAAATCAAACAAACAAAAGGAGGAAAAAAAGATATTCAAAGATAAGAAGTCCGGAAGAATTCCTAAGTGGAAAAAGGAACACAAGCCCCAACCAAAACAGGAAAAGATCCCAACGTGCTATAGGTGTGGAAAGAAAGGATATTATAGCAAAAATTGTAGAAAATATAAAGTATTACAAATCAAAGAAATGGATATCCCAGAAAAATAGAAAGAAAAATATTAAGACTAATATTGAGAGACAGTGAAGAAAGCTGCTCTTCAGACCAAGAAAGTAGTTCAGAAAATGATCAGATCAACCTAATAGAAGAAAATGAAAGTTCTTCTGATAAAAACTCAGGAACTGGATCTTAGAAAAGATACAGCCCCCCTAGAAGGTCAGTTAAAGAAAAAATAACAATTAATGAAATAACGCAAGATGACAAAGGAAATGTTAGTTATAATTTTAGAAGATCTTATAGCATGAGGAATCTCAGCACTGAAGAAGGCAGCATAAGGAGCCTAAAACTCAAAGGAGTTGACTTAGAACCTAACATCCCAAACCTGTATTACGAAAACACAAACTGCTCCCCGACCTATTCACAAATGATGGAGGAAACTCCAAACCAACTAAACATGATCTTCAAAGAATTCGAGATTAAAAAGGAAAACATTAAGAAGGATTTTAAAGCAAAACATAACAAAGAGAAAGTTGACTGGCTATGGAAAGAAACCAATCCAGAAGAGAGAGAGACTTAAAATAAGAATACAATAGTTTCATGAATAAAGAAAAAATAGAAATTCCCTATTTTACATGGCTTGAACAGGCATGTAAAAATAGGAAAATCACAGATAAATATCCTTTTAGATCCTTAGGAATAATATGGAGAACTACAGAAAATAAAGAAATAAACTCATAACACATTCCTTTGGAGGAATGCCAGATTAACTATAAAAATCAGATAATAATTGCCTCTCCATTCAAAGTAATTAAGTCAGAAAATAAACATGAATCGGCCACTAACAATGAAATCAGGAAAATAGTTCAACAGAACAATTACAGTAATCAACTTTTGCATACAGTATCATATCAATTAAGTAGAATAGATAATAGTATCAACTCAGAATCCAAGGATTCTAAGATTATTTAGGAAATAAAGATGCAAAAGCCCATCTTTGAAATAGACAATAGTTGGGAAAAAGAATTTAGAAGCAAAGAAGACAAATTGTAGATCATATAATAGATAGACTTAAGGGAATTAGATTAAATATGATATCATCCCAAGAATCTGAAAATCAGATAAACAAGATAAATATGAAGGACAGACATACTACAAAATACAGAAAAACTATTATCCCAGACCAACTCCACCAGACATTCCATTTGAGGAAAAGAAAAGGTTTTAAAAGAGAAACCTATAGTTATGGAGCAGTTTACGAATGGAACTTAGATGGTAAGTTAGAAAGAGAGATCTGAATCTCTTATTAGAGATGATTATGGCTGCAGGGGCTCTAAGAGCCACCAACACCACTGAAGATAGTACCATTAGAATCCTAGTCCAGGGTTTTACTGGACAATTAAAGGATGGTGGAACAGATATCTTATACCTGAAGATAGAGAAAATATAAGGACTAGCAAAAAATCATGGTCAAACCAGATTCATCGAAAACAACAGAAGAACCCAATGGAGTGGAAACCTTAATCCACACCATATACAGACATTTTATAGGATCGAAAGATCAAAACAAGAAAGCAACAAAATGCTTTTAAAGAAGCTTAGATGTCCTAAAATGCAAGATTTTAGATGGTATAGAGATACATTTCTATGCAGAGTCCTGGAAAGAGAAGACTGTAAGTCTCCTTTCTGGAAAGAGAAATTATCTCAGGATTACCCAGTCTATTTTCAGAAAAGGTTAATGAAGCCTTAACAGAAGAATACCAAGGCAACATTAGCTAGGAAAATGTCACTTATGGTGATATTTGTGGAATCATTAACAAAACACCACTCAAGATGTGCATAGAGATGAAACTTCAATCTAAATTAAAGAAAGACGAAGTTGTAACTAGAAAAGAATTAGAAGGATTTTGCAGACAATATGGTTACAAAGTATTAGTGCCTCCCTTCAAGAAAAAGAAGAGAGCCAACAAAAAACTAGAAAATCCAAAATATTATAAAACCAAATCAAACAAACAAAGGAGGGAAAAAAGATATTCAATATCAGAAGTCCAGAAGAATTCCTAAGTGAAAAAGGAGCACAAGCCCCAACCAAACAGGAAAAGGTCCCAACGTGCTATAGGTGTGGAAAGAAAGGAAATTATAGCAAAATTATAGAAATATAAAGTATCCAAAATCCAAGAAATGGATATCCTGAAAAAAATGGAAAGAAAAAATATTAAGACTAATATTGACAGACAGTGAAGAAAGCTGCTCTTCAGACCAAGAAAGTAGTTCAGAAAATGATCAGATCGACCTAATAGAAGAAAATGAAAGTTCTTCTAATAAAGAAGAAACCTCTTCAGAAGATTTAGATGAAATTGCACTATGTGGGTGCACTGATAGAGAGATTTTTCAACATTGGGTTGAACCAAGTTCAAGTTATATCAAACCAAGTCAAACCCAAATCATATCCCATCTAGATAATTGCTCCGAGATTGGGTTGGATAAAATTTACATCAAACATGAATCAACTTCAATTTAGAGTGTTGATTCAAGATATGGTTCAATCAAATTAAATTAAACCCAAATCAAGTTCAATCTAGAGCACTTATGTAATATCGGGTTGGATAAAATTAAGATCAATCCTAAATAAAGTTAAATATAGCGCATTGTTCTAAGATCAAGTTAGATGGAGCTAAGAGTAGACCCAAATCAAGTTCAATCTCGAGCGTTACTCCAAGATTGGGTGAAATCAAACTAAAATCAAGTTCAATCGAAGCATTACTCCATCAAGCTAAATAAAGTTCAATCTGGAGCATTGCTACAAGATCGGGCCAAATAAAGGCTAAATCAATTTGAATTTGGAATGTTGCTCTAAGTTTGGATTGGATCAAACTTAGATCAAACTTGAATCAAGTCCAATTGGAAGCGATGCTCTAAGATTGGGTTGAGCCAAACTTAGATCAAATTCCAAAATAAGTCGAATCTAAAGCATTGCAACAAGAGTATGTTAGATCAAATTATATCCACATGAATCAATCCTAATTCACAACATTGCTCTAAGAAAAGGTTAGATTAATATAGATCAAACCCAAATCAAGTCAAATTGAGAGCGTTGCTCGAGGATCGAGTTGGATCAAACTTATATCAAACCCGAATCAAGTCCAATCTGGATTCTATTATTAGATTGAATTCAATCAAATTTTGATCAAACCCCAATCAAGTTCAATTCAAAGCATTTCTCTAAGATCAGGGTGGATTAAACTTAAATCAAACCTGGATCAAATCAAATATGTAACATTGCTCTAAGATCGGGTTCGACTAAACTTTAATCAAATCGGAATTAAGTTCAATATGGAGCCTTGATCTTAGATTGAGCTAGATCAAACCAAGATCAAACCCAAATCAAGTCCAATGTACAACATTCCTCAAAGATCGTATTGGATCAAACTTATATCAATCTCGAATTAAGTGAAATATGCTGCATTCCTCCAAGATTGATTTGGTTTGAACTCAAATCAAATATGAATCAAATGCAATTTAATGCATTGTTCCAAGATAGGGTCAGATCAAACTTAGGTCAAACCCAAATAAAGTTTGATATGGAGCATTTCTCTAAGGTCCGATGGGATCAATCTTAGCTCTAAGATGAATTAAGTTCAATATGGAGTGATGTTGCATGATCAGGTTAGATTTTGAGTGTTGCTCCAAGATTAGGCTCGATGAAATAAAGATAATACCCAAATCAAGTTTAATCGAGAGCATTGCACTAAGATTGGGTTTGATCAAACTTAGATTAAATCCGAATCAGATCAAATCTAAAGCGTTGCCCTAAAATCGGGTTTGATAAAACAACAAACATAAATCAAGTCTATTTTAGAGTGTTGCTTCAAGATCGGGTTAGTTTAAACCAAGATGGAGCCCAAATTAAGTATAATATGAAGCATTGCTTTAAGATCAAGTTAGATCAAACTAAGATCGAACCTGAATCAAGTTAAATTAGGATCATTATTCCAAGATCAAGTTAGATCAAACTCGAATCAAGTTCAATTTAGAGTGTCACTCTATGATTTGTTCATATCAAATAAGATCAAACCCGAATCAATTTCAATCTAAAACATTATAATATGATCAGCCTCTAATCAAACTTTGATCTCTTTTCAATCAACTGCAATCATAAATGTTGCTTCATCAAGATTGGTTTAATGAAACTAAAATCAAACCCAAATCAAGTTCAATCTAGAGTATTGCTTTAAGATCAGGTGAGTTCAAATCTAAAGCGTAAGGCTGGCAGTAAGGTAAGACCAGCAGTGTTCCCGGCTGTAGGCCCATCATCAACCCTTAGAAAGCAATGGACAAAATAATTAAGTGATTAACTAAAGTTCGGAAGCTTGATTTGTTAGAAAAGTTAGAAAACTATGAATCCAAAAACTAAGACCAATTCCAAGAAGAAGCCTTAAATGTGTTAACCCAATCGGCCTCTAGAATTCAGGCAGACCTGACCAACAACAAGATGCCAAAAGTCAAGTACAATCAGATCTACCGAATATGAACTTTTGACCTCTTAGAAGAATGCAAAATCAACCAAGACTGCATAACACAGCCTACCCATTAGGCTAGAGAATGGCCAGACTAGCATCAGACTCTTTAGAAACGAAGACCTTCGGTCTATCAACACCAAGTATAAGTACATCCATGTCGCAACCATTCAAGTTGCCATTATTCCAAATCACAGGCTAGGCCTGAACAAACCAATCTTTATTGCTCTCAAAGATGAAAGATTCCACGAGGCAAAAGACGCCGCACTCAGTGTTATTAGCACTAATGCCAATTGGGGCCCAATTTCAATCTAGAGCATTACTACTAGATCAGGTTAGATCAAACTTTGATCAAACCTAAATCAAGTCCAATCTAGAGCAATGGTCCAAGATTAGTTTGAATCAAATGAAGATCAAACATGAATTAAGTTCAATACGCTCCATTTGCTTAAAAATTGGGTTAGATCAAACCAATGTCAATCCTGAATCAAGTCAAATCTAGGGCATTGGCACAAGTTTGGGTTAGTTCAAACTAAGATTGGACCTAAATAAAATCTCATACGGAGCGTTGCTCCAAGATTGATATTAGATCAAACTTAATCAAACATGAGTCAAGTCCAACATGGAGCATCGTTTCAAGATTGTGTTGGATCAAACTTATATCAAACCTCAATTAAGTACAATCTCGAGCATTCCTCCAATATTGATAGATCAAAGTTAGATCAAATTAGATCAAATTTGAATCAAGTACAATCTAGATAGTTACTTAGAGAGATTTTTCAACATTGGGTTGAACCAAGTTCAAGTTATATCAAACCAAGTCAAACCCAAATCATATCCCATCTAGATAATTGCTCCGAGATTGGGTTGGATAAAATTTACATCAAACACGAATCAACTTCAATTTAGAGTGTTGATTCAAGATATGGCTCAATCAATTAAATTAAACCCAAATCAAGTTTAATCTAGAGCACTTATGTACATCGGGTTAGATAAAATTAAGATCAATCCTAAATAAAGCTAAATATAGGGCATTGTTCTAAGATCGAGTTAGATGGAGCTAAGAGCAGACCCAAATCAAGTTCAATCTCGAGCGTTACTCCAAGATTGGGTGAAATCAAACTAAAATCAAGTTCAATCGAAGCATTACTCCATCAAGCTAAATGAAGTTCAATCTGGAGTGTTGCTACAAGATCGGGCCAAATCAAGGCTAAATCAATTTGAATTTGGAATGTTGCTCTAAGTTTGGATTAGATCAAACTTAGATCAAACCTGAATCAAGTCCAATTGGAAGTGATGCTCTAAGATTGGGTCGAGCCAAACTTAGATCAAATTCCAAAATAAGTCGAATCTAAAGCATTGCAACAAGAGCAGGTTAGATTAAATTATATCCACATGAATCAAGCCTAATTCACAACATTTCTCTAAGAAAAGGTTAGATTAATATAGATAAAACCCAAATCAAGTAAAATTAAGCGTTGCTGGAGGATCGAGTTGGATCAAACTTATATCAAACCGAATCAAGTCCAATCTGGATTCTATTGTTAGATCGAATTTAATCAAACTTTGATCAAACCCCAATCAAGTTCAATTCAAAGCATTGCTCTAAGATCAGGGTGGATTAAACTTAAATCAAACTTGGATCAAATCAAATATGTAACATTGCTCTAAGATCGGGTTCGACTAAACTTTAATCAAATCGGAATTAAGTTCAATATGGAGCCTTGATCTTAGATTGAGCTAGATCAAACCAAGATCAAACCCAAATCAAGTCCAATGTACAGCATTCCTCAAAGATCGTATTGGATCAAACTTATTTCAATCTCGAATTAAGTGAAATATGCTGCATTCCTCCAAGATTGATTTGGTTTGAACTCAAATCAAATATAAATCAAATGCAATTTAATGCATTTTTCCAAGATAGGGTCGGATCAAACTTAGGTCAAACCCAAATAAAGTTTGATATGGAGCATTTCTCTAAGGTCTGGTTGGATCAATCTTAGCTCTAAGATGAATCAAGTTCAATATGGAGTGATGTTAAATTACCAGGTTAGATTTTGAGTGTTGCTCCAAGATTAGGCTCAATGAAATAAAGATATACCCAAATCAAGTTTAATCGAGAGCATTGCACTAAGATTGGGTTTGATCAAACTTAGATTAAATCAAAATCAGATCAAATCTAAAGTGTTGCCCTAAAATCAGGTTTGATAAAACAACTAACCTAAATCAAATCTATTTTAGAGTGTTGCTTCAAGATCGGGTTAGTTTAAACCAAGATAGAGCCCAAATTAAGTATAATATGAAGCATTGCTTCGAGATCAAGTTAGATCAAACTAAGATCGAACCTGAATCAAGTTAAATTAGGATCATTGTTCCAAGATCAAGTTAGATCAAACTCGAATCGAGTTCAATTTAGAGTGTCACTCCATGATTTGTTCATATCAAATAAGATCAAACCCGAATCAATTTCAATCTAAAACATTATAATATGATCAGCCTCTAATCAACTTTGATCTCTTTTCAATGAACTGCAACCATAAATGTTGCTTCAACGAAACTAAAATCAAACCCGAATCAAGTTTAATCTAGAGTACTGCTTTAAGATCAGGTGAGTTCAAATCTAAAGCGTAAGGCTGCCAGTGAGGTAAGACCAGCAGTATTCCCGGCTGTAGACCCATCATCAACCCTTAAAAATCAATGGACAAAATAATTAAGAGATTAACTAAAGTTTGGAAGCTTGATTTGTTAGAAAAGTTAGAAAACTATGAATCCAAAAACTAGACCAATTCCAAGAAGATGCCATAAATGTGTTAACCCAATCAACCTCTAGAATTCAGGCAGACCTGACCAACAACAAGATGCCATTTGGGTATTATCTTTATTTCATCGAGCCTAATCTTGGAGCAACACTCAAAATCTAACCTGATCATGCAACATCACTCCATATTGAACTTGATTCATCTTAGAGCTAAGATTGATCCAACCGGACCTTAGAGAAATGCTCCATATCAAACTTTATTTGGGTTTGACCTAAGTTTGATCTGACCCTATCTTGGAACAATGCATTAAATTGCATTTGATTCATATTTGATTTGAGTTCGAACCAAATCAATCTTGGAGGAATGCAGCATATTTCACTTAATTCGATATTGATATAAGTTTGATCCAATACAATCTTTGAGGAATGTTGTACATTGGACTTGATTTGGGTTTGATCTTGGTTTGATCTAGCTCAATCTAAGATCAAGGCTCCTTCATATTGAACTTAATTCTGATTTGATTAAAGTTTTGTTCAACCCGATCTTAGAGCAATGTTACATATTTGATTTGATCCAGGTTTGATTTAAGATTAATCCACCCCGATCTTAGAGCAATGCTTTTGAATTGAACTTGATTGGGGTTTGATCAAAGTTTGATTGAATTCGATCTAACAATAGAATCCAGATTGGACTTGATTCGGGTTTGATATAAGTTTGATCCAACTCGATCCTCGAGCAACGCTCTCAATTTGACTTGATTTGGGTTTGATCTATATTAATCTAACCTTTTCTTAGAGCAATGTTGCGAATTAGGCTTGATTCATGTGGATATAATTTGATCTAACCTGCTCTTGTTGCAATGCTTTAGATTCGACTTATTTTGGAATTTGATCTAAGTTTGGCTCAACCCAATCTTAGAGCATCACTTCCAATTGGACTTGATTCAGGTTTGATCTAAGTTTGATCCAATCCAAACTTATAGATTGAGCTAGATCAAACCAAGATCAAACCCAAATCAAGTCCAATGTAGAGCATTCCTTAATGATCGTATTGGATCAAACTTATATCAATCTCGAATTAAGTGAAATATGTTGCATTCCACCAAGATTGATTTGGTTCAAACTCAAATCAAATATGAATCAAATGCAATTTAATGCATTGTTCCAAAATAGGGTCGGATCAAACTTAGTCAATCCCAAATAAAGTTCGATATGGAGCATTTCTCTAAGGTCGGGTTGGATCAATCTTAGCTCTAAGATAAATCAAGTTCAATATGGAGTGATGTTGCATGATCAGGTTAGGTCAAACATTAATCAAGTCCAATTTTGCTCCAAGATTACGCTCGATGAAATAAAGATAATACCCAAATCAAGTTTAATCGAGAGCATTGCACTAAGATTGGGTTTGATCAAACTTAGATTAAACCCGAATCAGATCAAATCTAAAGCATTGCCCTAAAATCGGGTTTGATAAAACAACAAACCTAAATCAAGTATATTTTATAGTGTTGCTTCAAGATCGGGTTAGTTTAAACCAAGATGGAGCCCAAATTAAGTTTAATATGAAGCTTTGCTTTGAGATCAAGTTAGATCAAACTAAGATCGACCCTGAATCAAATTAAATTAGTAGCATTGTTCCAAGATCAAGTTAGACCAAACCCGAATCGAGTTCAATTTAGAGTGTCACTCCATGATTAGTTCACATCAAATAAAATCAAACCCGAATCAATTACAATCTAAAACATTATAATATGATAAGCCTAGATCAAACTTTGATCTCTTTTCAATCAACTCCAATCATGAATGTTGCTTCAAGATTGGGTTAATGAAACTTAAATCAAACTCAAATCAAGCTCAATCTAGAGCATTGCTTTAAGATTAGGTGAGTTCAAAACAAGATCAAGCTCAAATTAAGTTCAACCAGAAGCATTAATCCATGTTTGGGACAGATTGTACCCAGATCATGCCCGAATGAACTTTATTTTGGACTGGCAAAAAATAATTTGGCCATATATTACTTAGATCGGGTCTGAATCAAGTTTAATCTAAAACATTGCTATATGACTGGATTGATCTAAACTTAGTCAAGCCCCAATTAAGTTTGATCTGACCCTATCTTGGAATAATGCATTAAATTGCATTTGATTCATATTTGATTTGAGTCTGAACCAAATCAATCTTGGAGGAATGCAGCATATTTCACTTAATTCGAGATGGTTATAAGTTTGATCCAATACGATCTTTGAGGAATGCTCTACATTGGACTTGATTTGGGTTTGATCTTGCTTTGATCAAGCTCAATCTAATATCAAGGCTCCATATTGAACTTAATTCCGATTTGATCAAAGTTTAGTCAAACCCGATCTTAGAGCAATGTTACATATTTGATTTGTTCCAGTTTGATTTAAGTTTAATCCACCCTTATCTTAGAGCAATTGCTTTAAATTGAACTTGATTGGGGTTTGATCAAAGTTTGATTGAATTCGATCTAACAATAGAATCCAGATTGGATTTGATTCCCAAATCAATTGTCAGATAAACCCAGAACCAAGTCTTCATATGCCAAACCAATAACCTTGGCACCTCTTAATTATTTGTTCCACTGCTTTCTAAGGGTTGATGATGAGTTAGGAATATTGTCGGAAATACTGCTGGTCTTACGCTCCTTTCTGCCAGTCTTACGCTTACGCCAACCTCGGTCTCCCGATCATCATGTCCTAAGAACCTGGTGGATAACTAAGAGGCCCGCTTAACTAAAGTTTTTCCACTTAATATGTTAAGGGCTAGGGAACTATGAATCCTAAACACCTGAACCCAAACCAAAAGAAGTCCTAAACATGTTAAGACAAATTATGGAAAATGAACTTTTCAATCAATTAAAAAAAACACATGGTCTCAAAAGAATATGAAATAAACAAAGAAGAAATCAAGAAGATTTCCTATCAGAAAAGAACAAAGAAAAAAGAAATTGGCTCTTTGAAACCATAAATATAGAAGAGAGAGATCCTTAAACAAGAGTATTATAATTATATGAACGAATTAAAACTAGAAATTCCTTACTTTGTATGGCTTAAGGTAGCATGAAAAATAAGGAAATCAAAGATAAATACTTAGTCTGGCTTAAGGTTAAAGAAATTAAAGATCAACATCATTTCAGGACAATAAGAGTAATTGAGAAAAACACGGACAAAGAAATTAATTCGGAACATATTTCTCTTAGGAAAAGACAGGAAAATCATAAGGATCAGACCCTGAAACATTCCCAGCCAGAAAATAAATGGTCAAACCAAGAAAAACCCGACAATAATAATAAAGAAATAGTCCAACAAAATGAAACAGGGACTCTAAGATAACCAGTAATAATCGAAGCAGAAGGAAAATGTTGGGGAGATTGTTGAGAAATTGTTGCCCCAATCTTATTGATTTTGATGATTACCAAAAGCCATGAGTATATTAAAAGATGCAATGAGTTTATTTACATGAGCAATGAATTTATTTAGAACAATCAATGAGTATGTTAAGTATGACTTTAATCAATTTGAAAGTAACTTCAAGCTCCATGTTTAAGCTTTCAAAAAGAAATTTTTATACTTCATATTTCAATCAATGAGTTTTTGGAACATTTCTTGAATTGATTCCTAATGACAATTTTATTGTATTCAAGTCAAAAAATTGATTTAAAATGAATCTGGAACGAATTTCAAGTCAATCAGAAAATTCTCTGATTTTTGATACGTTCCGGAGCCGACTCTAGAGTTTCAGAGTCGACTCCACTCAGTATACAGAGATTCCTGATTTTCACGAGTCGACCCCTGTGATTTCAAGAGTCGACCCCCGATTCTGTCGAGCCGACTCCATGACTGTGTGAGTCGACTCCGCTCAGACACCAGAGAGTTTTTCTGAGCACTTCGCGAGTCGACCCCTAACTTTTCATGAGTCGACCCCCGACTGTCAGGAGTCGACACCTTATTTTCGATGAGTCGACCCTTTAACTTTCTGAATATTTCTATTTTTGGTATCGCGTCTTCGAGCCGACTCGCGGAAAGCAGGAGTCGACTCCAACAAATCTGGGCGTGATTTTTCTGAATGCCAACTCAGCGCCAACGGTAAGATTTTTTTAACGGCTATATTTCTTTGTTTCTAACGGCTATATTTTTGCAGAATCTATAAATAGAGAAGCCGTTTTCAAATCAAATATACAAATAGAGAGATATCACATCAAGAGAGAAAAAGAAAAAAGGAAAAACAGAGCATCATTTGAAAAAATCCGAGATTCAAAAATAGAGTGAAAGAAAAAGTGTGAAATCAAAGGAAGCTTCGTCTGTGCTCAAGTTCAACAATCCAAGAAAGCTTCAGAAGAAAATCCAAGAGCTATTCAAGAGCAAATCAAAAGATTTTCAACTTTCAAAGAAAGGAAGAAAAAGCTCAAATCCTCCAACGTTCAACTGTGAAGAATCGGAGCTGAGGCCCGATTCAACTTCAAGGAGTTGAGAAAGAAGAAAAGAAGAAAAGCTCAAAAGCCAACCAACTACAAATCAGGCTTTTCTAAACTTTGTTCTTTTATTTGATTATCTGCTCATTGAGGAGCTGTGTACTTGAAAAACAATATTTCTTTGTTTGTGTCTAGTTCAATCTGGGGGATTGAACTAGTGGAGGTAGTCTTACCTCGGTACAAGCTTGGTATAGCTTGTGTTAGGGTTTTTGTGCTGGTGAGCCCGAAAACCAGCTGGGTTCGTTGTGATCCCGGAAAACAACAAGTTTGAGTTGTGAGCTTGTAAAACAACTCGGCTGTAATCAAGGAAGATTATAGTGTGGACCCAAGTGAATCTTGGGAGTGGACGTAGGTGTTGGATACACCGAACCACTATAAAATCTTTGTGTTTGCCGTGCTTCCATTGACTCTATCTCTATCTCTTTTATTCACTGTACTTTGTATTTACATTGCATTTGCTTTCATTCTTCTTAAGCAAACTATTTTAAAAGGCTAAATTTTTAAAGAACCCAATTCACCCCCCCCCCTCTTGGGTTGTCATCTGGGCCAACAATTGGTATCAGAGCAGTGCTCATTAGATTTTGATCACACGATCAAGAGCTAAAGATCCAAATGGCAACTCAAGTTGGATCATTTGCTGAAGGTCATTCTACGAATAGACCTCCACTGTTTAATGGTTCAAATTATTCTTATTGGAAAGCAAGAATGAGGATATTCATTCAAGCTTCTGATTATGAATTATGGGGTGTTATAATTAATGGACCTAGTACACCCACACATGTTATTGATGGCACTATTGTTCCTAAGCCCGAAAGGGACTGGAATGATAATGATAGGAAGATGGCACAGCTTAACGCTAAAGCCATGAATGTTTATATTGCTCAAATGAATTTAATAGAATCTCCACATGTAATTCCGCAAAGGAGATTTGGGATAGATTAGAGGTTACCCATGAGGGTACCAACCAAGTAAAAGAATCTAAAATTAATATTCTTGTTCATAAATATGAGTTGTTTAGCATGGAACAATCTGAAACCATTGCATGCATGTATACTAGATTTACAGATATTGTAAATGGTTTAAAAAGTCTTGGTAAGACATATACTAACTCAGAACTTGTTCGAAAAATTCTTAGGTCACTACCAAGATCATGGGAAGCAAAAATGACAGCAATCCAAGAAGCAAAGGACCTCAACACTCTACCCTTAGAGGAGCTTCTAGGATCACTTATGACCCATGAGCTGACAATGAAGCAGCATGTAGAGGAGGACACAAAGAAGAAGAAAGTGATTGCCCTCAAAGCTGCAAAAGAAGAAGAGAGCAGCAGATGATGATGATGATGATGAAGAGACTGCTCTCTTAGCTAAAAAGTTTAAAAGATTCATGAGGAGAAAGAAACCCTTCCACAAGAAGAAATTTGGAGCAAAGTGGGAAGGAGAAAAGGATAAGAACAAGGACAAGGACAAAGAAAAAGAGAAAGACCCCTTGACTTGCTATGAGTGTAATAAACCGGGGCACTTTAGGAATGAATGTCCTAAATTGAAAAAGCCTACAAAAAGAAAAAGAAGGCTTATGTGGCGACTTGGAGTGATAGCGAAGAATCTTCTTCCGAAGAAGAAGAACAAAAGGAAGTCGCAAATGTATGTTTTATGGCGGACGACAACGATGAGGTAAGTTCCGATAACCCTTGCGATGAATTTGCATTTGATGAATTATTTGATGCTTTTAATGAACTTGTCGGCGATTTCAAGGTTTTGAAAAAGAAATACAAGTTTTGAAAAATGAAAATTTAACTTTCATTAAAGAAAAGGAAGATCTTAATAATGAAGTTAAGAAACTTAAATCTGAAAATGAAATTTTGGTAAAAGAAAAAGAATTAATTTCCAATGAAAATGATAAACTAAGGAAAGAGGTTGAAAAACATAAGAACATAGTTGATAAGTTTACCTTAAGCTCAACTAAATTGGACATGTTATTAAATAGTCAAAAAGCAGTTTTTGACAAAGCCGGATTAGGGTATAACACTTTAAGAAAACAAAAATCACTGAAAAATATTTTTGTGCGTGCTGGCCAAAGTAATTTTACATGCTTTAAATGTAATCAAAAAGGACATAAATCTTATGAATGTAAAATTCTAAAACCTAATAAAAACTTAAATATTAAAGGAAAGAAAATATGGGTTCCGAAAGGAACAATATTTGTTGCTACTAACCATGAAGGACCCAAGAAAGCTTGGGTACCTAAACATAAAGTTTGATTTCATTGCAGGAATGTCTTGTGGCCAAGAGATCAAAGAGAAAGTGGTATCTTGATAGTGGCTGCTCAAGACATATGACGGGTGACAAAGAAGAATTCATCACCCTTGAAGAAAAGAAAGGAGGAGTTGTTACATTTGGCGACAATGGCAAAGGCCAAATCTTGGGGTTTGGTAACATTCAAATAACTCCCTCCACATATATTGAAAATGTACTTTATGTTGATGGTTTAAAGCATAACTTAATTAGTATAAGCCAATTATGTGACAAAGGTTTTAAAGTATCATTTGAATCTTCTATATGCACAGTAGCTAATCCATTGATAATAGCATTGTTTTTATTGGAAATAGAAATGGCAATGTATACTTGATTGACTTAGACAATTTGTCTACTAATAATCATTGCTTAGTTGCTAATAATGCTAATATGAATGAGATTGGTTGGTTGTGGCATCGAAGATTAGGTCATGCAAGCACACACCTGATTTCAAAACTAATTAAATGGATTTAGTAAAAGGTCTACCTAAAATAGATTTTGAAAATAACAAAATATGTGATGCATGTCAGTTTGGAAAACAAACGAGAAGTTCTTTTAAATCTAAAAATGTTGTTTCAACTTCTAGGCCATTAGAGCTACTTCACATGGACCTTTTTGGACCAACTAGAACCACAAGTCTAGGAGGAAAGAAATATGGTCTTGTGATTGTAGATGATTACTCTAGATTCACTTGGGTAATGTTTTTAGCTCACAAAGATGAGACTTTCTCGATATTCCTGAAATTCTTCAAGAAAGTCACAAATGAGAAAAACACTACCATAGTGTCTCTAAGAAGTGATCATGGAACTGAATTTGAAAATCATTTATTTGAAAGTTTTTGCAATGAAAATGGTATTAATCATAATTTTTCTGCACCAAGAACCCCTCAACAAAATGGAGTAGTTGAAAGGAAAAATAGGACTTTAGAAGACATGGCCCGTACCATGCTATGTGAAAGTAAACTCCCGAAATACTTTTGGGCGGAAGCTATTAACACAGCATGTTACATCCTAAATAGAGCTTTAATAAGACCTATTTTAAAGAAAACACCTTATGAATTATGGCATGATAGAAAACCCAACATTAAATATTTTCATGCATTTGGTTGTAAATGTTTGTTCACAATAATGGTAAAAATAATTTAGGCAAATTTGATGCTAAATCTGATGAAGGAATATTCTTAGGATATCAACTAGTAAAGCATATAGAGTATTTAACAAGAAAACTTTAGTTGTTGAAGAATCCATTCATGTAGTTTTTGATGAATCTTTAGCAACTCGTTCCGAAAAATTTGATGATGAAGAAGATACAAACATAATTGAGAAAGATCTTGAAAAATTAAATATTGATGTATCTTCAGATCATGAGCAAGACGCTAAAGATAATGATTCACCTAAGGATGATGATACTAACACTAATCATAATGATATGGATCTTCCTAGGGATTGGAGATATGCTTATAGTCACCCTAAGGAATTGATTATAGGTGATCCATCTCAAGGAATAAGAACTAGATCATCTATGAGAAATATTAGTAATCATCTTGCATTTGTATCACAAATTGAACCTAAAACTATTGAAGAAGCTGAAAAAGATAATAATTGGATGTTAGCAATGCAAGAAGAATTAAATCAATTCACTAGAAATAATGTATGGACTTAGTAGAAAGACCTAAAAATCATTCTGTTATAGGATCAAAATGGATATTTAGAAATAAACTAGATGAAAATGGCATAGTAATTAGAAACAAAGCTAGATTAGTTGCAAAAGGATATAATCAAGAAGAAGGTATTGATTTTGATGAAACCTTTGCACCAGTAGCTAGATTAGAAGCCATTAGACTATTACTTGCATTTGCATGTCACATGAATTTTAACTTATTTCAAATGGATGTAAAAAGTGCTTTTCTAAATGGATTTATAAATGAAGAAGTATATGTAGAACAACCACCAGGTTTTGAAGATCATGAATTTTCAAATCACGTTTTTAAATTGCACAAAGCTTTATATGGTTTGAAACAAGCACCTAGAGCTTGGTATGATAGATTAAGTAAATTCTTAATTGAAAATGATTTTATAAGAGGAAATGTTGATAAAACATTATTTTTGAAAAGAAAAGGTAAAGATTTATTAGTAGTTCAAATATATGTTGATGATATCATTTTTGGTGCTACTAACAATCTTCTATGTCAAGAATTTGCTAAGTTGATGCAGGGTGAATTTGAAATGAGCATGATGGGAGAACTCAACTTCTTCCTTGGACTCCAAATCAAACAAAGCAAAGAGGGAATCTTTATCAACCAAACAAAGTACACAAGAGAAATTCTAAAGAAGTTTGGTATGGAATCAATCAAACCCCTCGGAACACCAATGAGTCCTTCATGCAAGCTGGACAAAGATGAAGAAGGTAAGAAGGTTGATCAAAAATATTATCGAGGTATAATCGGATCCCTACTTTACTTAACTGCAAGTAGACCAGACATAATGTTTGCTGTTTGCTTATGTGCTAGATTTCAGTCTGAACCTAAAGAATCACATTTAATTGCTGTTAAAAGAATACTAAGATACTTAAGTGGAACAAAAAATGTAGGTTTATGGTATTCTAGAGACTCAACATTGAACTTAATTGCATATACTGATTCTGATTATGCTGGATGTAAGTTAGATAGAAAAAGCACAAGTGGTGCATGCCAATTCTTAGGAAGTAACTTAATCTCATGGTTTAGCAAAAAGCAAAATTCAGTTGCATTATCAACTACTGAAGCTGAATATGTTGCAGCTGGAAGTTGCTGTGCTCAAATCCTATGGATTAAGCGACAACTTGAAGACTATGGTATCACACTTGATAAAACACCTATAAAATGTGATAACACAAGTGCAATTAATCTAACAAAAAATCCAATTCAACATTCTAGAACAAACACATAGAAATTAGATATCATTTTATAAGAGAACATGTAATAATGAAATTTGTCTTGATTATGTTAATACTGAAGATCAATTAGCTGATATATTTACAAAACCCTTGAGTGAAGAAAGATTCTGTTATCTTAGAGGAGAGTTAGGGATTTGTGATCCATTAGAATGAATTTGAAACCCCTAAGGAAATTTTATCTAAAATTCTTTCAAATCCTTGATCTTTAAGGAAATCTTATCTAGAATTCATATCTAATTGATCTATTAAAATCCAATGATTATTTTATCAATTTTTATGATCAATATCCGGACACATTTCAGATTATCTGAAACTTTATGTTTTTTGCTCTGAAATGGTCTCGGAGCCGACTCGGTGAGTATCGGAGTCGACTCCATGTTTCTACTGAAACTCTAGAGTCGACCCCTTCTCTGCGCGAGTCGACTCCACTTCGGGATAGTTTTCTGTGACTACCCGGAGTCGACCCCTCACTTTGCGGGAGCCGACTCGAAGTGGTCCCAGGTCGATTTATCTAGGGCAGAGTCGACTCGCCGCTCATTTCTATCTCAAATCATCCAAATACTCTCTCCAAAATTTTTCCTAACCTTCCAAATCCTCAGAAATCCCTGATTAACCCTTCCAATAGATCAAATGGCCCCTAAAACCCGTGGATCTAACCTTGGTGCGGCCGGAGTGAAAAGGAAGAGGCGGTGAGGAAGACCGTGAGGCGTCCCGCTCGTGAACCTTCACCGAGCTTGGATTCAACCTCATCTTCTTCGACTCCTAGTGCTTCTCCCTCTACGGCTCCATCTCAGGTAGATCGACTTGCCGATAGAGTGATAACAACCGGGAGGAAAGTCGATTTTGAATTATTTGAGGCCGAAGGATTTCTTGTGGGAGGCAGTTGATTGAGATGGGTTGGGAGAAGATTTGTTCTTTAGATTGTCCTACCTACCCAGCCCTAGTCAAAGAATTTTATAAGAATCTATCTAGAGGAGACAATGGACTTGTAAGCATCATTAGAGGAAATAGAATTTCAGTGACAGTGGATTTGCTTTCAAGATTGTTGGATCTTCCAGTGTCGGGTACATCTACTTTTTCTTCTGAAGATAGAAGCCCAGCTCTATCTAGACTGCTTAACAGGGAGATTGTTGGTTTTGAAGAGGTCTTTGCTAATCAACTATCCTTAGAATTAGACTTCTCCACAATATTTGTAGTAGAATCCTATTCCCCAAGATTGGGAGATTTGACTATGTTTCTGAAAGAGATATATTTGTAATGGATGCAATAGTGACTGGTAAACCCATTAATCTTCCAAGCATGATATTATGGTACATTGCTGATTGTGGAAGCAAGAGAAAATCCAGTTTACCCTACGGCATGATTCTTACTAAAATATTTCAAAGCCAAGGGATAATCATATCAGATAGTGAGCCAATGAGGAATTTAAGACATACCGATTACTATAGTTTGGCCACTATACATAGAATGGGTTTTGTGAAGAAGAATGGCAGATGGGAAAGGAAAGGTTTGATGGAAGATAGAGCCGCGGACATTGAGGCACCGGGACCGTCAGTCAGACATTCTTCGCCTGTACCTCCGAGCTCTCCTGTTCCTGCTCCAGTCCCTTCCCCTGCTCCGATGGTTGATCATCATCATCTTCATCTGTCGGTTTCTCAGAACTTCAGTTAAGGCAGCTTAAAGGTCTTCTTGATGATCAGGCAGATAAATTGAAATCAGAGTTTGAAAACAAATGAATCTTAAAGAAACTCTTTACTCTTTAGATGATCGGATCACCAAGATTGAATCAACCTTAGCACTTCATCTGAGTCTTTAAGTGGAGACCTAAAGAATATCTTTGAAGAACTTAAAGACATCTGTGGAGATGGTGAAACCTATGCAAAATGCAATGCTGAACTCCAAGACAAAATATTGACTGCTTGCACTTTTGTAGATGAAAGACTGAAGGATTATGTTAAGATTCAAACAGAATGAAAAATATTATAGATCACTTAACTAGGATTGTAAGGACTCACTTTTGATGTATTAGATGCTTAGTCTTTACAATGTAATGAAGTTCATATATGTTTTACATTTTGATACATTGATGTAATGAAAAGTCTATTTTGAATGCTCAATGTAATCTGAGTTTGAATGTACTTCTCCTATTATCAATGAATCTCAGATTTTGTTAAAACATATCTTGAAATGAATGAATGATTATGTTTGATGCATCTCTACCTTTTTGTTGATAACAAAAAAGGGGGAGAGTTTTATAACTAATATGCATGGGAGAAATTAATTAATCAAATGATATTAAAATGATTGAATGAATGAGATAAATAATTGAATGAATGGGATATTTAATTGAGTTTCATAGGGGGAGCTACCTCATTCAGCCTAACTATGAAAATAAAATAAATTCTTTAATCAATCATGCATATACTCAATGTTTTTGTCATCATCAAAAAGGGGAGATTGTTGGGGAGATTGTTGAGAAATTGTTGCCCCAATCTTATTGATTTTGATGATTACCAAAAGCCATGAGTATATTAAAAGATGCAATGAGTTTATTTACATGAGCAATGAATTTATTTAGAACAATCAATGAGTATGTTAAGTATGACTTTAATCAATTTGAAAGTAACTTCAAGCTCCATGTTTAAGCTTTCAAAAAGAAATTTTTATACTTCATATTTCAATCAATGAGTTTTTGGAACATTTCTTGAATTGATTCCTAATGACAATTTTATTGTATTCAAGTCAAAAAATTGATTTAAAATGAATCTGGAACGAATTTCAAGTCAATCAGAAAATTCTCTGATTTTTGATACGTTCCGGAGCCGACTCTAGAGTTTCAGAGTCGACTCCACTCAGTATACAGAGATTCCTGATTTTCACGAGTCGACCCCTGTGATTTCAAGAGTCGACCCCCGATTCTGTCGAGCCGACTCCATGACTGTGTGAGTCGACTCCGCTCAGACACCAGAGGTTTTTCTGAGCACTTCGCGAGTCGACCCCTAACTTTTCATGAGTCGACCCCCGACTGTCAGGAGTCGACACCTTATTTTCGATGAGTCGACCCTTTAACTTTCTGAATATTTCTATTTTTGGTATCGCGTCTTCGAGCCGACTCGCGGAAAGCAGGAGTCGACTCCAACAATCTGGGCGTGATTTTTCTGAATGCCAACTCAGCGCCAACGGTAAGATTTTTTTAACGGCTATATTTCTTTGTTTCTAACGGCTATATTTTTGCAGAATCTATAAATAGAGAAGCCGTTTTCAAATCAAAGATATACAAATAGAGAGATATCACATCAAGAGAGAAAAAGAAAAATCGGAAAAACAGAGCATCATTTGAAAAAATCCGAGATTCAAAATAGAGTGAAAGAAAAAGTGTGAAATCAAAGGAAGCTTCGTCTGTGCTCAAGTTCAACAATCCAAGAAAGCTTCAGAAGAAAATCCAAGAGCTATTCAAGAGCAAATCAAGAGATTTTCAATTTCAAAGAAAGGAAGAAAAAGCTCAAATCCTCCAACGTTCAACTGTGAAGAATCGAGCTGAGGCCCGATTCAACTCAAGGAGAAGAAAAGAAGAAAAGAAGAAAAGCTCAAAAGCCAACCAACTACAAATCAGGCTTTTCTAAACTTTGTTCTTTTATTTGATTATCTGCTCATTGAGGAGCTGTGTACTTGAAAAACAATATTTCTTTATTTGTGTCTAGTTCAATCTGGGGGATTGAACTAGTGGAGGTAGTCTTACCTCGGTACAAGCTTGGTATAGCTTGTGTTAGGGTTTTTGTGCTGGTGAGCCCGGAAAACCAGCTGGGTTCGTTGTGATCCCGGGAAAACAACAAGTTTGAGTTGTGAGCTTGTAAAACAACTCGGCTGTAATCAAGGAAGATTATAGTGTGGACCCAAGTGAATCTTGGGAGTGGACGTAGGTGTTGGATACACCGAACCACTATAAAATCTTTGTGTTTGCCGTGTTTCCATTGACTCTATCTCTATCTCTGTTTATTCACTGTACTTTGTATTTACATTGCATTTGCTTTCATTCTTCTTAAGCAAACTATTTTAAAAGGCTAAATTTTTAAAGAACCCAATTCACCCCCCCCCCCCCCTCTTGGGTTGTCATCTGGGCCAACAGAAAACCTAGAGCAAAGCCAGCTTATAAGCCCAAAGAGAAAATGAACAAATAAGACAAGAGATCAAAAGAGTAGAATCAGAAATACAAAATCTAAAAAAATTAGATAAAGAAAAAGAAAAATCCTTAGAAGAAGAACTAGCAGAAAATAAACAAGATGATCATCCAGAAGAAACCATGATAATCCAAAGGAAGAAATGGCACGTTAAGATTAATTTGGTAATCAAGAATGAAATTAGAGAAACCTATGCCTTAGTAGACTCAGGAGCAAACATGAACTGCATTCCAGAGGGATTGTTTTTCAAAAAAATACTATGAAGAAACTGTAGAAAAGCTCTATATAGCCAACAGTAGAAGCCTTAAAGTAAGATACAAGATTTCAGATATACATGTTTGTCAAGACAACATCTGCTTCAAGACAACTTTCATCGTGGTCAAAGATATCCAAACAGTCATTCTAGGTATACCGTTTCTAACGCTCCTCTACAAAATGGAGATTAATAAAGAAGGCATAACCACCTATGTCTTAGGGAGCCCAGTCACCTTCAGGTTCGTAAGCCCTATCGAACTCAAAAGGATTAATCAACTAAAAGATTCCAGCATCCAAAAGATACCATCCTTGAAGGATAGAAAATAGCAACTTAAAGAAGAATTAAAGATAAATAGAATAGAAGAACACCTACAGCTAGAATCATGGAAAACTAGAATAAAAGATATCCAAGAAAATTTAGAAAAAGAATTATGTAGCCAAGACCCTATAGCCTTCTGGAATAGGAAGAAGCACCAGTTAGTTTACCCTATATTAAAGACTTCAAAGAAACTAATATCCCGACAAAGGCCAGACCAATTCAGATGAACCTAGAACTATTAGAATATTGTAAAAAGGAGATAACAGATCTCTTAGATAAAAACTTATTAGACCAAGCAAGTCTCCATGGTCATGTTCAGCCTTTTATGTCCAGAAAGCCTCAAAATTAGAGAGAGGAACACCCAGACTAGTCATATATTATAAACCTTTAAGTAATGTTTTAGAATGGATTAGGTATCCCATACCTAATAAAAAAGACTTGTTATCCAGACTATATAAAGCAAAATATTTTCTAAATTTGACATGAAGTCAGGATTTTGGCAGATTCAGATTATTGAGGAAGATAGATATAAAACAGCCTTCACAATACCCTTTGGACATTATAAATGGAATGTAATGCCCTTTGGATTAAAAAATGCTCCAAGTGAATTCCAGAACATGATGAATGAAATTTTTAATCAGTTTACCCAGTTCATAATAGTCTATATATGGAGTCCTTATCTTCTCAGAAGATTTAGAAAAACATGTTAAACACATTAGACTCTTTCACAATTTAGCAAAACAGAATGGGCTAGCAATCTCGGCACCCAAGATCAAAATCTTCCAGACTAGAGTCAGATTTCTAGGGCACTATATTTATCAGGGAACTATCAAACCCATAGAAAGGTCAATAGAATTTGCAGATAAATTTCTAGATGAAATCAAAGAAAAAACTCAATTACAAAGATTTTTAGGATGTCTCAAAGAGGCTAAAGCTTCCTTCTTATATATCTGGTCATATTTAATTGTTGGAATTTTCTTATTTGTTATCGATTTCTGTTGCTGATACTGATCTATTTAATACATTAATGGTTTCTTCTGGATAAAAGTCTTGATCTCGGATTTCACTATCTTCTAAACTTTCAGTCTCATCTAGTCTTTGAGTTCTGGTTAATCTTTTAATTAAGCTATTCATTTTAGTATCTAGGGATAACGGGAACACTGCCAGGAACACTGCCAGTCTTACGTTCTTTGCTGGTCTTACGCTTACCAACGGACTCATGCTTATCAACATTTCCCCCTAGTAACTTATTGATCAACTTAATTAAAGTTTCAACCATTGCTCTTAGACTTATTGAGATTAAGGATAGGAGGCTAGTGACTTCTAAAATCCTACTTTTTCCAGTAAGAACTATAAATGCTGACAAAGGCTTTTGAATTTCTCAAATCTCAAAAGGTCTCGTCCGGCCGTAGCTCATTACTCCCATGGGTCATAAGTATACTTTCGTACACCCGCTCAGGAGGCGAGATGCTTTGGGATTTAAGGAACATGTATGCATGATGTGTGCGTGGTGATCTAGCATGGCTCTAGTACCATTTGGGTGCGGAATGATACATAGATGAAATTCCATAAAAAAGACAGAGTGCGGTGAATAGTAAAAGTGAACAGTAAAGTGAACAGTAAAATAGTATTTTTCCAGAAGTATAATGTTGTGGTTGGAAACAATAATGAATAGTAATATTTGGGAAAGCTAAATCCTATTATAAAACTGAGGATTTATTGATAGCAAAGCACTGATATAAAGACTTATACAAACACTGATAAAAACTTTGCGTAAAAGCTGAAATTTTACATAAGATAAAAGCTGATAAAAGATTTTTTACATGGAACTATCTTCTGAGATTTTGATTACAGTCTTCCTCTAATCAGTCTGTAGTCAAGGAACTGGTTGTCATATTCTTTGATTCTCACTATGGTCCAGGTTGCATTATCTATGACTTTCTGGAAGGCAGGTAGTAGGTAGGGATATTTTTCAAGTATGGAATTTATGAGTTTCAAAGTGTTCTGGCATTCTTGGAGGACTTTCTTCATGGAAGGGGTCATGGTTTCCAAGGTTTATGGTGTCAGGTTGAGCTCTGGTTGGTCTATTAGGTTAAGGCTTGGAAAGGGCTCGTATTCTTCAAGGTAGAAGATGACATGGGTTACTAGGTCCATAAGTTCTCCAAAGAGTGGGTATAGCTCAGAATACTCTGGGTATGGATAGTTTCAAGTTTGATTCATAAGTGTTGGCCCCAGATAGCAACCCAAGAGGGGGGGGGTGAATTGGGTTCTTAAAAATTTTAGCCCCTTTTTAAATAGTTTGCTTGAGATTAATGAAGGCAAATGCAAGTAACTATAAAGTGCAGTGAATAAGATAGAGATAGAGAAAGAGACAATAAACACGGCAAACACAAAAGATTTTATAGTGGTTCGGTGTATCCAACACCTACGTCCACTCCCAAGATTCACTTGGGTCCACACTATAATCACCTAGATTACAGCAGAGTTGTTTTACAAGCTCACAACTCAAACTTGTTGTTTTCCCGGGCGCACAACGAACCCAGCTGGTTTTCAAGGGCTCACCAGCACAAAAACCCTAACCCAAGCTTAACCAAGCTTGACCGAGGTAAGACTACCTCCACTAGTTCAATCCCCCAGATTGAACTAGATACAAACAAATGAATTTTTTGAAATACAAAGCTCCTCAATGAGCAGATATACAAATAAGAATAAGGTTTAGAAAAGCCTGATTTGTAGATGGTTGGCTTTTGAGCTTTTCTTCTTTTCTTCTTTTCTTCTTCTCCTTGCTGGATTGAATCAAGCCTCAGCTCCGATTCTTCACAGTTGAAGCAGTTGAGAAGAGTTGAAAAGCAAGAAACGAATCTCCTTTCTCCAAGTTGGGAAATCCACCAAGACTTTGATTTGAATGCCTTGGATTCCTCTTGAGCTTTTGGAGTGGAGTGGATTTGAGCTAGAAGGTTTTCCTCTTAAGATTCAGGCTCTCGGATTTTTGAAATGGGATTTGTCTATCTCAGATTTTCTTTTCTCTTTTTTCCTTTTTTTTTTTTTTTTTTTTTGAACAATAGTCTTCCCTTTTTATAGATTTCTTTCAACCATTTTTGGAAGAAAACTATCCGTTGGAGTGTACCTTGTATCAAAATATATCCGTTAGAAATAAGGTAAAATAGAAATATTACCGTTAGAGCTGATCTGGCAACTTTGATTTTTCGTTCCAGGTGGGTTGGAGTCGACTCTAACTTTTCTGGAGTCGGCTCTAGCTCGAGGCATTTCAAAACGATATTTCTGGAGTCGTCTCTGACTTTTCTGGGGTCGACAAGAAACTTTTCCGGAGTCGACTCTAACTTACCCGGAGTCGACTCTAGGTTGGGGCCAGAAAAATCGACTTTCTGCTTCTTCTGTGAGAGTCGACTCTAACAGTCTCGGAGTCGACTCTAACTTCCGTGCCAGTTCCGGAGTCGGCTCTGTGATTCTCGGAGTCGACTCTAATGTCTGCAATTCTTACCTAGACATTAGATTCGATCCAGAACACTATGTAACTCCTGATTTTGATCATTCAATAGTCTTATAATCTGAAACACTAAATCAAAATCATTAGAGCCTCCAAAAGTTATACTCAAATAGTTTTGTTAATCATCAAAATCATCAATTGGGTCAACAATCTCCCCCTTTTTGATGATAACAAAAACTTTGAGTATATGCATTCAAAAATTCATCAAATTAAGGATTATAGTCATTTTGAAACTTAAACATTTTAAATTAAGGATTTGATGCCAATATTCAAAGTAAACTTTTAAAATTGTGCATTCCATTGAATATTAAAATGTGCATAAAATTGCAATTGAGCTTTTTGTTAAGCTCCCCCTGCATTGAATAGCTCCCCCTATATAAGCATCAAATTTTAACTGATTAACATTTCAAGTTCATTTTGCATAAACAATTATTCTCCCCCTTTCTTTCTTTCTTTATGCATATATTTTTCTTTCTTTGCATATACACAACCATCTCTCCCCCTTTTTTGTTATCAGCAATAAGGAGAGTAAGATAAAGAAAGTAATCAATAACATAGGGATCCAAGCAATCAATATTTGAAAATGTGAAATTGCATTTCATAAGCAAGAACCATTACATTAGTTGATTCATGTACATTTCAAAATGAAATACATTAGATATTCAAAAACTTCCTAAGTACAAACTATCAAACTCAAAATCAAGGTCAGATGTGTTTGAATACAATTTTCTTCAATGACCTATGATTTCCATTACATCATCCTTTTGTGATTCTTAAAGTTTTCAAGGCAAGCTTCGATTTGAGAGACTGCAAGGTCAATATCCTTCTTCAATTGACCCGTTGCATGAACATAAGATCCTGACCATCAGCAATGCCTTCCATCCTTTCGAAGATTTTGTGAAGATCAGCTCCAAAGGATTCAACAGAATTGCTTAAGGTAAAGGAGATCATGTCCAGTCTCGAATTAAGTTCTTCCTTCAACTGATTAAAGTCTTCTTTTAATTGAAATTTCTTGAGATCTCTGACTATCATACTCAGCAAGCAAAGCTCTTAACTGATCAATTGTTCATCAGAGAATCTCCAGAATTTGTTATAGGCTGATGTGGAGGTGAGGGAATAGAACTAGGTCCGGCCTCTGAAGGTCCAGCTGAAGAAGGTCCCGCAATAGATGGATCAGGGACAGATGGTCCCTCAGTGGATGGTCCCGGGATGTCTTCTACTCTGGTTTCCTCTGCTCTATCTCTTCTGCTCTTTCCTCTCTTCCTCATCCAAACACCATTCAATTTCTTGAAGCCCATCCGATGAATAGTAGATATGCTATAATAATCAGTGTGTCTCAGTTTTCTTAAAGGTTCATTCTCCATAATGAGCACACCTTGGCTTCTAAAGATTAGTGTCAGAATCATACCGTATGGCAGTGTTGATCTCTTCTTTGTAGCTGCCTCTGCCATGTATCCAATCATCATGCCAGCTAAATTGACTGGCCTTCCAGTAATTATGCAGTCCATTAACAGAACGTCTCGCTCCGAGACATACTCGAATCTACCAATTTTGGAAATAAGATTCTTCCACAGATATTATGTAGTAATCTGAGTTCTAGATTCAATTGATTTGCAAAGATTTCTTCAAACTCAGTCACATCTCTCCCTAGCATTCTTGTCATGCTCCACTTCTATCCTCATGTTGATATTCCATTAAACCGATTGTGGGCATTTCTAATAAGTTCCAAGAATCTCAGGGTTATTGTCACTCTTGTTCCTCTTACTATACTTATTAATCCACCTTCTCCTCTGCTTAAACCGTTGTAAAACTCTCTTACTAAGCTGGATATGTGGGTATATCTAAGTGAGCAATTTTTCCCATCCCATTTCCCTTCAAATTTCTTCCAATAGAGAAACCTTCCGATTCAAATAAATCAAAATTCACTTTCTCCCAGTGGTAATGGTCTTACCGGCTAAATGATCAACCTTTGGGATGAGGGTGAAGGAGGGAATCCTCTTGAGTGGCCGAAGAGGAAGAAGGCGAGGGTTGCCTCCGAACAGTGCGTCTCTCGTTGGAACGGATGCTCCACCGACGAATCCGCGCCTCTTAGGTGCCATTGAGAAGATTGGAAGATTAATCAAGGGTTTTGAGTAGATTTGGGGAAGTTGGAAAGGCTTTGGAGCTTTTTGGAAGGTTTTGGAGACGATTGGAATGATTGGGGGTCGACTCCGCCTTTTTATTTTTGACCTAGCTCGACTTAGAGTCGACTCCCGAAAACTGGGTGTCGGCTCCGAACCAGAAAATCTGTCAGCGCTCGTATTAGAGTCGGCTCCACAAAAGCCAGAGTCGGCTCTAATCGCTTAGACAGAACATCAAAAACTCAGGTGTCGACTCCACAAACTGTCAGAGTCGACTCTAACAGTTTCAGAGATAAAAAATTAAGTTTCAAGGATTTGAAACTATTCAAATTAATCATCAAATTATAGATTAATGTTCTTTAGCAATTGGGGAAACAATGAATCAAGATCTAGATAGATTTCCTTATTGAAATATCAAGATTTTTCAAGAAAATGATGAAATCTAGATAGATGTCCTTAAGAGTTTCAGAAAACTATTCCAAAGGATCACAAACTCCTAATTCTCCTCTAAGATAACAAAATCTCTCTTCACTTAAGGGGTTTTGTTAATATATCTGCAAGTTGTTCTTCAGTATTCACATAATCAAGACAAATTTCATTATTGGCTACATGTTCTCTTATAAAGTGATATCTTATTTCAATATGCTTTGTTCTTGAATGTTGAATTGGATTTTTAGTTAGATTTATTGCACTTGTATTATCACATCTTATAGGTGTCTTATCAAGTGTGATACCATAGTCTTCAAGTTGTCTCTTAATCCATAGGATTTGAGCACAGCAACTTCCAGCTGCAACATATTCTGCTTCCGCAGTAGATAATGCAACCGAATTTTGCTTTTTGCTAAACCATGAGATTAAGTTACTTCCTAAAAATTGGCATGCACCACTTGTGCTTTTTCTATCTAACTTGCATCCAGCATAATCAGAATCAGAATATGCAATCAGATTTAATGTGGAGTCTCTAGAATACCATAAACCTACATTTTTTGTTCCACTTAAGTATCTTAGTATTCTTTTAACAGCTATTAAATGTGATTCTTTAGGTTCTGATTGAAATCTAGCACATAACATACAGAAACATAATATCTGGTCTACTTGCAGTTAAATAAAGAAGGGATCCGATTATACCTCGATAATATTTTGATCAACCTTCTTACCTTCTTCATCTTTGTCCAGCTTGCATGAAGGACTCATTGGTGTTCCGAGGGGTTTAATTGATTCCATACCAAATTTCTTTAGAATTCTCTTGTGTACTTTGTTTGGTTGATAAAGATACCCTCTTTGCTTTGTTTGATTTGGAGTCCAAGGAAGAAGTTGAGTTCTCCCATCATGCTCATTCAAATTCTCCCTGCATTAACTTAGCAAATTCTTGACATAGAGAATCGTTAGTAGCACCAAAAACAATGTCATCAACATATATTTGTACTACAAGTAAATCTTTACTTTTCTTTTCAAAAATAATTTTATCAACATTTCCTCTTGTAAATCATTTTCAATTAAAAATTTACTTAGTCTATCATACCAAGCTCTAGGTGCTTGTTTCAAACCATATAATGCCTTGTGCAATTTAAAAACGTGATTTGAAAATTCGTGATCTTCAAAACCTGGTGGTTGTTCTACATAAACTTCTTCATTTATAAATCCATTTAAAAATGCGCTTTTAACATCCATTTGAAATAAATTAATGTTCATGTGACATGCAAATGCTAGTAATAGCCTAATGGCTTCTAATCTAGCTACAGGTGCAAAGTTTCATCAAAATCAATACCTTCTTCTTGATTATATCCTTTTGCAACTAATCTAGCTTTGTTTCTAATTACTATGCCATTTTCATCTAGTTTATTTCTAAAAACCCATTTTGATCCTATTACTGAATGATTTTTAGGTCTTTCACTAATGTCCATACATTATTTCTAGTAAATTGATTTAATTCTTCTTGCATAGCTAACATCCAATTATTATCTTTTTCAGCTTCTTCAATAGTTTTAGGTTCAATTTGTGAAACAAATGCAAGATGATTACTAATATTTCTCATATATGATCTAGTTCTTATTCCTTGAGATGGATCACCTATAATCAATTCCTTGGGATGACTATGAGCATATCTCCAGTCTCTTGGAAGATCTATATCATTATGATCAATATTACATCATCGTCCTTATGTGAATCATTATCTTTAGCTTCTTGTTCATGATCTGAAGATACTTCAATATTAAGTTTTTCAAGATCTTTTTCAATTATGTTTGTATCTTCCTCATCATCAATCTTTTCAGAACTAGATGCTAAAGATTCATCAAAACTACATGAATGGATTCTTCAACAATTAAGGTTTTCTTGTTAAAGATTCTATATGCTTTACTAGTTGTTGAATAACCTAGAAAAATTCCTTCATCAGATTTAGCATCAAATTTTCCTAAGTTGTTTTTACCATTATTATGAATGAAACATTTACATCCAAATGCATGAAAGTATTTTATATTTGGTTTTCTTTCATTCCATAATTCATAAGGTGTTTTCTTTAATATTGGTCTTATTAAAGCTCTATTTAAGATGTAACATGCTGTGTTAATAGCTTCCGCCCAAAAATACTTTGGTAAGTTGCTTTCACATAGCATGGTACGGGCCATGTCTTCTAGAGTCCTATTTTTTCTTTCAACTACACCATTTTGTTGTGGAGTCCTAGGGGCTGAAAAATTATGATTAATTCCATTTTCAGTGCAGAAATTTTCAAATAAGTGATTTTCAAATTCTGTTCCATGATCACTTCTTAGAGATACTATAGTAGTGTTTTTCTCATTTGTGACTTTCTTGAAGAATTTCAGGAATATCGAGAAAGTCTCATCTTTGTGAGCTAAAAACATTACCCAAGTATATCTAGAATAATCATCTACAATCACTAGACCATATTTCTTTCCTCCTAGACTTGTGGTTCTAGTTGGTCCAAAAGGTCCATGTGAAGTAGCTCTAGTCCCCTAGAAGTTGAAACAATATTTTTAGATTTAAAAGAACTTCTAGTTTGTTTTCCAAATTGACATGCATCACATATTTTATTATTTTCAAAATCTAATTTAGGTAAACCTTTAACTAAATCCATTTTAATTAGTTTTGAAATAAGGTGTGTGCTTGCATGACCTAATCTACGATGCCACAACCAACTAATATCATTTATGTTAGCATTGTCAGCAATTAGCAATGATACTCAAAGATAATTTTTCTAAGTCAACTAAGTATACATTGCCATGTCTATAACCAGTAAAAACAATGCTATCATCAATAGAATTAGTTACAGTGCATAAGAAGATTTAAATGAAACATTAAAGTTTTTATCACATAATTGACTTATACTAATTAGATTATGCTTCAAACCATTAACATAAAGTACATTATCAATAATATAGATGGAGTTATGCGAACTTTACCAAGGCCCATAATTTGACCTTTACCGTTATCGCCAAACGTCACAACTCCACCTTTCTTTTCTTCCAGGGTGATGAATTCATCTTTGTCACCCGTCATATGTCTTGAGCAGCCACTATCAAGGTACCACTTTTTCTTTGATCTTTTGGCTACAAGACATTCCTGCAATATCATCAAGCTTTCTTCCTTCATTTAGCATTTAACCCATATTTTCTTAAGTTGTTATTATTCCTTTTTGGCTTTTACAAAAATATTCTTTAGTGATTTTGTTTCCTTAAAGTGTTATATCCTAAACCAGCTTTGTCAAAAACAGCTTTTTGACTATCTAGGATCATGTTAAGTTTAGTTGAACTTAAAGTGAATTTCTCAACAATGTCTTTATATTTTTTAACATCTTTCTTAAGAGAGTCAATTTCTTTAGCTTGCTGTTCTTTATCTAAAGCTAAGGTTTCTATTGATCTTTTAAATCTTTAGTTGAGTTTTTAGTTTCAGATTTTAATGAATCTATTTCTTGATTAAGATTATCTCTTTCTTTCCTAAGTTCTTCTTTTTCATTAGTTAAGTTCTTAACTTCTAAAGCTAATTCATTTTTACTTTTAGCTAAACTAATATTATCATTTTTCAAGATTATATTTCTTTTTCAAAGATTTAAAATCAATCATAATTCATTAAAAGCTTCAAACATTTCATCAAATGTAAATCATCATCGAGGTTTCGGAACTTACCTCTTCGTTGTCGTCCGCCATGAAGCATATTTGCAACTTCCTTTTGTTCTTCTTCTTCGGAAGAAGATTCATCAGTCCATGTTGCCATATAAGCCTTCTTCTTTTTAGGCTTTTTCAATTAGGACAATCATATCTAAAGTGCCCCGGTTTTTACACTCATAACATATCAAGGGGTCTTTCTCTTTTTCTTTGTCCTTGTCCTTTCTTATCCTTTTCTCCTTCCACTTGCTCCAAATTTTTTTTTGGAAGGGTTTCTTTTCTTCATAAATCTCTTAAATTTCTTGGCCAAGAGAGCAGTTCATCATCATCATCATCATCATCTGCTGCTCTCTTCCATCTTTTGCAGCTTTGAGGGCAATTTTTCTTTTTTTTGTTCCTCCTCAACATGCTGCTTCATTGTCAGCTCGTGGGTCATTAGGGATCCTAGAAGCTCCTCTAAGGGTAGTGCATTGAGGTCCTTTGCTTCTTGGATTGCATGACTTTTGCTTCCCACGATCTTGGTAGTGACCTAAGAATTTTGCGAACAAGATCAGCATTAGTATATTCTTACCAAGACTTTTCAAACCATTCACATATCAGTGAATCTAGTGAACATGCATGTGATGGTTTCAGTTGTTCCATTTAAATAATTCATATTTGTGAACCAAAATATTTATTTTGATTCTTTTACTTGGTTTGTTCCTTCATGTGTAATTTCCAACCTATCCCAAATTTCTTTGCGGAATTACAAGTTGAGATTCGGTTGAATTCATTAGAGTCTAAGGAACAATATAATTAATGGCTTTAGCATTAAGTTGTGCCATTCTCCTATCATTATCATTCCAATCCCTTTCGGGCTTAGGAACAATAGTGCCATCAATAAGTGTGGGTGTACTAGGTCCATTAATTATAACACCCCAAAGCTCATAATCAGAAGCTTGAATGAATATCCTCATTCTAGCTTTCCAATAAGAATAGTTTGAGCCATTAAAAAGTGGAGGTCTATTCGTAGAATGACCTTCAGCAAAAGAACCACTTTGTGTTGCCATAATGGATCTTTAGCTCTTGATCGTGAGATCAAATCTAAATGAGCACTAGCTCTGATACCAATTGTTGGCCCAGATGGCAACCCAAGAGGGGGGGGGGTGAATTGGGTTCTTAAAAATTTTAAGCCTTTTTAAAATTAGTTTGCTTGAGATTAATGATAATGCAAGATAACTATAAAGTGCAGTGATAGATAGAGATAGATAAAGAGACAATAAGACACGGCAAACACAAAATTTTATAGTGGTTCGGTGTATCCAACACCTACGTCCACTCCCAAGATTCACTTGGGTCCACACTATAATCTCTCTAGATTACAGCCGAGTTGTTTTCCAAGCTCACAACTCAAACTTGTTGTTTTACCGGGTGCACAACGAACCCAGCTGGTTTTACTCGGGCTTACCAGCACAAAACCCTACACGTTGTTTTTCACGGGCTCACAACTAACCCAAGCTTAAACAAGCTTGAACCGAGGTAAAACTACCTCCTAGTTCAATCCCCCAGATTGAACTAGCCAAATATAATAGATTGTTTGAATACAAAAGCTCCTCAATGAGCAAATATACAAATTAAGAATAAGGTTTAGAAAAGCCTGATTTGTAGATAGGTTGGCTTTTGATCTTTTCTTCTTTTCTTCTTTTCTTCTTCTCCTTGCTGGATTGAATCAAGCCTCAGCTCCGATTCTTCGTGGTTGAAGCAGTTGAGAAGGGTTGAAAAGCAAGAACCGAATCTCCTTTCTTCAAGTTGGGAAATCCTCCAAGACTTTGATTTGAACGCTTTGGATTCCTCTTGAGCTTTTGGAGTGGAGTGGATTTGAGCTAAAGTTTTCCTTTCAAGATTCAGGCTCTCGGATTTTTGAAATGGGATTTGTCTATCTCAGATTTTTCAGATTTTTTTCTTTTTCTCTCTTTTTTTTTTTTTTTTTTTGAACAATAGACTCCCCTTTTATAGATTTCTTTTACACCTTTTTGGAATAAAACTATCCGTTGGAGTGTACCTTCTATCAAAATATATCCGTTAGAAATGAGTAAAAATAGAAAAGTTACCGTTAGAGCTGATCTGGCAACTTCGTTTTTCGTTCCAGGTGGGTTGGAGTCGACTCTAACTTTTCTGGAGTCGGCTCTAGCTCGAGGCGTTTCAAAACTGATATTTCCGGAGTCGTCTCTGGCTTTTCTGGGGTCGACAAGATGCTTTTCCGGAGTCGACTCTAACTTACCCGGAGTCGACTCTAGGTTGGAGCCAGAAAAATCGACTTTCTGCTCCGTCTGTGAGAGTCGACTCTCACAGTCTCGGAGTCGACTCTAATGGCCGTGCCAGTTCCGGAGTCGGCTCTGTGATTCTCGGAGTCGACTCTAATGTCTGCAATTCTTACCTAGACATTAGATTCGATCCAGAACACATTGTAACACTTGATTTTGATCTTTCAATAGTCTTATAGGCTGAAACACTAAATCAAAATCATTAGAGCCTTCAAAAATTATACTCACATAGTTTTGTTAATCATCAAAATCATCAATTGGGTCAACAATAAGGTTTCTGAGTTCTAAATAAAGGCTATGAGCGATAGAGCTCATCTTTGGGTGGCTATGGCTGGTTATAGGGGTTTTTTCATTTTGTGGAATGGTTGTGGGTGATAGGCTTATAGTAGGACTGGTATTTGGTTGCAGGCGGATGAGAAGTGGACTAGTGGCTGAAAGCTTGGGTGAAAGATGTTGGATAGGCTATTGAAAGCGGATGGAGGACCTGAGGAATGAGGAGGAGGTTCCTCCTTTTATAGCTAAGGGAAGGCTATTTTTGTCAATTGTTGTGGAGCAATAATGGAGATGCATAGTTTTGGAAGGACAATAATCGTCTTAAAGGATAATTATTGGGGACAAGAAGGATGATGATTTGATGGCACGAGGCCAGGAAGGATGGGAAGGACAATGATGAGGGAGACAACGGGTACAATTATTGGTGAAGTGGGACCATGGAGGTACAATGATTTAAGGAAGTGGGACCATGATAGGTACAATGACTGAAGGTGTAGCCGGGAACCGCACCAAAAAGGTATAGTGGTTTAGGACATTTGGCGAGCACTGCAGCACATGTTCGGCTGCATTTGTGACCTTTTTCAGGACAGTGCTCTTAATGGTCAAAAAAGGATAATCTAGCAAAACAAACACCTTCAGTCATTGTACCCATCATGGTCCCACTGTTAAATTATTGTACCTCATGGTCCCACTCCACCAATAATTGTACCGTTGTCTTCCTCATCATTGTCCTTCCCATCCTTCCTGGCCTCGTGCCATCAATCATCGTCCTTTTGTCCCCCAATAATTATCCTTTAAGACATTATTGTCCTTCCAAAACTATGCATCTCCATTATTGCTCCACAACAATTGACAAAAATAGCCTTCCCTCGGCTATAAAAGGAGGGAACCTCCTCCTCATTCCTCAGGTCCTCCATCCGCCTTCAATCGCCTATCCACACATCTTTCATCCAAACTTTCAGCCACCAAGTCCACTTCTCATCCGCTTGCATATCAATCACTTACCATAAGCCTATCATCCATAACCATTCCACAAAATGAAAAACCCCTATAACCAGCCATAGCCACCCAAAGATGAGCTCTATCGCTCATAGCCTTTATTTAAAACTCGGAAACCTTATGAACCTCATCAACCTTGAAGACTATCTATACCCAGAGTATTCTGAGCTATACCCACTCTTTGGAGAACTTATGGACCTAGTAACCCATGTCATCTTCTACCTTGAAGAATACGAGCCCTTTCCAAGCCTTAACCTAATAGACCAACCAGAGCTCAACCTGACACCATAAACCTTGGAAACCATGACCCCTTCCATGAAGAAAGTCCTCCAAGAATGCCAGACACTTTGAAACTCATAAATTCCATACTTGAAAAATATCCCTACCTACTACCTGCCTTCCAGAAAGTCATAGATAATGCAACCTGGACCATAATAAGAATCGAAGAATATGATAACCAGTTCCTTGACTACAGACTGATTAGAGGAAACTATAATCAAATCTCAGAAGATAGTTCCATGTAAAAAATCTTTATCAGCTTTTATCTTATGAAAAATTTTAGCTTTTATGCAAAGTTTTTATCAGTGTTTGTATAAGTCTTTATATCAGTGCTTATCAGTTTTATGTAAGACTTCAGTACTTTGTAATCAATATTACATAAGCCTAAGCTTTCAGTAATCTCTCAGCTTTTTCTCGAAATTTCACTGTACATAATTACTATTCATAGTTACTGTTCATGGACTGTTCATAGTTACTATTCACTTTTACTATTCATCACACTCTGTGACTTAAATGGAATTTTCTTTCATCTGTTTTTTAGCTGCACTTCATTCCACTGGTTTTTAATAGGAGTAATAGTTTTAAGGGGTACCAAGGTCATGGGCTTGGCGTAAGAGGCTTTGGATCTGGGCTTTTCTGACATTTTGTTCCTGTAAGGAATTCTCTGGTTAGAAAGTCTGGTAGGCTATTTTCTGTCCCTTTTATAAATTCTATTTCGAAATCAAATACCGATAAAATAGCTTGCCATCTTGCAAAAATTTGTTTGGAAACGATATTTTCAACATCTTTTTCTAAAATATCTTTTGCTGATTTGCAATCAATTCTGAGAAGAAATTTTTTGAAATATAAATCTTCTTGAAATTTTTGAATGCATGATACAATTGATAAAACCTCCTTTTTTATTGTACTGTAATTTATTGTGCATTGGTCCAGATTCCTGAATGGTATCTGACTAAGGTTTCCTTATTATTAATTCTTTGTTTAAGGATTCCTCCGAATCCTATGTCTGAGGCGTCTGTTTCAACAATAACTAATGCTGCTGGATTTAGTAAGTTTAGGCAGGGAAGTTTTTTGACTAATGTTTTTACTTTTCTGACTACCTGGGTTTGTTCTTCTGTCCAATTTGTTTTCTTTTTTCTAAGTTGAGCATACAAAGGTTCTAGGGTGATCCTTAAGTTTGGGACAAAGTCTGCTACATAGTTAAGGCATCCTAGAAATCTTTGTAATTGGATTTTTTTCTCTAATTTCGTCTGGAAATTTGTCTGCAAATTCTACAGATCTATCAATAGGTTTAATAGTACCATGATATATGTAATGTCCTAAAAATCTTATTTTAGTTTGAAAGATTTTAATCTTAGGGGCTGAAATTACTAGTCCATTTTGTTTTGCTAGATTATGAAACTGTCTAATGTGTTTGACATGTTGTCTTAAGTCTTCTGAAAAGATTAATACGTCATTGATGTAAACTATTATGAAGTGTGATTCTGAGTTAAATATTGTATTCATCATGTTTTGGAATTCACTTGGGGCGTTTTTAAGTCCAAAGGGCATCACATTCCATTCGTAATGCCCAAAAGGTACTGTAAAGGCTGTTTTATACCTATCTGTTTCCTTTATCTGTACTTGCCAAAATCCTGATTTCATGTCAAACTTAGAGAATATTTTTGCTTTATAGAGTCTGGATAAAAGGTCTTTTTGTTAGGTATAGGATACCTAATCCATTCTAAGACCTTATTTAGAGGCTTATAATTGATGACTAATCTGGGAGTTCCCTTTCTAATTCTGAGGCCTTTTGAACATAAAAGGTTGAGCATGACCAAGGAGATTTACTTGGCCTTATAAGTCTTTTGTCTAAGAGATCTGATATTTCCTTTTTACAATATTCTAACAATTCTGCGTTCATCTGAATAGGTCTAGATTTAGTTGGAATATTTATTTCTTTAAAATTTTTAATGTAAGGTAGACTAACCTGATGTTTTTGTCTATCCCAAAAGGCCGTAGGATTTTGACTGCATAATTCTTTTTCTAATTTTCCTTGAATTTCTTCTATTTTGTTTTTCCAAAAATCTTCTTGTAATTGTTTTTCTATTTTAGTTATTTTGATTTCCTCTTTAAGATCTAATAGTTGTTGCTCCTTATATTTCAAGGTCTGTATTTTTGAATACTAAGGTCTTTTAACAAATTAATTTCTTTGGTTTTTGTAGGGTTTACAAATTTGAAAGTGATCTCTCTATCTTTGAAAACATAGGTTGATATTCCTTCTTCATTGATTTTCATAGGATAAAGAAGGGTTATGAATGGTGTTCCAAGGACAACGGTTTGAATGTCTTTGCTATCATAAATGTTGTTTAAAACAAATATCATCTTGGCAAATATGTACGTTTGATATTTTATATTTGACCTTAAGGCTTTCATTATTAGCTGTATAAAGATTCTCAGTAGTTTCTTCATAGTATTTTTTCGAAATAATCCTTTTGGTATACAGTTCATGTCTGCTCCGGAGTCAACTAAGGCATATACCTCTCTAGTTTCTTCTCCTACTACTAGTCTAACTCTGGCGTTCCATTTCTGGACTTTTACGGCTGTGATTTTATTTAGATAACTATCTTGTCACTTTCTTCTTCTTCTTGAAGAATTTCTTTATTTGGGTTTTTCAACTCTTCTATTTCTGCTCTTAATTTCTTAATTTCTATTTTGATTTGTTAACTTCTGTTTGAAGTTGATGGATTGGGTCCGTTTTAAGTTTTTCTTCTTGTTCCTTTTGTTTAATTATTTCTGATAGGCTTGAAACTTCTTTTTTAGCTTTAGGTTGCAATTCTTTTTTGAGTTCCTCTATGTAATTTTTTCTCAATTCCGGATCATCGGTCTTTTCTATTAGGTCTATGAGTAGATCGCTTCTTTTGCTGTTAATCATATTAATTTTAAGATTTTCAGTACAACCGCATAAGGCTATTTCATCTATGTTTTCTGAGGAAGTTTCTTCTTCATCAGAAGAACTCTCTTCCTCATTTTCTTCTATTAGGTTAATCTTTTCATATTCTGAACTATCTTCTAGATCTGAAGGGTAACTTTCTTCACTTTCTGATAACATTAATTCTAGTATTTTTTCCTTTTGGTTTTCCAGAATATCCATTCCTTGGATTTGGGATATTTTATATTTTTTACAATTCTTGCTAAAGTGGCCCTTTTTTCCACATCTATAGCAAGTTGCTGTTTTTCTTTGATTGGTGTTATACCTTTTCCTAGGAGCTTCCTTGAATTTTTGGTCTCTGAATTTCCCTTTTTCTTTACTAGGAAAATTCTTCCGTTTATTTGATCTATTTCTAGAGTATGTTGGATTTTCTATCTTTCTTTTGTCTTTTCTCTTTTTCTTAGAAGGGGGTACTAATACTTCGTATCCGTATTGTTTACAAAATCCTCCTAATTCTTTTTTGGTTGTAATTTCGTTTCTTTTTAACTTAGATTGGAGTTTCATTTCTGTGCACATTTTTAGTGCTGTTGTATTAATTATTTCAATGATATTTCCATAGGTGACATGGTCCCAGTTAATTTCGCCTTGGTATTTTTCTGCTAAGGCTTCACTAACCTTTTCTGAGAATAGGTTTGGTAATCCTAATATGAATTTTTCTTTCTAAAAGGGAGAATTGCAATCTTCCCTTTCAAGGACTCGACATAGGAAAACGTCCCTATACCATCTGAAGTCTTGCATTTTAGGACATCTGAGTTTCATTAGAAGCATTCGGTTGTTTTCTTGTTTTACATCCTTTGTTCCTATGAACTGTCTGTATATTGCATGGAGCAGAGTGTCTACCCCATTGGGTTCTTCTGAGGTCTCGGTAGACTCTGATTTGATAACAATTTTAGTGCTATTTATCATGAAGTCTCTTTCTGCAGGCTTTAAATACCTATTCCACCATCCCTCTAATTGTCCAGTGAATCCTTGGACTAGAATCCTAAGGGTATCTTTCTCGGATGTATTTGCAGCTCGTAGGGCTCCTGCAGCCATATTCATTTCTCTTAAGAAATTCCAGATTTCTCTTTCCGACATCCCATCTAAGTTCCATTCATAAACTACTCCACTAGTATAGGCTTCTCTTCTAAAATTTTTCCTTTCTTCAAATTGGATATCTGGGGAGTTGGTCTAGGATAATAATCTTTCTGTGTTTTATAGTATGTTTGTCCTTCATTTTTTATTTTATTTATTTAATTTTTAGATTCTTGTGATGATATCATATTTAGTCTGATTCCTTTTAGTTTATCTGTTATTAGGTCTTCTTTATTCTTAAATCCTTTTTCCCAGCTGTTATCTGTCTAGAAAAGAGGCTTTTGTATTTTTATAATTTGATCTACTTTTGGATTTTGGACTTTTTGTTCGAGGGTCTTTTCTATCTTATTCAGTTGCCCCGATATTGTATGTAGGGCTTGATTGCTATAATTGTTTTGTTGTGCTATTTTTCTAATCTCGTTATTGGTTACTGGGTGATTGTCATTTTCTGGTTTGAGGGCTTTGAATGGAGAGGCTATAACTATTTGATTTCTATAGCTAATCTGACATTCATCTAAAGGGATGTGTTCTGAGTTTATTTCCTTATTTTCTGTGGTTTTCCAAATTACTCCTAAAGATTTAAAAGGGTATTTGCTTGTAACTTCCTTATTTTTACATGCTTCCTCAAGCCACGTGAAATAAGGGATTTCTAATTCTAGGGTATTCATAAAACTATAATATTCTTGTTTTAATTCTTCTCTTTCTTTTGGGCTGGTTGCTTTCCACAGCCAGTCAACCTTTTCCTTGTTATGTTTTGCCTTAAAATCTTTTCTAATACTTTCTTTATTAATTTCAAATTTTCTTTTAATCGTGTTTAGTTGGTTCGGTGTATCTTCCCTCATCTGAGAATAGGTCGGAGAATAATTTGTTTCCTCATAAAATAAACTTGGGATATTTGATTCTAGATCAACTCCTTTGAGTTTTAGGTTCCTTAGGCTGGTTTCTCCTACCTCTGAACTGGGATCTCTCATGCTATAAGATCTTCTAAAATTGTACTTGATAGTTCCTCTATCATCTTGAGTTATCTCATTTATTATTCTATTTTCTTGACTGACCTTCTAGGAGGCTGAGTTTTTTCTAAAGTCCAATTGCTTTCAATTTTACCTTTTTCCAATCACTCGTTTGGGGTACTATCGACTGATGCATCTCATCTGTTGCTAAAAATAGGGTTTTTCCTGTAGGTGATTTTCTTATTCCTTTAGCATTGACTCGGGTTTTCATCATCTTATAACTTATTCTGTAGACAATACTTAGAGGTTTAAATTCTGGTTTTATGTTTTCATATCCTGCTACCTTTATGTCTAAGACTAAGGAGTCTTTAATGGCTCCGTCTATGGCTAGACTTAGGTTGGGATAGTTTTCAAAGTAAATAGGTCCCCAACTAACATTGGTACTAATGGCACTAAGAATTGCATCTTCTGCTTCGTTGAAGCGATTATCTTTTAATATTATAAATATAGGTTTGTCCATTCCCTCTCTATGGTTTGGGATTATGGCAACCTGTACTGCTGCATATGCATGTATCTAGTTTATCATCAATATTGAAAGTCTGTATATCCTTTTTTCTAAAAAGCCTAACACTGGTTTGTCCATTTTCTAGTTTAATATCTAGATCATGTCTGCGATTTTAACTCTTTGTTCCTTAAAGAGGCTAAAGCTTCCTTTCTTATATACCTGGTCATATTTAATTGTTGGAATTTTCTTATTTGTTATATCGATTTCTGTTGCTGATACTGATCTATTTAATACATTATGGTTTCTTCTAGATAAAAGTCTTGATCTCGGATTTCACTATCTTCTAAACTTTCAGTCTCATCTAGTCTTTGAGTTCTGGTTAATCTTTTAATTAAGCTATTCATTTTAGTATCTAGGGATGACGGGAACAGTACCAGGAACACTGCCAGTCTTACATTCTTTTGCTGGTCTTACGCTTACCAACGGACTCACGCTTATCAACGTTTCCCCCTAGTAACTTATTGAATAACTTAATTAAAGTTTCAACCATTGCTCTTAGACTTATTGAGATTAAGGATAGGAGGCTAGTGACTTCTAAAATCCTGACTTTTTCCAGTAAGAACTATAAATGCTGACTAAGGCTTTTGAGTTTCTTAAATCTCAAAAGGTCTCGTCCGGCCGTAGCTCATTACTCCCATGGGTCATAAGTGTACTTTCGTACACCCGCTCAGGAGGCGAGATGCTTTGGGATTTAAGGAACATGTATGCAAGATGTGTGCGTGGTGATCTAGCATGGCTCTGATACCATTTGGGTGCGGTTCCTGGCTACACCTTCAGTCATTGTACCCATCATGGTCCCACTTCCTTAAATCATTGTACCTCCATGGTCCCACTCCACCAATAAAAAAGACTTGTTATCCAGACTATATAAAGCAAAAATATTTTCTAAATTTGACATGAAGTCAAGATTTTGGCAGATTCAGATTACTGAGGAAGATAGATATAAAATAGCCTTCACAGTACCCTTTGGACATTATGAATGGAATGTAATGCCCTTTGGATTAAAAAATGCTCCAAGTGAATTCCAGAACATGATGAATGAAATTTTTAATCAGTTTACTCGGTTCATAATAGTCTATATAGATGGCGTCCTTATCTTCTCAGAAGATTTAGAAAAATATGTTAAACACATTAGACTCTTTCACAATTTAGCAAAACAGAATGGGCTAGCAATCTCGGCACCCAAGATCAAAATCTTCCAGACCAGAGTCAGATTTCTAGGGCACTATATTTATCAGGGAACTATCAAACCCATAGAAAGGTCAATAGAATTTGCAGATAAATTTCCAGATGAAATCAAAGAAAAAACTCAATTACAAAGATTTTTAGAATGTCTTAATTATGTAGCAGATTTTATTCCAAATATCAGGATCATTCTAGAACCCTTGTCCACCCAACTCAGAAAAAAGAAAAGGGGATGGACAGAAGAACATATCCAAGTAGTTAGAAAAGTAAAAACTATGGTCAAAAACCTTCCCTATCTAGAGTTACTAGACCCTACAGCCTTAGTCATAGTAGAAACAGATGCCTCAGAGATAGGATTTGGAGGAATCCTTAAGCAAAAAATGCATAAAAAAGAAGCATTGGTTAGATATCACTCAGAAATATGGACTAATGCTTAAACAAATTACAGCATAATAAAAAAAGAAGTTTTATCGATCGTCCTATGCATTCAAAAATTCCAAGAGGATTTATACTTTAAAAAATTTCTTCTCAGAATTGATTGCAAGTCAGCCAAAGAAGTTTTAGAAAAAGACATTGAAAATCTCATTTCAAAACAAATTTTTGCTAGATGGCAAGCCATTTTATCCGTATTTGATTTTGAAATATAATTTTTAAAAAGCACAGAAAATAGTTTACCAGATTTTCTGAAATGTGAATTCCTTACAGGAACACGATGTCAGACAGACCCAGAACTAAAGCATCCTTTGCAAAACCTTTAGTTCTGATCCCTCTCAGTAACCCATATTCAGTATTGACTGCACCCAGAACTTTCCTCCCTCTTAGACCTCAGTACTCAGCCTTAGTCTCACCTTCTCAAACCTATTCCCAAGCAGCTCAAAAGTGGTCTCCTCCTAGTCCCAGTACTACTACAGAGCAAACCAGGTCTAGCCCCTCCAAGTCACCATGTTCAACCCATATTATAGTAAGAATTGCTCCCTTACTATTAAACTCTTAGAACTAGACGAAATAGGAGACAATCAAGTCTCAAAGCTATCCAGAATTTTCCCTTCGATCAATGGAAAAATCATGCAATACCACTTACCCGAAGGATTTCAGAATCCGCTTAAAACCCAAGAATATTATGAATCTATTCCAGTTGACACAGACTCAACCGAAGTAACCCATACATCAGAACAGAACTCAGAAGCAGTCGCCTATTCAAAATGCAAGATTAAGAAGTTTATGACTAAACATGAATAGGGAATCCCATATCAGCCCAGAATTTTTTCTCAAAAATTCCATCCTTCTCAATACAACTATTTTGACTACCAAGAAGCCTGGTATAAGGCCTTTTATCTTAAGCCCACTGACCACAGTTGGTTCCTCAACTTCAGCCCAAAATTTGATAGAAGAATTCCAAGCTGGACCCATGATTGGTGGATCTACTTTGGGATAACAAAAGAAATAATTCCAGAACCAGCATTATCAGCATGGGTTTATTTCCATGATCAACTCAAAACAGCCCATTATGGAAACAAGCCTATTATGTTCACAGTTGAATTCCAAGTCCCATAGATTTTGGGATGGGATTTTGCTGTCAGCAGATCCCTTGATCAACAGTATCCACTTATCCTAGAAAGAAGATTTAGGATCAAGTGGTGAAAAACTTTCAACCCGGAGAAAGGTTATCACTAAGTAACATTAGCCGATGGCTAGTTACTTATGATAATCCTAGACAATTCCCAAAAACAGAAAAAACCACCTCTTCCCCATCCTCAAGCAAAACTCCTAGCAAAAAGGAAATAAAGAAAAAATTATTAGAAGAATTATCACAACTAGGAAACTCTGATGACAAGAAAGATATCAGTTCATCTCAGCCCAAGCCAACAGACCAACTATATCTACAGGACGCCCAGGATCCATATGAGGACTATGACATAATGTAGCCCAAACCATACATCTTCACCCATGTGAAATTTTCCTAGCTTGTGACTATGAAAAACCAAACCCAAAGACTCTGGCCCAAAAGCTCCAGCCTCATCAGCACTATTCTCAGCAGCACATGTCACGCATGTGACCCCGGTCTCAGCAGCACTATTATCGCACATGTCACGCATGTGACCTCAGCCTCAGCAGCACTATTGTAGCACATGTCATGCATGTGACCCTCCGACTACCACCAAAGCCACCCATGTGACTCTTCAGCTTTTTCAAGTCACCTATGTGACTCCTCGGCCCTACCATGGCATGCTCCTCAATAGTCACCCATGTGACTCTTCAGCTTTTTCAAGTCACCCATGTGACTCTTCAGCTTTTCAAGTCACCCATATGACTCCTCGGCCCTACCAAAGGCATGCCCCTCATATGCACGCTCCTCAGACTTATCCTCCACCTCAGCAGTAACAAGCAACCAGATGTTGACACTTCAACAATTGCAACAATTCACAATGACAGCCAGCCACAACAGTTGTTCACACATGTGAAGCTACAGCAGCAACAGCTAGTCAAAACATAACAACTCACCTATGAGGGACTTTTCTGGTATTAGAGCACTGTTACGGGAAGTAACTCAAGAGCAGCCGCACATGTGCTGTAGTGCTCAAAGGATGGCAAAGCCAGCTGTCCTAAGTCCAGATGTCTTGCCCCAAACCCAGAACCAATTTTGGATTCCAACTCATTTGAAGTCCGCAGAAGCCAGCTATCCCCAAACAAACATGATTGAAAGTCAGTAGCCAACTGTCCCCACGGACAGATTTTATCAAAGCCAGCCAGCCAGCTATCCCCAAGGACAGACATGATTGAAGCCAGCTGTCCCAAGGACAGAAATAATTGAAGACCAGCCATATCTCTTTTTCGGACTTGAAATGAAGTGAAATCCACACCAACCACTTCGGACTCCAACCAGCCTGAAGTCGTCTAGTCCAGTCTATAAAAGGGATAGCCCTCAACCTGTGAGAGGCATCTGCACCCATCCACCATCCACACTAATCCTCAAGCCTTCACTCATAACCACCATGACCATCAAGCCTCTACCCATGGCCACTTAACCTCCACTTACAAAAGCCTCCACTCACCACCTTAATGCTCCATCCACTAACCCTAATGCCTTATCCACCACCCATCCACTATCTCATCCACTACCTTTCCCCTCATATGAATAAACCTTCTCTCCTCATAACCTTACACACCTGAGAACCTCCTCTCTTACCTCTTCTTCATCTTTGAACCTAACCTCATCCTCCATGGCCACCCTCTCATCATCCTTAATCCTCCATCATCCCTGACCTTTCATCATCTGAGTCTACCTTCATCCAAAAACACCTTCACCAGACCAGTCTTGCATTCTCAAACTTAGAAATTAGTCATTGCATTCTCAAACTTAGAAATTAGCCATTCAGATCCCAGGCCTCAGAAATGGTATCAAACCAAGATCAAACCCAAATCAAGTCCAATGTAGAGCATTCCTTAATGATGTATTGGATCAAACTTATATCAATCTCGAATTAAGTGAAATATGCTGCATTCCTCCAAGATTGATTTGGTTCAAACTCAAATCAAATATGAATCAAATGCAATTTAATGCATTGTTCCAAAATAGGGTCGGATCAAACTTAGGTCAATCCCAAATAAAGTTCGATATGGAGCATTTCTCTAAGGTCGGGTTGGATCAATCTTAGCTCTAAGATAAATCAAGTTCAATATGCAGTGATGCTGCATGATCAGGTTAGGTCAAACATTAATCAAGTCCAATTTTGATCCAAGATTACGCTCAATGAAATAAAGATAATACCCAAATCAAGTTTAATCGAGAGCATTGCACTAAGATTGGGTTTGATCAAACTTAGATTAAACCCGAATCAGATCAAATCTAAAGCATTGCCCTAAAATAGGGTTTGATAAAACAACAAACCTAAATCAAGTATATTTTAGAGTGTTGCTTCAAGATCGGGTTAGTTTAAACCAAGATGGAACCCAAATTAAGTTTAATATGAAGCTTTGCTTCGAAATCAAGTTAGATCAAACTAAGATCGAACCTGAATCAAATTAAATTAGTAGCATTGTTCCAAGATCAAGTTAGATCAAACCCAAATCGAGTTCAATTTAGAGTGTCACTCCATGATTAGTTCAGATCAAATAAGATCAAACCCGAATCAATTATAATCTAAAACATTATAATATGATCAGCCTAGATCAAACTTTGATCTCTTTTCAATCAACTCCAATCATGAATGTTGCTTCAGATTGGGTTAATGAAACTTAAATCAAACCTGAATCAAGCTCAATCTAGAGCATTGCTTTAAGATCAGGTGAGTTCAAAACAAGATCAAGCTCAAATTAAGTTCAACCAGAAGCATTGATCCATGTTTGGGACATTGTACCCAGATCATGCCCAATGAACTTTATTTTGGACTGACAAAAAATAATTTGGCCATATATTACTTAGATCGGGTATGAATCAAGTTTAATCTAAAGCATTGCTATATGACTGGATTAGATCTAACCTTAGTCAAGCCCCAATTAAGTTTGATCCAAGAAACAGAAAAATCATCCTCATACTACTCAGAAGGAGTAAATCTATGTGGATTCTTTGGACTTGATTTGGGTTTGATCTTTCTTCGATCAAGCTCAATCTAAGATCAAGGATCCATATTGAACTTAATTCCGATTTGATCAAAGTTTAGTCAAACCCAATCTTAGAGCAATGTTACATATTTGATTTGTTCTAGGTTTGATTTAAGTTTAATCCACCCTTATCTTAGAGCAATTGCTTTAAATTGAACTTGATTGGGGTTTGATTGAAGTTTGATTGAATTCGATCTAACAATAGAATCCAGATTGGACTTGATTCCTAAATCGATTGTCAGATAAACCCAGAACCAAGTCTTTATATGCCAAACCAAAACCTTGGCACCTCTTAGCAACCAGTACTCTCCCTTGACCTCACCCAAGAAATTGGATCCACTAATGGAATGCAAGCTGGTTACCATCTCGGTTGGTCAACCAACACCAATGGGCGGAGAGTCTGGCTTCGGTGATCAAAGTCACCAGCGAGAGTTCCCATTGATAGACATAATTGAAGCCAGATGTCCCCAAGGATAGAAATAATTGAAGACCAGCCAGATCTCTTTTTTGGAATTGAAATGAAGTGAAGTCCGCACCAACCACTTCGGATTCCAACCAGCCTGAAGTCCGTCTAGTCCAGTCTATAAAAGGATAGCCCTCAACCTGTGAGAGGCATCCGCACCCATCCAACATCCACACTAATCCTCAAGCCTTCACTCATAACCACCATGACCACCAAGCCATGTTTGGCTAATTTCCTATCATTTTCTTGTCATTCTCAGTCAAAGCCGAGTCCGGCTACCCTGTCAAGGCCAACTTGGGCCAACCTCATGTAATCTCAGTTGTAAGCTTTCAAGCTTTTAGTTGTAAGTTTCTCCAGACTTAAGAAATCCAGTACCAGTTGTACATTTTTGTGCAAGTTTTAAACTTGTTTTCATCAGTATTTCAGTTGCTTTATTTTATGTTTATGTGCAAAAATTTTCTTTTCCAAGGAAGAAGGGTATGGCAGTCTAGCCCCTCCTTTTTATGCCTTTTTATGCAAGCATTTCTCCTTTTTATTTTATGCAAGTATTACAGTTGCTTTTTAATTTTAGTATGTCTCTATTAAATCAGAAGCATCATGCCTCCTGAGCGAACACTTTTAGAAGATCCTATAGCCTTAGAACACCTAGAGAAGAACCCAGAGAAACTAGCAATATCAGTACCAGAAACCTAAAACTCAAGGGTGTAAACCTAAAACCCAACATCTGAAACCTATATTATGAAAATGACTACTCTCCAACTTATTCCCAGATGAGAGGTGAGATACCTAATCAACTGAACATGATTTCAAAAAATATGAAATAGACAAAGACCATATCAAAGCAGATTTCCTATCAGATAAAAACAAAGATAATGTCAAATGGCTCTTTGGAACCATAAACACAGAAGAAAGAGAGACCCTTAAACAAGAATATTATAATTGTATGAACGAATTAAAACTAGAAATTCCTTACTTTATATGGCTTAAGGTAGCATGCAAAAATAAGGAAATCAAAAATAAATACTTAACATGGCTCAGAACTAGGGAAACCAACAGCTAGTACTCTGCCAAGTCATTAAAAGTAATTTGAAAAACCACAGACGATAGAGAAATTAGTTCAGGACACATCCTATTAGAAGAATTCCAAATTCAATATAAAAACCAGATCTTAGTAGCCTCTCCATTTAAGCATCTAAAACCGGAGCAAGAACAAGTAGCCACCACCAGTGAACTTAGAAAAATAATCCAACAAAATAATTACAGCAATCAACTCCTACATACCATGTCAGAACAGCTAAATAGGATAAAAAAATGTAACCAAGGAAGTCGAAGGCTCCAAAGTAATCCAAGAGATAAAAATGCAGAAACCCGTTTTAGAAATAGACAATAATTGGACAACAGGTTTAAGAACCAAAGAAGATAAGATTGTAGACCAATTGACAAAGACTCAGGGGAATAAGACTAGGCATGATCTCAGCTCAGAACCAATTTGACAAAATCAAAACCGAAGGACAAACGTATTACAGAATACAAAATGACTATTACCCTAGACCAACACCCCCAGACATCCAATTTGAGGAAAGGAAAAACTTTAATAGAGAATCTACTATGGCGATGGAATATACGAATGGAATATAGATGGAAGATCTGAACGAGAAATTTGGAATCTCTTGAGAAAAATGACCATGGCCGCAGGGGCCTTAAGAGCAAACAAAACCTCAGAAGAGAATATATAAAGGTTTTATACAAGGTTTTACCGGAATGTTAGAAGAATGGTGGAGCAGATATCTTACACATGAAGACAGAAACAATATACTAAATAGTAGAAATTTTAGTAAAACCAAACTCTTCAAAAATTACAGAAGAATCAAACGCAATAGAAACATTGATCCATGCCATCTACAGGCATTTTATAGGGTCAAGAGACCGCAAACAAGAAAATAACAAAATGCTTTTAATGAAGCTCAAATGTTCCAAAATGCAAGACTTCAGGTGGTATAAAGATACCTTTCTTTGTAGGGTACTAGAAAGAGAAGACTACAATTCTCCCTCTGGAAGGAAAAGTTTATGTGAGGATTACCTAAACATTTCTCAGAAAAGGTAAACGAAGCATTAATAGAAGAATGTGGAGGTAATATTATATGGGAAAAGTTACCTATGGAGATATTAGTAATATCATTCAACGAACCTCTCTAAAGACATGTACAAAAATAAAACTTTAGTCTAAATTAAAGAAAGAAGAAGAGACTACAAGGAAAGAACTAGGAGGCTTCTGTAAACAATATGGATATGAAGTCCTAACACCACCTTCAAAAAGGAAACAGAAAGCCAATAAAAGACTGTATACCCCAAAGCCTATAAATCTCATTTCAATAGACAAAATGAGCACCAACGATGGAAAAAAATGAAACTAAGCAAACAAAAACCTAGAAAACCTCCTGGATGGAATACGGGAAAATAAAACCCAAACCAAAATAAGAAGATGGTCCAATATGTTTTGGTTGTGGAAGAAAAGGACATTACAAGAGAAACTGTAGAATCTCCCAGATTCAGGAGTTAGACATCCCAGATAAACAAAAGGAAGAAATAGTAAAGATTATGATCTCGAGTAACAAAGATAACTGTTCCTCTGAAGAAGAAGAAAATACTTCAGAAGAGCAAATCCAACTAATTGAAGAAAATGAAATAGTTCCTCAAAAATAGAAAGATCATCCTCATCCTACTTAGAAGGAGTAAATCTATGCGGATGCATGAAAAAGCTCAAAATCAATATGATGAGAAGAGAAGATTTTCTCTTTGACCTAGTAGAAGAAATAGATGATTAAGAGGAAATGTATAGAGAAACTTAAAGAGGAATTTCAGCCCCGCCCAATAAAAAAAGAATTCTAGTCTTCCAGAGATCATTAAAGAAAAAGAACAAGAAGAAAAAATAAAATCAGACTCAATCTATCGGCTTAACTAAGAAATTGAACAGATAAAACAAAATATCAGAATACTTCGATCACGAGTAGAAGAATTAGAGAAAACAGACAGGGAAAAAGAAATACAAACAGACAAGGGAAAAGGAATACTTCAAGAAACAACAGAAGAATACATAAACGAAATTTTAATAAAACCTCTTAGATGGTATATCAGCATTACCCTTAAGATCAAAAATGAAATCAAGACACTTTGTGCCTTAGTTGACTCAGGAGCAGATATAAATTATCCCAGAAGGAATTTTCCCTGAGATTTTTGGAGAAGAAACCACAGAAAAGATACTTGCAGCAGACAGTGATAACCTCCAGGTAGAATATAAATACCCAGAAATGTATGTCTGCCAGGATGACATACAACTTAAAACCCCCTTTCTCGTCGTCAGAAATGTTCAATCAACTGTAGTAGGAATGTCATTCTTAACACTGTTCCATAAAATAGAAATTGACAAAAATGGCATAACTGCTTAGATTTCAGACAAACAATTTACTTAAGGTTTTTATAAAACCCTATTTTATAAAACCCTTGGTAAACAAGCCGGCCTTATCAAACGGATTTTTCAAAAGACTTTTGAAAAGGTTTTCAGCACATAATTTTTAAAAGCTACTCAGCATCTTAGCCTATTCTCAGTCCATATACGTGGAAGCTAAACCTTTTGCTTTCTAGCCCAACAGTTCACAATCACAGACCTCTCGGCCTGTTTCAACCCAACATTAACCCAGAACTCAAATCCATCCTATGACTATGAAAAACCAAACCCAAAGACTCTGGCCCAAAAGCTCCAGCCTCATCAACATTATTCCAAGCAAAACTATTGTCGCACATGTCACTCATGTGACCCCCAGCCTCATCAGCAATAGTCCCATCAGCACTATGGTCACCATGTGACTCTTCTGCCCAGTCTCCCATGTGACTCCTCGGCCCTACCATGGCACGCTCCTCAGTAGTCACCCATTTGACTCTTCAACTTGCTTTTTCAACTCACCCATGTGACTCTTCAGCTTTTCAAGTCACCCATGTGACTCCTCGGCCCTACCAAAGGCATGCCCCTCAGACACATGCTCCTCAGACTTGTCCTTCAGCTCAGAAACTACAACCAACCAGATGTTGACACTTCACAATTGCAATAATTCACAATGACAGCCAGCCACAACAGTTGGTCACACATGTGAAGCTACAGCAGCAACAGCTAGTCAAAACATAACAACTCACCTATGAGGGACTTTTCTGGTATTAGAACACTATTAGGAAGTAACTCAAGAGCAGCAGCACATGTGCTGTAGTGCTCAAAGGATGGCAAAGCCAGCTGTCCTAAGTCCAGATGTCCTACCCCAAACCCAGAACCAATTTTGAATTCTAACTCATTTGAAGTCCGCAGAAGCCAGCTGTCCCCAAGGACAAACATGATTGAAAGTCAGTAGCCAGCTGTCTCCTTGGACAGATTTTATCAAAGCCAGCCAGCTAGCTGTCCCCAAGGACAGACATGATTGAAGCCAGCTGTCCCCAAGGATAGAATAATTGAAGACCAGCCAGATCTCTTTTTCGGACTTGAAATGAAGTGAAGTCCGCACCCACTTCGGACTCCAACCAGCCTGAAGTCCGTCTAGTCCAGTCTATAAAAGGGATAGCCATCAACCTGTGAGAGGCATCCGCACCCATCCACCATCCACACTAATCCTCAAGCCTTCACTCATAACCACCATGACCACCAAGCCTCCACCCATGGCCACTTAACCTCCTCTTATAAAAGCCTCCACTCACCACCTTAATGCTCCATCCACTAACCCTAATGCCTTATCCACCACCCATCCACTATCTCATCCACTACCTTCCCCCTCATATAAATAAACCTTCTCCCCTCATAACCTTACACACCCGAGAACCTCCTCTCTTACCCTCTTCATACCCTCTTCATCTATGAACCTAACCTCATCCTCCATGGCCACCCTTTCATCATCCTTAATCCTCCATCATCCCTGACCTTTCATCATCCAAGTCTACCTTCATCCAAAAACACCTTCACCAGACCAGTCTTGCATTCTCAAACTTAGAAATTAGTCATTAAGATCCCAGGCCTTAGAAATGGTATTAGAGCCAGTTGACCTGCAGGGTTGAATGCAGGCATAGAATCAATGGGAACTCTCGCTGGTGACTTTGATCACCGAAGCCAGACTCTTCGCCCATTGGTGTTGGTTGACCGACCAAGACGGTAACCAGTTGGTCTGATAGGTACATTTGTTAGGTGACATGGGTGGGACCCATGACCAAGTAATAAATGGTATCAGAGCCTCAGAGTTCCCATTGATGCTATGCCTGCATTCAACCATGCAGGTCAACTGGCTCTGATACCATTTGTTACTCGGTCATGGGTCCCACCCATGTCACCTAACAAATGTACCTATCAGACCAGCTGGTTACCGTCTCGGTCGGTCAACCAACACAAATGGGCAGAGTCAGGGCAGAGTCTGGCTTTGGTGATCAAAGTCACCAGCGAGAGTTTCCATTGATGCTATGCCTGCATTCAACCGTGCAGGTCAACTGGCTCTAATACCATTTCTGAGGCCTGGGATCTAAATGACTAATTTCTAAGTTTGAGAATGCAAGACTGGTCTGGTGAAGGTGTTTTTGGATGAAGGTAGACTCGGATGATGAAAGGTCAGGGATGATGGAGGATTAAGGATGATGAAAGGGTGGCCATGGAGGATGAGGTTAGGTTCATAGGTGAAGAGAGTATAAGAGGGTTAGAAAGGAGGTTCTCAGGAGTGTAAGGTTATGAGGGGAGAATGTTTATTTATATGAGGGGAAAGGTAGTGGATGAGATAGTGGATAGGTGGTAGATAAGGCATTAGGGTTAGTGGATAGAGCATTAAGGTGGTGAGTGGAGGCTTTTGTAAGTGGAGGTTAAGTGGCCATGGGTGGAGGGCTTGGTGGTCATGGTGGTTATGAGTGAAGGCTTGAGGATTAGTGTGGATGGTGGATGGGTGCAAATGCCTCTCACAGGTTGAGGGCTATCCCTTTTATAGACTGGACTAGACGGACATCAGGTTGGTTGGAGTCCGAAGTGGTTGGTGCGGACTTCACTTCATTTCAAGTCTAAAAAAGAGATCTGGCTGGTCTTCAATTATTTCATTTCTGAGGCTTGGGATCTGAATGACTAATTTCTAAGTTTGAGAATGCAAGACTGGTCTGGTGAAGGTGTTTTTGGATGAAGGTAGACTCGGATGATGAAAGGTCAGGATGATGGAGGATTAAGGATGATGAGAGGGTGGCCATGGAGGATGAGGTTAGGTTCATAGATGAAGAGGGTATGAAGAGGGTAAGAGAGGAGGTTCTCAGGTGTGTAAGGTTATGAGGGGCGAAGGTTTTTTATATGAAGGGAAAGGTAGTGGATAAGATAGTGGATGGGTGGTGGATAAGGCATTAGGGTTAGTGGATGGAGCATTAAGGTGGTGAGTGGAGGCTTTTGTAAGTGGAGGTTAAGTGGCCATGGGTGGAGGCTTGGTGGTCATGGTGGTTATGAGTGAAGGCTTGAGGATTAGTGTGGATGGTGGATGGGTGCGGATGCCTCTCACAGGTTGAGGGCTATCCCTTTTATAGACTGGACTAGACGAACTTCAGGCTGGTTGGAGTCCAAGTGGTTGGTGCGGACATCACTTTATTTCAAGTCCGAAAAAGAGATTTGGTTGGTCTTCAATTATTTCTGTCCTTGGGGATAGCTGGCTTCAATCATATCTGTCCTTGGGTCAGCTGGCTGGCTGGCTTTGATAAAATCTGTCTGTGGGGATAGCTGGTTACTGACTTTCAATCATGTCTGTCCTTGGGGACAGCTGGCTTCTGCGGACTTCAAATGAGTTGGAATCCAAAATTGGTTCTGGTTTGGGGCAGGACATCTGGACTTAGGACAGCTGGCTTTGCAATCCTTTGAGCACTGCAGCACATGTGCGGCTGCTCTTAAGTTACTTCCCGTAACAGTGCTCTAATACCAGAAAAGTCCATCATAGGTGAGTTGTTATCTTTTGATTGGCTTTTGCTGCTGTAGCTTCACATGTGTGACCAATTATTGTGGCTGGCTGTTATTGTGAATTGTTGCAATTGTTGAAGTGTCAACATCTGGTTGGTTGTAGTTGCTGAGTTGGAGGACAAGTTTGAGGAGCGTGCATCTGAGGGGCATGCCTTTGGTAGGGCCGAGGAGTCACATGGGTGACTTGAAAAGCTGAAGAGTCACTGGGTGACTTGAAAAAGCAAGCTAAAGAGTCCCATGGGTGACTACTGAGGAGCGTGCCATTGTAGGGCCGAGGAGTCACATGGGAGACTGGGCAGAAGAGTCACATGGGTGACCATAGTGCTAATGGGACTATTGCTGATGAGGCTGGGGGTCACATGAGTGACATGTGCGACAATAGTGTTGCTGGGAATAATGCTGATGAGGCTGGAGCTTTTGGGCCAGAGTCTTTAGGTTTGGTTTTTCATAGTCATAGGTTGGATCTGAGTTCTGGGTTAATGTTGGGTTGAAACAGGCTGAGAGGTCTATGATTGTGAACTGTTGGGCTAGAAAGCAAAAGGTTTAGCTTCCATGTATATGGACTGAGAATAGGCTAAGATGCTGAGTAGCTTTTAAAAATTATGTGCTGAAAACTTTTTCAAAAGTCTTTTGAAAAATCCGTTTGATAAGGTAGGCTTGTTTACCAAGGGTTTTATAAAACAGGGTTTTATAAAAACCTAAAGTAAACTTGTTTGTCTGAAATCTGAGCAGTTATGCCATTTTTGTCAATTTCTATTTTATGGAATAGTGTTAAGAATGGCATTCCTACTACAGTTGATTGAACATTTCTGACGACGAGAAAGGTGGTTTTAAGCTGTATGTCATACTAGCAGACATACGTTTCCGGGTATTTATATTCTACCTAGAGGTTCTCACTATCTGCTGCAAGTATCTTTTCTGTGGTTTCTTCTCCAAAAATCTCAGGAAAATTCCTTCTGGGACACAATTTATATCTGCTCCTGAGTCAACTAAGGCACAAAGTGTCTTGATTTCATTTTTGATCTTAAGAGCAATGCTGATATACCATCTAAGAGGTTTTATTGAAATTTTGTTTATGTATTCTTCTGTTGTTTCTTGAAGTATTCCTTTTCCCTTGTCTGTTTGTACTTCTTTTCCCTGTCTATTTCTCTAATTCTTCTACTCATGACCGAAGTATTCTGATATTTTGTTTTATCTGTTCAATTTCTTAGTTAAGCCGATAGATTGGGTCTGATTTTATTTTTTCTTCTTGTTCTTTTTCTTTAATGATCTCTGGAAGACTGAGAATTCTTTTTTTATTGGGGCGGGGCTGAAATTCCTCTTTAAGTTTCTCTATACATTTCCTTCTTAATCCTGGATCATCTATTTCTTCTACTAGGTCAAAGAGAAAATCTTCTCTTCTCATCATATTGATTTTGAGTTTTTCCATGCATCCGCATAGATTTACTCCTTCTAAGTAGGATGAGGATGATCTTTCTGTTTCTGAGGAACTATTTTCATTTTCTTCAATTAGTTGGATTTGCTCTTCTGAAGTATTTTCTTCTTCTTCAGAGGAATAGTTATCTTCGTTACTCGAGATCATAATCTTTACTATTTCTTCCTTTTGTTTATCTGGGATGTCTAACTCCTGAATCTGGGAGATTCTACAGTTTCTCTTGTAACGTCCTTTTCTTCCACAACCAAAACATATTGGATCATCTTCTTGTTTTGGTTTGGGTTTTCTTTTTCCCGTATTCCATCCGGGAGGTTTTCTAGGTTTTTGTTTGCTTAGTTTCCTTTTTTCCCATTTGGGTACTCATTTTGTCTATTGAACTGAGATTTATAGGCTTTGGGGTATACGGTCTTTTATTGGCTTTCTATTTCCTTTTTGAAGGTTGTGTTAGGACTTCAAATCCATATTGTTTACAGAAGCCTCCTAGTTCTTTCCTTGTAGTCTCTTCTTCTTTCTTTAATTTAGACTGAAGTTTTATTTATGTACATGTCTTTAGAGCGGTTCGTTGAATGATTTTACTAATATCTCCATAGGTAACTTTTTCCCATATAATATTACCTCCACATTCTTCTATTAATGCTTCATTTACCTTTTCTGAGAAATGTTTAGGTTATCCTGAGATAAACTTTTCCTTCCAGAAGGAAGAATTGCAATCTTCTCTTTCTAGTACCCTACAAAGAAAGGTATTTTTATACCACCTGAATTCTTGCATTTTGGAACATTTGATCTTCATTAAAAGCATTTTGTTATTTTCTTGTTTGTGGTCTCTTGACCCTATAAAATGCCTATAGATGGCATGGATCAATGTTTCTATTGCATTTGATTCTTCTGTAATTTCTGAAGAGTTTGGTTTTACTAAATTTTTTCTATTATTTTGTATATTGTTTCTGTCTTCATGTGTAAGATATTTGCTCCACCATCCTTCTAACATTCCGGTAAAACCTTGTATTAAAACCTTTACATTATTCTCTTCTGAGGTTTTGTTTGCTCTTAAGGCCCCTGCGGCCATGGTCATTTCTCTCAAGAGATTCCAAATTTCTCGTTCAGATCTTCCGTCTATATTCCATTCGTATATTCCATCGCCATAGTAGATTTCTCTATTAAAGTTTTTCCTTTTCTCAAATTGGATGTCTGGGGGTGTTGGTCTAAGGTAATAGTCCTTTTGTGTTCTGTAATACGTTTGTCCTTCGGTTTTGATTTTGTCAAATTAGTTCTGAGCTGAGATCATGCCTAGTCTTATTCCCCTGAGTCTATTTGTCAGTTGGTCTACAATCTTATCTTCTCTGGTTCTAAAACCTATGGTCCAACTATTGTCTATTTCTAAATTGGGTTTATGCATTTTTGTCTCTTGGATTACTTTGGAGCCTTCGACTTCCTTGGTAAAATTTTTTTCTATCATATTTAGCTGTTCTGATATGGTATGTAGGAGTTGATTGCTGTAATTATTTTGTTGGATTATTTTTCTAAGTTCACTGGTGGTGTCTACTTGTTCTTGCTCCAGTTTTAGATGCTTAAATGGAGAGGCTACTAAGATCTAGTTTTATATTGAATTTGGCATTCTTCTAATGGGATGTGTCCTGAACTAATTTCTCTATCGTCCGTGGTTTTCCAAATTACTTTTAATGACTTGGCAGAGTACTGGCTGTTGGTTTCCCTAGTTCTGAGCCATGTTAAGTGTTTATTTTTGATTTCCTTATTTTTGCATGCTACCTTAAGCCATATAAAGTAAGGAATTTCTAGTTTTAATTCATTCATACAATTATAATATTCTTGTTTAAGGGTCTCTCTTTCTTCTATGTTTATGGTTCCAAAGAGCCATTTGACATTATCTTTGTTTTTATCTGATAGGAATTCTGCTTTGATATGGTCTTCGTCTATTTCATATTTTTTTGAAATCATGTTCAGTTGATTAGGTATCTCACCCCATCTGGGAATAAGTTGAAGAGTAGTCATTTTCATAGTATAGGTTTGGGATGTTGGGTTCTAGGTTTACACCCTTGAGTTTTAGGTTTTTGGTGCTAATATTGCTAGTTTCTCCGGGTTCTTCTCTAGGTGTTCTAAGGCTATAGGATCTTCTAAAAGTGTATGTTACATTTCCTTCGTCATCTTGATTGATTTCATTGATTGCTTGATTTTTAGTTATTGATTTTCTAGGGGGTTGAACTTTTTCCAGAGTCCAGTTATTCTTGATTTCAACTTCATTCCATTTATACATTTGGGGTGTCATTAAATGATGTCTTTCATCTGTTGTCAGGAATAACGTTTGTCCTATTGGGGTTCTTTTTATTCCTTTAACATTGATTCTGGTCATTAGCTTATAAACAATCCTATAGACTATGCTGAGTGGTTCAAATTCTGGATCTATATTTTCATAACCTGAGGCCTTAATATCTATAATTAAGAGGTTTTAATAGATCTGTCAATTCCTGTGCTAAGGTCTGGATAATTTTCAAAATAGATTGGCCCCCAATGGGCTTTAGTGCTAATGATACTAAGTGCAGCATCTTTTGCCTGCGGAATCTTCCATCTTTTAAGGCAATGAAGATTGGTTTGTCTAATCCTAATCTATGGTTTGGAACAACACCTACTTGGATGGCTGCAATATGAACGTATCCGTACTTGGTGTCGATAGACTTGAGATTTTCATCCCTGAGAAGTCTAATGCTGGTTTGACCATTTTCTAGTGTGACGGAAAGACTATGTTCCGCTGTCTTAATCCTATAGTCTTTTGAAAGATCAAAGGTTCCTATTTTGTAGATTTGCTTGTACTCAACCTTTGGTAGTTTATTATTGATCAGGTTTGCTTAAATTCTAGAAGCTGACTGAGTCATCATATTTATTGTTTCGTTCTGAAACTGGTCTTGGTCTTTGGACTCATAATTTTCTAATTTTTCTAATAGGTTAGGTTTTTGGGACTTGATTAATCTTTTAATCATTCCTTCCATTAATTTGTAATTTCTTTTTGGTTTGAGTTTAGGTGTTTAGGATTCATAGTTCTCTAACCTTTTTAACATATTAAGCTTCTAAACATTAGTTAATTTCTTAATTATTTGTTCCACTGCTTTCTAAGGGTTGATGATGAGTTAGGAACACTGCCGAAAATACTGCTGGTCTTACGCTCCTTTCTGCCAGTCTTACGCTTACCACCGACCTCGGTCTCTCGATCATCATGTCCTAAGAACCTGTGGATAACTAAGAGGCCCACTTAACTAAAGTTTTTCCACTTAATATGTTAAGGGCTAGGAAACTATGTTTCCTAACACCCTGTCCCTCTACCGAAAAGGTGAAGTCAAGGTTTACTCTAACTAATTTTTATAACCACAATTTTTTATGCTAAGAACCGGTGTTGTGCTTTTGTGCAAAAATTAAATAGCATAATTTAAAAACTGTAAAACAACTATTGTAAAAACAGTTTTCTTCTTAGATCTGAAAGCTCACATCCGGCCAAGGGCTCATTATTCCCATGGGTCATAGACATATTTGCATATGTCCACTCAGGAGGCGTGATGCTTCTGATTTAAGAGAGACATACTGAAATTAAAGAGCAACTGCAATACTTGCATAATGTAAAAAGGAGAAATGCTTGCATAAAAAGGCATAAAGGAGGGGCTATACCCTTCTTCCCCGGAAAAGAAAATTTTTGCACATAAACATAAAATAAAGCAACTAAAATACTAATGAAAACAAGTTTAAAACTTGCACATAAATGTACAACTGGTACTGGATTTCTTAAGTCTGGAGAAACTTACAACTAAAAGCTTGAAAGCTGATAACTGAAATTACATGAGGTTGGCCCAAGTTGGCCTTGACAGGGTAGCCGGACTCGGCTTTGATTGAGAATGACAAGAAAATGATAAAAAATTAGCCAAACATGGCTCTGATACCATTTCTGATACCATTTGTTACTCGGTCATGGGTCCCACCCATGTCACCTAACAAATGTACCTATCAGAGCCAGTTGACCTGCACGGTTGAATGCAGGCATAGCATCAATGGGAACTCTCGCTAGTGACTTTGATCACCGAAGCCAGACTCTCCGCCCATTGGTGTTGGTTGAGCAGAGAGTCTGGCTTCGGTGATCAAAGTCACCAGCAAGAGTTCCCATTGATGCTATGCCTGCATTCAACCGTGCAGGTCAACTGGCTCTGATACCATTTGTTACTCGGTCATGGGTCCCACCCATATCACCTAACAAATGTACCTATCAGACCAGCTGGTTACCATCTCGGTCGGTCAACCAACACCAATGGGCGGAGAGTCTGGCTTCGGTGATCAAAGTCACCAGCGAGAGTTCCCATTGATGCTATGCCTGCATTCAACCGTGCAGGTCAACAGGCTTTGATACCATTTGTTACTCGGTCATGGGTCCCACCCATGTCACCTAACAAATGTACCTATCAGACCAGCTAGTTACCATCTCGGTCGGTCAACCAACATTGATGCTATGCCTGCATTCTTTATCCAATGGAAATCAATGAAGAAGGAATATCAACTCATGTCTTTGGAGACAAAGTTACCTTCAACTTCGTAAATCCTACTAGAACTAAGGAGGTCAACTCATTAAGAGATCTTAGTACCCAAAAAATACAATCCTTAGAATATAAATAACAACAACTCTCCGATCTTAAGAAAGAAATTAAAATAACCAGAATAGAGAAACAATTACAAGAAGATCTTTGGAAAAACAAAATAAAAGAAATTCAAGAAAACTTAGAAAAAGAATTATGTAGTCAGAATCCTATAGCTTTCTGGGATAGACAAAAACACCAGGTTAGCCTACCCTACATCAAAGATTTTAAGGAAACTAACATTCCAACAAAGGCTAGGCCTATTCAAATGAATGCAAACCTGTTAGAATATTGCAAAAAGGAAATAGCAGACCTACTAGAGAAAAAGCTCATCAGACCTAGTAAGTCTCCTTGGTCCTACTCAGCCTTCTATGTTCAGAAAGCTTCAGAATTAGAAAGAGGAACCCCTAGATTAGTTATTAACTATAAGCCATTGAATAAAGTCTTAGAATGGATTAGGTATCCCATACCTAACAAAAAGGACCTGTTAGCAAGACTCCACAAAGCTAAAATATTTTCTAAGTTTGATATGAAATCAGGATTTTGGCAGATTCAGATTAAAGAATCTGACATGTATAAAATAGCTTTCACAGTACCCTTTGGACATTACGAATGGAACGTGATGCCCTTCGGACTTAAGAATGCTCCGAGCGAATTTCAGAACATGATGAATAAGATATTTAACTCAGATACCCAATTCATCCTAGTCTATATAGATGATGTTCTCATCTTCTCAGAGGATTTGAAACAACACGTAAAACATATAGACACTTTCATAATCTAGCCAAAACCAATGGATTAGTAGTCTCAGCTCCTAAGATCAAGATCTTTCAGACCAAAATAACATTTTTGGGACACTACATACATCAAGGAACTATAAAACCTATTGAAAGAGCCGTAGAATTTGCAGACAAATTTTTAGATGAAATCAGGGAAAAAACCCAACTACAAATATTTCTAGGATGCCTTAATTACGTAGCAGATTTTGTCCCAAATCTAAGAATTTTCCTAGAACCTTTATATGCCCAGCTTAGAAAAAAGAAACCTAGCTGGACGGAAAAACAAACTCAAGTAGTCAGAAAGGTTAAAGCCCTAGTTAGGAAACTCCCCTGCCTAGAGTTATTAAACTTAGAAGCATTAGTAATAGTTGAAATAGATGCCTCAGAAATAGGATTTGGAGGAATCCTTAAACAAAAAATCAATAACAAAGAAAGCTTAGTCAGATATCATTTAGGAGTATGGAATGACACCCAGAAAAATTACAGTCCATCTAGACCACCTCCTGTGAATCCTTCCCAAAAAATTCTCCCTCACAATCAAACTCCTAGAAAAAGATAAGATGACTGGTAGCCAGAAAAGAACCAGACCTCTCCATCTCCAAGCAAAACCTCTAGTAAAAAAGAATTAAAGAAAAAATTAGAAGAACTGTCCCAATTGGGAGACTCTAATAATAAAGAAGACATTGGATCATCACAATCAGATCCAGCAATACAGTTTGCTCAAGACCCTTATGAGGATTATGACATCGAATAATCATCATAAGGAGGACCAGACAGAAACAACCAGATGATGACATCAACAGTACATGCCAAACAATGTGCCAATCGCAGTGGCAGTCCACAAGACACACAGCCCAGCCTGTTCATACAAATCAGCCTGCCGAACCCAGTGGCAGCCCAGAAGCAACAGCATCTGCCAACCACAATGGCAGTCCAGATCATCAGCTTTTTCAACCCAACTAGCCCGTCAATTTGCTAGCCCAGCAATACAAGACAGCAACCACAGTTCACACCCGTAAAGCCTCTAGAATATCAACCAACTTCAACAACATTGGCGATCCGCCAGCACAAAGCAATCATGCAGACAGTAATCATGCAGACCTCAATAGCTGCTGACGAATCTTATCTTCAACAACCGCAACATGTGAAAAACTCAGTCAGCCATACCTCTTTTTGAGAGCACTGTCCTGAAAAAGGTCACAAATGTAGTCGTACATGTGTTGTAGTGCTCGCCAACTGTCCTAATACCATTCGGTGCATACACCGCGTAATCCCTCAATTACCCTCAATCATTGTCCTGAAACCACTGTTCACTAGACACTGTTCACTATTCACCACTGTTCACCAGAAGACCTGTGCCTCAATTATTGTCCTGGAACCACTGTTCATCAGACACTGTTAACTATTCACCACTGTTCACCAGAAGACCCGTGCCTCAATTATTGTCCTGAAAATACTATTCAAGACACTATTCCTCCACTTTTTCAAGCCTATAAAAACCCATGGCCATCTCCATTCCAAGGCATCGCCTTCATTCCAAAAACATCTCCTCACTCACCCATTATCCTAACCATAATCCACTCAACCATGAATGCCCTACGCTCCACTCAAAATACCCAAAGATCACCCTCATTCCTCAGAACCATTCCACAATAACTTATCCTCAGTCTTGCCACCTCCAAAACACCATGTTTCCTTCCATTTCATAAGACCTTCTTGCCTTCACCAATCTTACCCATGAACTCCTAGACATGATAAACTACATAAACTCCTAGAACACCTTAGACCCAAAACTTGAGCTTATCTTCCAAGAGTTCATAAGCCTTGTCATTAAAACCCTCCTGTACCACTCGAAAAGATAAACCACCAGATTGACCATCTTACCACTCAGATCATCTTAGACCAAGCAGAAGAATTTTACCAACAGTTTGACCTCAGACTATTCTCTAGCAGCCTGTAAACAGAAGTAAGGAATCAGCCTTATGTAAAAATACTATTTCAGTTTTCATGTAAGTTTTTAGTTTATCAGTTTTATGTAAAAGCTTTCAGCTTTGTAATCAGTTTTATAAGCTTAATATTAGCTTTCAGTAAATCTTCAGCTTTTATAAATCTTGTAGCTTTTCTTTTTGAAATTTCACCGTTCATTACTGTTCATCGGCACTGTTCATAGCCGCAATGTTAGACTTCTTGTAAGTACTATTCACAGTCACTGTTCAGTACTGTTTATTTTTACTATTCATCGCACTCTGTTTTGGAATTTTTCATCTGCTTAGCATTTACTCTAGATTTAGTTTTATCAATTAACACTATATCATCGGCAAATAACATACACCATGGGATATTATTTTTAATATGTTTGGTTAATTTATCCATAACTAATAAAAAAGATACGAACTTAAAGCAAATCCTTGATATAAACCTACAGTAAGTGAAAACTCATTAATTTCTCTTATTATTATTTTAATAATAGTTATTACTCTATCATACATATCTTCTATCAATTCTATGTACCTTTTGGTAACTCATTTTTTCTCTAAAACTCAGCATATTATTTCTTTAGGTACTCTATCATATGCTTTCTCTAAATTAATAAAAATCTTTTTCTTTTTTCTATACCTTTCTATCAATCTTCTTAATAAATAAATAGCTTCCATGGTCGATCTTTTATGCATAAATCCCAATTGATTATTTAACACCAAAGTTTTACCTCTTAATCGATTTTCTATTACTCTCTCCCATAATTTCATTGTATGACTCATCAGCTTAATCCCTTTATAATTTGCATAGTTTTGAATATTTCTCTTATTTTTATATATGGATATTAATATACTTTTTCTTTAATCACCCGACATTCTTTTAGTTGCTATAATTTTATTAAATAAATTGGTTAACCAAATAACTCTAATTTTTTCTAAGCTTTTTCAAACCTCAATAGGGATCGTATCTAGCCCTAATGCCTTTACATTTTTTATTTTACTCAAAGTTTTTTTTTAATCTCAAACATGCTAAATCTATGAAAAATTCTTGTTCACTTGTTACTCTTAAATTATCACATCCTTCAATCCTTAAATTTACTAAATTATTTTATTTAATAATTTTTTAAAATAATTTTTTATTAATTTTTTATCTTTTCATCTTTTACTAAAACTCTTTTATCTTCATCCACATACAATTAATATTGTCAAGATTTTTTATTTTTTTTCTCTTTTATATATATGTATAAAGTAAGCATGAGTTAGGAGCATATATCTAATATATAATTTTGGAATGGCCGAAGTAATATTGGAGCTCTAAAAATATAATATAATATAAAAATATAAAGTTTTTAAATTATTTTATAAAAAGTATATATTTCATATTATTTTATAAAATAATAGTTCAATTTATGAAATTAGTCTTTTTTTTTGAATTTTAAACTATTATCTTATTTTTATTTTTTTAAATTTAAATAAAATTAGCAAAAAATCCAAATCTTAAAATTTTATCATTTTGTTATTTTTAAAATTAAATCAAATCAGCATCCATGAAATTATAAAAATTATATATTTCATTTTATTTTTATAGAATAATAGATAAATCTATAAAATTTGTCTATAAAAAGTATTTCTAAATTTTTAAATTTTTATCTTTTTATTTTTTAAATTTAAATCAAATCAGCACAAAATATAAAATATTCAAACTTTTTTTTACCTTCTTTCTAAATTTTAAATTTAAATAAGATCAGCATAAAAAGTCTAAATTTTAAAGATGTGTGCACTGTATGTGCATGGTGATCTAAGTGGGTGCGTAGTGATCTGACTTGGCTCTGATACCATTAAGTGCTGAATGAAGTGCAGGTAAAAAATAGATAAAAATTTCATGAAAAAGGCAGAGTGTAATGAACAGTAAAAATGAACAGTACTCAATAGTAACTGTGAACAGTAATGATAAATAGTACTGCAGGAAGTCTAATACTGCGGCTATGAACAGTGCCAATGAATAGTAATGAATAGTAAAAGTAAATAGTAAACTTTCAGAAGAAAGCTGCGAGATTAAAACACTGAAGATTTGCTGAAAAAGCTTATATTAAGCTTATAAGACTGATTACATAAAGCTGAAAGCTTTTACATAAAACTGATAAACTGAAAGCTTACATGAAAAGCTGAAATGTTACATGAAAACTGGTTTCTTACTTCTGGATACAAGCTGTTAGGAAATAGTCTGAGGTCAAACTATTGGTAAAATTCTTCTGCTTGGTTTATGATGGTCTGGGTGGTAAGATGGTCTATTTGGTGGACTATCTTTTAGAGTGGTACTGGAGGGTTTTAATGACAAGGCTGATAAACTCTTGGTAAATAAGCTCAAGTTCTGAGTCTGAGGTTTTGAGAGTTTATGTAGGTCATCATGTCTAGGAGTTCATGGGTAAGGCTGGTAAAGGTAAGAAGGTCCTCGGAGATGAAGGGAGACATGAGGTTATGGAGGTGGTAAGGCTGAGGATGGGTATTGGTTCTAAGGATTGAGTGGAGTGTAAGGTATTGAGTGGAGCATGGTTAGGATGAAGGCTAAGTGAGGGCGGTAGGAGGCAAGATGAAGCGGATGATGGCCGATGAGAGGCATCTGCCTCTTTTTATAGCCAAAGAAAGGTGGTGAATAGTGACAATGAACAGTGATAAATAGTGATTAAGGACAATAATTGCTGGGAATCGTTCTGGATGAACAGTGGTGAATAGTGGATGAATAATGGTTAAGGACAATAATTGCTGGGAATCATTCTGAATAAACAGTGGTGAATAGTGGATGAATAGGGATGAATAGTGATGCGCACTGTATGGTATTGGGACAGTTGGCGAGCACTACAGCACATGTTCGACTGCATTTGTGACCTTTTTCAGGACAGTGCTCTCAAAAAAGGGGTCTAGTTGGCTGGGTTTGGCACATGCGGTAGCTGTTGAGGATAAATTTGTCTGTTGGATGTGACTGGAGCCTGAATGATTGCTGAGATGTAGATTCCATCTGTCGGATTGACTGGAGCTTCACATGCTGTGATTGTTGAGGATGTGACTGGAGCTTGGATGATTGCAGAGCTGGAGATTCCGTTTGTCTAGATATGCTTCTGGGATACTTCACGTGTGTGAACTTGTGGTTTCACATGAGTGAACTGTGGTTACTGTCTTGTATTGCTGGGCTAGCAAATTGATGATTTGGACTGCCATTGTGATTGGCAGATGCTGTTGCTTCTGGGCTGCCACTGGGTTTGGCAGGTTGATTTGCATGAACTGTTGGCAGGCTGGGCTGCATGTCATGGACTGGTTGGCAGGCTGGGCTGCATGTCTTGTGGACTGCCACTGTGATCGGTAGTTGCTGGATTGCCATAGAGTTTGGCATGTACTGTTGATGTCATCATCTGGTTGTTTCTGTCTGATCCTCCTTATGATGATTATTCGATGTCATAATCCTCATAAGGGTCTTGGGCAAACTGCATGGCTGGATCTGGTTGTGATGATCTGATGTCTTCTTCATTGTCAGAGTCTCCAATTGGGACAATTCTTCTAATAATTTTTTCTTGAATTCTTTTTTACTGGGGGTTTTTCTTGGAGATGGAGAGGTTGGTTCTTTTCTGGCTTTGGAAATTGTCTAAGGTTATCATAAGTAATAAGCCATAAGCGGATATTACTTATTAATAGCCTTTCTCCTGATTGGAAGTTTCTCCACCATTTGATTCTGAACCGTCTTTCTAAAATTGGTGGATACTGGTGGTCAAGTGTTCTACTGATGGCGAAGTCCCATCCTAGAATCCAGGGGACCTGGAATTCTACTGTGAACATGATGGCTTTGTTTCCATAAGATGCTGTTTTGATGTTATCATGAAAGTAGTTCCATGTGGCTTGGATTTCTTCTGGTAATATGTCTTTGGTTAACCCAAAGTAAACCCACCAGTTATGGGTCCAACTTGGGATTTTCTTATTGAATTTTTGGCAAAAGCTGAAGAACCAGCTATGGTCTGTGGGCTTAAGGTAAAAGGTATTAAACCATGCTTCTTGGTAGTTAAAGTAGTTATACTGGGAAGGAGAAAATCTTTGGGAGAATATTCTGGCTTGGTATGGGTTTCCCCATTCTTCCTTGGTAATAAATTTTATGATTTTGCATTTGGAGTAGGCTATTGCCTCTGAGTTGGGTACTGGTGTATGAGTTATTTCAGCAGAGTTGGTATCTACTAAAATAAACTCATAGTACTCTTGGGTTTTCAAGGGAACCTGGTAGCCTTGGGATAAGTGGTACTGAACAATTTTTTCGTTTACTGAGGGGAAGATTCTGGATAATTTAGGGATCTAACCATTACTTATTTCATCTTCTTCCAGGAGTTTAATCATGAGGGAACAAGGTTTTGAGATGTAAGGACTTACTGAAGTTTGCCTAGAAGGACTGGGTCTTGCTGTGGTAGGGTTTGATGAACTGGGCCTTGTTGGACTTGGAATAGGTTTAGGGCCAGGTGGTGACCATTTTTGGGTGGCTTGAGAATAACTTTGGGAGGATGAAGCAAGGGCTGAATATTTGTTTCTTAAAGGAGTAATGGATGTTAATGGTACAAGTGCCATAGGTTTGGCATAGGAGGCTTTGCTTCTGGATTTTTCTGACATATTTTTTGGTTTATCGGACATTTTGATCATGTAAGAAAAAGTTAGAATTTTTAAAATATAATAAAATCGTTCGTCAAAAACATCGTGTAAATCTACAAGAAACTTTTAAATCCTTTCGGAATGTGCAAAATGCTTTTCTTAGTCTGAACTTTCTTTATTCTGAACCTTTTGGATGTTTTCTGGCTAAGGTTGTTTATAGAAATCTGAAGGTAATCTGTTTTCCTGAGACCTGGGTTGTTATCCCGTTTTTATCTATCTCAATTTTGTAGAGAAGTGTTAGAAAAGGCATTCCTAGTGCAGCAGAATTGACCCTTTTATTGACAACAAAGGTGGTCTTAAAGAGCTGAATATTATTCTAACAAATGTATACTTCTGGATATTTGTATTCTATCTGGAGTTTTTCGTTGTTTGTTAACTGTAGTGTTTCTATGGATTTTACTCCATATGGTTCGGGAAAGATTCCCTCTAGGATACAGTTTACGTCTGACCCTGTGTCGACTAAGGCATAGATTGTCTTAGTTTCTTTTCCGATCTGGAGGGTAACTCTGATATACCATCTAAGTGGTTCTGCCGAGATTTTATCTATATGATTTTCGTGGCTGATTTCCTTCTGGTTCTAGACCTTTTTCTTCTTCCTGGTTTTGGGTTGATGGGTAAGGTTTTAATCATATTGACCTCTGGGTTATTTAATGATTTTGTTTGGATTTGTTCTTTTTCTTCTAATTCCTATTTCTGAGGGTTGTTTTTGTAATTTTCTAAAGGTTGTATTTTTTGGATACTAAGATCCCTTAATAAGTCGACTACTTCTATCCTAGTTGGATTTACGAAGTTGAAGGTGACTTTACTTCCAAGGACATGTGTTGATATCCCTTCTTTATTAATCTCCATCTGATAGAGAAGGGTTATGAATGGTGTTCCTAAGATAATATTTTGAACATCTGGGGTTACTATGAATGTCGTTTTAAAGGATATGTTGTCTTGGCAAACCTGTACGTTTGATATTTTATGTTTGATTCTAAGGCTTGCATTGTTTGCAGTGTAAAGATTTTCACATGTTTCTTCATAATATTTTATGGGGAATAATCCTTCTGGGAGGCAGTTCATATCTGCTCCTATGTCTACTAGGGCAAGGTGTCTCTAATTTCATTGTGGACCTTTAGCCTAATTCTGATGTGCCATTTTTGGACTTTGACTGTAGTGATCTTATTTAGGTAACTTTCTTGTTCACTGTCTTCTTCCTGAAGAACTTCTTTTCCCTTGTCTGGTTTCTTGAGGTTTTCTATGTCTGATTTTAATTTCCCGATTTCTATCTTGATCTGCTTAACTTCTTGGTTTAATTTGGAAATTGGCTCTATTTTAAGTTTTTCTTCGTGATCTTTCTATTTAATTATTTCTGGTAGGCTTAAAATTTCTCTTTTAGGCCTAGGCTGCAATACTCTTTTAAGTTCTTCGAGGTATTCTTTTCTTAATTCTGGATTGTCAATCTTTTCTATGATGTCTATGAGCAAATCACTTCTTCTGTTACTAATCATATTAACCTTAAGGTTTTCAATACACCCACATAGGGCAATTTCATCTAATTCTTCAGAGGAAGTTTCTTCTTCATCTGATGAGCTCTCATTTTCTTCTGTAAGATTGATTTGGTCATTTTCTGAGTTATCTTCTAAGTCTGAGGGATAGCTTTCTTTACTGTCTGATAATATTAATTCTAGTATCTTTTCTTTTTGGTCATCTGGAATATCCATTCCTTGGATCTGAGATACCTTATATTTTCTGCAATTTTTGCTAAAGTGACATTTCTTTCCACACCTAAAGCAAGTTGGTGTTTTTTCTCTCTTTGGTGGAGACTTGGATTCATTTCTCCATTTAGGAGCTTCTTTAGTCTTTTGTTCTCTGAACATTTTCTTTCCTTATTTGGGTATTTGTTCGTTCTGGTTTTATAATATTTAGATTTTCTAGTTTCTTATTAATTTTCTTTTTCTTTTAGAGGGAGGCATTAGGATTTCATACCCATATTACCTACAAAATCCTCCTAATTCTTTTTTAGCTATGATTTCATCTCTCTTTAGTTTGGATTGAAGTATCATTTCTGTGCATAGCTTGAGTGATGTTTTGTTAACGGTTCCAAAGATATCACCATAGGTGATCGTATTCCAATTTATGTTGCCTTGGTGTGCTTCTGCTAGAGTTTCATTAACTTTTTCTAAAAATAAACTGGGTAATCCTGAGATGAATTTTTCTTTCCAAAAAGGAGAGTTACAGTCTTCTCTTTCTAGAACTCTGCATAGAAATGTATATTTATACCATCTGAAATCTTGCATTTTAGGACATCTGAGTTTCATTAAAAGCATCTTGTTGCTTTCTTACTTCGTGTCTCTTGATCCCACGAAGTGTTTATATATTGCATGAATTAGGGTATCTACCCCATTATGTTCTTCTATTGCTTCAGACGAGTTTGGTTTAATTATGATTTTTGTACAGTTTATTATTTGTTCTCTATATTCAGGCCTAAGATATCTGTTCCACCATCCTTCTAATTGTCCGGTAAATCCTTGGATTATGATCTTAAGGGTACTGTCTTCAGAAGTATTGGTGGCTCTTAGGGCTCCTGCTGCTATGTTCATTTCTAATAAGAGATTCCAAATCTCTCGATCGGACATGCCGTCTAAATTCCATTCGTATACTGCTCCACCACTAAAGACTTCTCTTCTAAAGGTTTTTCTTTCTTCAAATTGGATGCATGGAGGATTTGGTCTAGGATAATAATCCTTTTATGTTCTGTAATATGTTTGTCCTTCATTTTTTAGTTTGTTTATCTTATTTTCTGATTCTTGGGATGAAATTACATTTATCCTGGTTCCTCTTAGTCTGTTTGTTAATTGATCTATGATCCTATCTTCCTTACTTTTAAGTCTTTTTCCCAACTGTTGTCTGTTTGGAAAAGAGGTTTCTGCATTTTTATTTCCTTATTGATTTTTTATTCCTTGGGTTTTTGTTCAAGGGTTTTTTATATCTTATTTAGTTGTTTTGATATTGTATATAGAGCTTGGTTGCTATAGTTGTTTTGTTGAACTACCTTTCTGATTTCTTTTTTAATGGCTGGATAACCTTCATTCTCTGGGTTAATGACCTTAAATAGAGGCAATGACTGTTTGATTTCTATAATTAATCTGGCATTCTTCTAAAGGAATGTTTTCTGAGTTTATTTCCTTATCTTCTGTGATTTTCCAAATTACTCCTATTGATCTGAAAGGGTACTTATCTGTGATTTTTCTATTTTTACATGTTAGTTCAAGCCATGTAAAATAAGGTACTTCTAATTTTTGTTCATTCATGTGATTATAATATTCTTATTTCAAATTTTCTCTATCTTCTGGACTGGTTTCTCTCCATAACCAGTCAACCTTTTCTTTGTTATAATGTGCTCTGAAATCTTTTCTGATATTTTCTTTGTTGATTTCAAATTTTCTGGTAATGGTATTTAACTGTTTTGGGGTTTCGTCTACCATCTGAGAGTAGGTTGGCGAATAGTTTGGTTCCTCGTAGTAGAGGCTTGGAATACTGGGTTCTAAATTGACTCCCTTGAGTTTTAGGTTTTTTGTGCTTGTATCATCTATTTCTGTACTAGGGTTTCTCATACTATAAGATCTTCTGAAATTATAGCTGACATTTCCTCTGTCATCCTGAGTTATTTTGTTCACTATTCTTGTTTCTCTGACTGATCTCCTAGGAGGCTATATTTTCTCTAGGGTCCAGTTGTCTTTGATTTCTACGTCTTCCCAATTGCACATTTGGGGAACTATAGACTGATGTCTCTCGTCTGTGGCTAGGAATAGAGTCTTTCCCCTTGGGGTCTTTCTTATTCCTTTAGCGTTGACTCTGGTAATCATTAGCTTATAAATTACTCTGTAGACAATACTAAGGGGGGTATATCCTGGCTTAATATTGTCATATCCTGATGCTTTGACGTCTATAACCAAAGAGTCCTTAACGGCTCCGTCTATTTCTGAGCTCAAGTTGGGATAATTCTCAAAATAGATGGGTCCCCAACTAATATTGGTGCTGATAAGACTAAGGATTGCATCCTCTGCTTCATTAAAGCGGTTGTGTTTTAATGCTATAAATATGGGTTTGTCCATCCCATTTATATGATTTGGGATTATAGCAACTTGAACTGCTGCTATATGGATGTATCTGAACTTTTCTTTAAAAGACGCTATGTCTTCTTTCTAGAACAATCTAACACTTGTTTGGCCATTTTCTAAGTTGATGGATAGACTTCGTTTTGCAGTTTTGATCCTATATTCTTCAAAGATATCAAAACCTCCTTTTTCATAAATCTGGTTATACTTAATTTTTGAAATTTTTCTGTTTGTTATATTAATTTTTTGCTTTTGATATGGCTTTAGTCATCATATTTATGGCATCTTTTGAATAAGAGTCTTGAACTTCACTGGTTTCTACGTTTTCTGTTTCGTTTAGATTCTGTCTTCTAGTTGATCTTTTTACTAGTTTTTCCATTGCTTACCTTTGGGTGTGATTAGGGTATTCGTGCGTTAGGATTCATAGTTTCTTTAACTTTTCTAACCTATTAGGCTTCTGAACCTTAGTTAATTTCTTAATTATTTGCTCCATTGCTTTCTTAGGTTGATAATGGGTCTACAGCCGGGACCACTACCGGGAACACTGCTAGTCTTACACTCACTGCCAGCCATACGCTTACCAACGGCTTTACGCTAACCAACGGACTCACATTTACCATTATCTCCTAAGAACCTGGTGGATAATTAAGATGCCCGCTTAGCTAATGTTCTTAAACCTAATGTGTCGAAAAGTCAAGAGACTATGTCTCCTAGCACCCTTAACCCTTTTCCCTAAGGGCTAAGCTTTCTGATCTATGCTTTTATGATTTTATTTCTTAACCAAGGGTTTTCACGTCCGGCCAGGGGCTCATTATTCCCATGGGCTGTGGATATATTTGCATATCATAAAATCAGGAGGCGTGACACGCTGGTTGAGAAATAAAGATGTGTGCACTGTGTGTGCATGGTGATCTAAGTGGGTGCATGGTGATTTTATGATTTTATTTCTTAACCAAGGGTTTTCACATCCTATCAGAGCCAAGTCAGATCACCACACACCCACTTAGATCACCATGCACACACATTGCACACATCTTTATTTCTCAACCAGCGTGTCACGCCTCCTGAGTGGGATATATGCAAATATATCCATAGCCCATGGGAATAATGAGCCCCTGGCCAGACGTGAAAACCCTTGGTTAAGAAATAAAATCATAAAGACATAGATCAGAAAGCTTAGCCCTTAGGGAAAAAGGGTTAAGGGTGTTAGGAGACACATAGTCTATTAACTTTTTGACACATTAGGTTTAAGAACATTAGCTAAGCGGGCATCTTATTTATCCAATAGGTTCTTAGGAGATAATGGTAAACGTGAGTCCGTTGGTTAGCGTAAAGCCGTTGGTAAGCGTATGGCTGGCAGTGAGTGTAAGACTAGCAGTATTCCCGGTAGTGGTCCCGACTGTAGACCCATTATCAACCTAAGAAAGCAATGGAGCAAATAATTAAGAAATTAGCTAAGGTTCAGAAGCCTAATAGGTTAGAAAAGTTAAAGAAACTATGAATCCTAACGCCCGAATACCCTAATCACACCCAAAGGTAAGCAATGGAAAAACTAGTAAAAAGATCAACTAGAAGACAGAATCTAAACGAAACAGAAAACGTAGAAACCAATGAAGTTCAAGACTCTTATTCAAAAGATGCCATAAATATGATGACTAAAGCCATATCAAAAGCAAAAAATTAATATAACAAACAGAAAAATTCCAAAAATTAAGTATAACCAGATTTATGAAAAAGGAGGTTTTGATATCTTTGAAGAATATAGGATCAAAACTGCAGAACGAAGTCTATCCATCAACTTAGAAAATGGCCAAACAAGTGTTAGATTGTTCTAGAAAGAAGACATAGCGTCTTTTAAAGAAAAGTTCAGATACATCCATATAGCAGCAGTTCAAGTTGCTATAATTCCAAATCACATAAATGGGATGGACAAACCCATATTTATAGCATTAAAACACAACCGCTTTAATGAAGCAGAGGATGCAATCCTTAGTCTTATCAGCACCAATATTAGTTGGGGCCCATCTATTTTGAGAATTATCCCAACTTGAGCTCAGAAATAGACGGAGCCGTTAAGGACTCTTTGGTTATAGACGTCAAAGCATCAGGATATGACAATATTAAGCCAGGATATACCCCCCTTAGTATTGTCTACAGAGTAATTTATAAGCTAATGATTACCAGAGTCAACGCTAAAGGAATAAGAAAGACCCCAAGGGGAAAGACTCTATTCCTAGCCACAGACGAGAGACATCAGTCTATAGTTCCCCAAATGTGCAATTGGGAAGACGTAGAAATCAAAGACAACTGGACCCTAGAGAAAATATAGCCTCCTAGGAGATCAGTCAGAGAAACAAGAATAGTGAACAAAATAACTCAGGATGACAGGAAATGTCAGCTATAATTTCAGAAGATCTTATAGTATGAGAAACCCTAGTACAGAAATAGATGATACAAGCACAAAAAACCTAAAACTCAAGGGAGTCAATTTAGAACCCAGTATTCCAAGCCTCTACTACGAGGAACCAAACTATTCGCCAACCTACTCTCAGATGGTAGACGAAACCCCAAAACAGTTAAATACCATTACCATAAAATTTGAAATCAACAAAGAAAATATCAGAAAAGATTTCAGAGCACATTATAACAAAGAAAAGGTTGACTCATTATGGAGAGAAACCAGTCCAGAAGATAGAGAAAATTTGAAATAAGAATATTATAATCACATGAATGAACAAAAATTAGAAGTACCTTATTTTACATGGCTTGAACTAACATGTAAAAATAGAAAAATCACAGATAAGTACCCTTTCAGATCAATAGGAGTAATTTGGAAAATCACAGAAGATAAGGAAATAAACTCAGAAAACATTCCTTTAGAAGAATGCCAGATTAATTATAGAAATCAAACAGTCATTGCCTCTCCATTTAAGGTCATTAACCCAGAGAATGAAGGTTATCCAGCCATTAAAAAAGAAATCAGAAAGGTAGTTCAGCAAAACAACTATAGCAACCAAGCTCTATATACAATATCAAAACAACTAAATAAGATATAAAAAACCCTTGAACAAAAACCCAAGGAATAAAAAATCAATAAGGAAATAAAAATGCAGAAACCTCTTTTCCAAACAGACAACAGTTGGGAAAAAGACTTTAAAAGTAAGGAAGATAGGATCATAGATCAATTAACAAACAGACTAAGAGGAACCAGGATAAATGTAATTTCATCCCAAGAATCAGAAAATAAGATAAACAAACTAAAAATGAAGGACAAACATATTACAGAACATAAAAGGATTATTATCCTAGACCAAATCCTCCATACATCCAATTTGAAGAAAGAAAAACCTTTAGAAGAGAAGTCTTCAGTGGTGGAGCAGTATACGAATGGAATTTAGACGGCATGTCCGATCGAGAGATTTGGAATCTCTTATTAGAAATGAACATAGCAGCAGGAGCCCTAAGAGCCACCCATACTTTTGAAGACAGTACCCTTAAGATCATAATCCAAGGATTTACCAGACAATTAGAAGGATGGTGGAATAGATATCTTAGGCCTGAACATAGAGAACAAATAATAAACAGTACAAAAATCATAGTTAAACCAAACTCGTCTGAAGCAACAGAAGAACATAATGGGGTAGATACCCTAATTCATGCAATATATAAACACTTCGTGGGATCAAGAGACACAAAGCAAGAAAGCAACAAGATGCTTTTAATGAAACTTAGGTGTCCTAAAATGCAAGATTTCAGATGGTATAAAGATACATTTCTATGCAGAGTTCTAGAAAGAGAAGACTGTAACTCTCCTTTTTGGAAACAAAAATTCATCTCAGGATTACCCCGTTTATTTTTAGAAAAAGTTAATGAAACTCTAGCAGAAGCACACCAAGGCAACATAAATTGGAATACGATCACCTATGGTGATATCTTCGGAACCGTTAACAAAACATCACTCAAGCTATGCACAGAAATGAAACTTCAATCCAAACTAAAGAGAGATGAAATTACAACTAAAAAAGAATTAGGAGGATTTTGTAGGCAATATGGGTATGAAATCTTAGTGCCTCCCTCTAAAAAGGAAAAAAAAATTAATAAGAAATTAGAAAATCCAAAATATTATAAAACCAGAACAAACAAATACCCAAATAAGGAAAGAAGAATGTTCAGAGAACAAAAGACTAAAGAAGCTCCTAAATGGAGAAAAGAATCCAAGTCTCAACCAAAGAGAGAAAAAACACCAACTTGCTTTAGGTGTGGAAAGAAAGGTCACTTTAGCAAAAATTGCAGAAAATATAAGGTATCTCAGATCCAAGGAATGGATATTCCAGAAGACCAAAAAGAAAAGATACTAGAATTAATATTATCAGACAGTGAGAAAAGCTATCCCTCAGACTTAGAAGATAACTCAAAAATGACCAAATCAATCTAATAGAAGAAAATGAGAGCTCATCAGATGAAGAAGAAACTTCCTCTGAGGAATTAGATGAAATTGCCCTATGTGGGTGTATTGAGAACCTTAAGGTTAATATGATCAGTAACAGAAGAAGTAATTTGCTCATAGACATCATAGAGAAGATTGACAATCCAGAATTAAGAAAAGAATACCTAGAAGAACTCAAAAGAGAACTGCAACCTAGGCCTAAAAAAGAAATTTTAAGCCTACCAAAAATAATTAAACAGAAAGATGAGGAAGAAAAAGAACAAATCCAACCAAAATCATTAAATGACCCAGAGGTCAATATGATTAAAACCTTACCCATCAATCCTAACAACCCAAAACCAGGAAGAAGAACAAGGTCTAGAACCAGAAGGAAAATCAGCCACGAGAATCACATAGATAAAATCTCGGCAGAACAACTTAGATGGTATATCAGAGTTACCCTCCAGATCGGAAAAGAGATTAAGACAATCTGTGCCTTAGTCGACACAGGGTCAGACGTAAACTATATCCTAGAAGGAATCTTTCCCGAACCATATAGAGTAAAATCCACATAAACACTACAGTTAACAAACAACATAAACCTCCAAATAGAATACAAATATCAAAAAGTATACATTTGTCAGAATGATATTCAGCTCTTTAAGACCACCTTTGTTGTCAGTAAAAAGGTCAATTCTGCCGCACTAGGAATGCCTTTTCTAATACTTCTCTACAAAATTGAGATAGATAAAAACGGGATAACAACCAAGGTCTCAGGAAAACAGATTACCTTCAGATTCCTATAAACAGCCTTAGCCAGAAAACATCCAAGAGGTTCAGAATAAAGAAAGTTCAGACTAAGAAAAGCATTTTGCACATTCCGAAAGGATTTAAAGGTTTCCCGCAGATTTACACGATGTTTTTGATGAAAGATTCTATCAGCATTCAAATAAGATTTTAAAAATTCTAACTTTTTCTTACAGGATCAAAATGTCAGATAAACCAAAAAATATGTCAGAAAAACCCAGAACCAAAGCCTCATATGCCAAACCTATGGCACTTGTACCCTTAACATCCGTTACTCCTTTAAGAAACCAATATTCAGCCCTTGCTTCGTCCTCCCAAAGTTATTCTCAAGCCACCCAGAAATGGTTACCACCTAGCCTTAAACTTGTTCCAAGTCCAACAAGGCCCAGTTCATCAAACCCTACCACAGCAAGACCCAGTCCTTCTAGGCAAACTTCAGTAAGTCCTTACATCTCAAAACCTTGTTCCCTCATGATTAAACTCCTGGAAGAAGATGAAATAAGTAATGGTCAGATCCCTAAATTATCCAGAATCTTCCCCTTAGTAAACGAAAAAATTGTTCAGTGCCACTTATCCCAAGGTTACCAGGTTCCCTTGAAAACCCAAGAGTACTATGAGTTTATTTTAGTAGATACCGACTCTGCTGAAATAACTCATACACCAGTACCCAACTCAGAAGCAATAGCCTACTCCAAATGCAAAATCATAAAATTTATTACCAAGGAAAAATGGGGAAACCCATACCAAGCCAGAATATTCTCCCAAAGATTTTCTCCTTCCCAGTATAACTACTTTGATTACCAAGAAGCATGGTTTAATACCTTTTACCTTAAGCCCACATACCATAGCTGGTTCTTCAGCTTTTGCCAAAAATTCAACAAGAAAATCCCAAGTTGGACCCATAACTGGTGGGTTTACTTTGGGTTAACCAAAGACATATTACCAGAAGAAATCCAAGCCACATGGAACTACTTTCATGATAACCTCAAAATAGCATCTTATGGAAACAAAGCCATTATGTCCACAGTTGAATTCCAGGTCCCCTGGATCCTAAGATGGGACTTCGCCATCAGCAGAACACTTGACCTCCAGTATCCACCAATTTTAGAAAGACGGTTTAGAATCAAATGGTGGAGAAACTTCCAATCAGGAGAAAGGCTATTAATAAGTAATATCCGCTTATGGCTTATTACTTATGATAACCTTAGACAATTTCCAAAGCCAGAAAAGAACCAAACCTCTCCATCTCCAAGAAAAACCCCCAATAAAAAAGAATTAAAGAAAAATTTATTAGAAGAATTGTCCCAATTGGGAGACTCTGACAATGAAGAAGACATGGGATCATCACAACCAGATCCAGCCATGCAGTTTGCCCAAGACCCTTATGAGGATTATAACATCGAATAATCATCATAAGGAGGATCAGACAGAAACAACCAGATGATGACATCAACAATACATGCCAAACTCTATGGCAATCCAGCAACTGCCGATCACAGTGGCAGTCCGCAAGACATGCAGCCCAGTCTACCAACCAGTTCATGACATGCGACCCAGCCTGCCAACCAGTTCATGCAAATCAACCTGCCAAACCCAGTGGCAGCCCAGAAGCAACATCATCTGCCAACCACAATGGCAGTCCAGATCATCAGCTTGTTCAACCCAACCAGCCCATCAATTTGCTAGCCCAGCAATACAAGACAACAACCACAGTTTACTCATGTGAAACCACCAGTTCACACTCGTGAAGTATCACATAAGCAATCATTCATGTTCCAGTCACATCCTCAACAGTCACAGCATGTGAAGCTCCAGTCAATCTGACAGATGGAATCCACAACTCAGCAATCATTCAGGCTTCAGTCACATCTAATAGTCACAGCATGTCAAGCTCCAAAAGATGAATCTTATCCTCAACAGCTACCACTTGTACCAAACCCAACCAACTGGACCCCTTTTTTGAGAGCACTGTCCTGAAAAAGGTCACAAATGCAGTCGAACATGTGCTGTAGTGCTCGCCAACTATCCCAATACCATTCAGTGTGCATCACTATTCACCACTATTCATCCACTATTCACCACTGTTCATTCAGAATGATTCCAGCAATTATTGTCCTTAACCACTATTCATCCACTATTCACCACTGTTTATCCAGAACGATTCCTAGCAATTATTGTCCTTAATCACTCTTCATCACTGTTCATTGTCACTATTCACCACCTTTCTTCGGCTATAAAAAGAGGCAGATGCCTCTCATCGGCCATCATCCATTCTCATCTCACCTCCTACCGCCCTCACTTAGCCTTCATCCTAACCATGCTCCACTTAATACCCTACACTCCACTCAATCCTCAGAACCAATACCCATCCTCAGCCTTACTACCTCCATAACCTCATGTCTCCCTTCATCTCGAGGACCTTCTTACCTTTACCAGCCTTACCCATGAACTCCTAGACATGATGACCTACATAAACTCTCAGAAAACCTCAGACCCAGAATTTGAGCTTATTTACCAAGAGTTTATCAGCCTTGTCATTAAAACCCTCCAGTACCACTCTGAACAGATAGTCCACCAAATAGACCACCTTACCACCAGACCATCATAAACCAAGCAGAAGAATTTTACAAACATTTGACCTCAGACTATTTCCTAACAGCCTGTAATCAGAAGTAAGAAATCAGTTTTCATGTAACATTTCAGCTTTTCATGTAAGCTTTCAGTTTATCAGTTTTATGTAAAAGCTTTCAGCTTTATGTAATCAGTCTTATAAACTTAATATAAGCTTTTCCAGCAAATCTTTAGTGTTTTAATCTCGCAGCTTTCTTCTGAAAGTTTACTGTTCATTTTACTATTCATCGGCACTGTTCATAGCCGCAGTATTAGACTTCCTGTAGTACTATTTATCATTACTGTTCACAGTTACTATTAAGTACTGTTCATTTTTACTGTTATCGCACTATGCCTCTTTCATGGAATTTTAATCTATTTTTTACCTGCACTTTATTCCGCACTTAATGGTATCAGAGCCAAGTCAGATCACCACGCACCCACTTAGATCACCATGCACACACAGTGCACACATCTTTATTTCTCAACCAGCGTGTCACGCCTCCTAAGCGGGATATATGCAAATATATCCACAGCCCATGGGAATAATGAGCCCTTGGTCGGACGTGAAAACCCTTGGTTAAGAAATAAAATCATAAAGACATAGATCAGAAAGCTTAGCCATTAGGGAAAAGGGTTAAGGGTGCTAGGAGACATAGTCTCTTGACTTTTCGACACATTAGGTTTAAGAACATTAGCTAAGCGAGCATCTTAATTATCCACGAGGTTCTTAGGAGATAATGGTAAATGCCATTGGTTAGCGTAAAGCTGTTGGTAAGCGTAAGGCTGGCAGTGAGTGTAAGACCAGCAGTGTTCCCGGTATCTAGTATCCAAAAAATACAACATTTAGAAAATTACGAAAACAACCCTCAGAAATAGGAATTAGAAGAAAAAGAACAAATCCAACCAAAAAAGAACAAATCCAACCAAAATCATTAAATGACCCAGAGGTCAATATGATTAAAACCTTACCCATCAATCCTAACAACCCAAAACCAGGAAGAACAAGGTCTAGAACCAGAAGGAAAATCAGCCATGAGAATCACATAGATAAAATCTCAGCAGAACCACTTAGATGGTATATCAGAGTTACCCTCCAGATTGGAAAAGAGATTAAGACAATCTGTGCCTTAGTCGACACAGGGTCAGACTTAAACTATATCCCAGAAAAAATCTTTCCCGAACCATATGGAGTAAAATCCATAGAAACACTATAGTTAACAAACAATGAAAACCTCCATATAGAATACAAATATCCAAAAGTATACATTTGTTAGAATGTATACTTTTAAAATTTTTATCTTTTTATTTTTTAAATTTAAATCAAATCAGCACAAAATATAAAATTTCAAAATTTTTACCTTATTTCTAAATTTTAAATTTAAATAAGATCAGCATAAAAAGTCTAAATTTTAAAGTTTTATCTGATTTTTATTTTTAAAAGTGAATAAAATCAACACCTATGCAATTATAAAATTATATATTTCATATATTTTATAGAATAATAGGTCAATCTAAAAATATATTTCTAGATTTTAAAACTTTTAATCTTATTTTTTTTCAAATTGAAATCAAATCAGCACAAAATGAAACTCTAAATTTTAAACTTTTTATCTTATTATATTTTTAAATTTAAATCAAATCAATACCCATGCAATTTTAAAATTATATAATTTATAAAATAAAAGATCAATCTATAAAATTAGTCTATAAAAATATTTCTAAATTTTAAAACTTTTATTTTCTTTTTATTATTTAAATTTAAATATTAAATCAATAAAAATATTAAAATTAGATTAGTGCAAAAGAATGAAGAATCTAAATTTTATCTTATCTAAATTTAAATTTAAATTTTTTATCTAAATTTTATTTTATGAATTAAATCAGTTTTCACGAGTCTATAGAGGGAGCATGATGACTCGAACTCCGGCCTCCGGTGCTTGGAACCAAGCTAAAAATGACCGAGGGTGAGGCTAAGGTCCTCAGGGTTAGATCTTTCGTCGATGGCGTAGAATCAAACGATGAACGATAAAGTCTAAATCACGCGCGTGGATCGAAGACGACGAGCAAATGGACGGGCGGATTAAATTCGTCAGGGAAAAAGACACCCCGCCCCGTATGTCGTCACTATGGCTCGACTAGATATAATAGGCCATCATCGCCTCCTCGTCCGTTTTCCATCTCCTCCCCTTCTCCGCCTCCAGCCTCCATTCTCCAACCACATATCTACGTGGCCTTCGACCGTCCGACGCTTTTCCTCTCCATATCCGCCCATCCCGGCGGACGTGCGAGTGAGCGAGAGCCACACGAGTGATCCCCTCTCCGCCCGCTCCTCTCCTCCGAACCCCACGATCTCCACCGCCAAACCCTAGCCGCCCTCCGATCTCCAGCGATCCCCCGCCCTTCCTCCTGCCAGGTTTGTGTCTCGCCGCATCGCCCACTTCCCTGCTTTTTTTTAGCCTTCGGATGTTTCGTGGATGCATTGGGCTCGCTATAAGCCGTCCTGTAAAATCCGCTTTACTCTTTTTTTTTTTTTTTTCCCTCTTCCTTTCCTTTCTCCTTTTTTTTGTTTAGTTTATTTTATTTTATTTTGGTGGCGATGGGAACTTAGATCTAGGAAGTGGATGCTAAGGTCGTCGCAAGGTCATGTGAGTTTCCTTTTCTTTGAGATTCTTATTTAATTAGGTCTGGTGGGTTTTCGTTATTTGTTCCTTCAACCGGCTTTGGAAGCAAAGCATTCTTTTTATACAAGTCCCTTTCTTTCTCTCTTCTGCCAGATCTGAAATTTCTAGTTTTTTTTTTTTTTTTTTTGAAGAAGAACGACTTCCTGGGGACAGATAAAGCCACCACAGACGCGATGAGAAATTTGATCATTTTGTTTGAAAGTTTCTTTCTTCTTTTTCCGCCGTTGTTTACATTAGGAGCAAGGGTTGTCGATGGAAGAAAGAAATTAGACAGGAAAAGATAGACGTGGTTCCTTCTATGAGAGTTGTGCTTATTTCCATCATTCATTCTCTCTTTAACGAAGTGGAAGTTTCAAGAGATCCAGGTTTTATAATAGATACCTTGAAGTCAACCTTTCTATCTGGTTACTAGATGAAGCTATTGTTGAAAAGTCCCAGCCTATAGATGTAGCTGATGAGACTCGATGAGATGTTGATAGCTCGATATTGAGATTCTGTTCAACAAATTTTTAAATTTTACTATAAGATGACTTGGGATTTGGATTTTTACTTTTTGGCAACATGTGAAATGATTATCAAGCAAGGTTGTTCTGATAGCAAACTCTTGGAGTTAATGCCCAGATAAATTAATATAGGGCGTATTTAGGTTTGTTGAGAAAGAACGGAACGAAAGCCAAATGGTGAATGGAACATGATTTGCAAAAGAGGAAGGTGGATATAGAAGGAAGCACTATTGACAGCATGAAGCATCTACTTTTGATTACTGTCACCAATATGGTGTAGAAATTGGATATTGAAGATTGGTTGTTGGTAAATTGATTGGCTCTACAGCTGTATCCTGGCTATCAATTTGGACTAAAAGTAACTATATTTATTGTTATGATTGTCAGTTAATTGTTTCATATTTTTGCTAGAACACTCTAGCAGGTACCCATCCTCTGTGATGCTTGTCACTTGAAACATTTCTGCCTGGTTCTTTCTGCATTGAAATAATACAACAGATCTACAAAATGACATGGCAATGCAGTGTCATTATATCTACTTTTGTATCTGCCCTTTTCTTATCTCTCAGTTGGTATTAGTGCATTGTATGATTTTTTTTTTTGGTTTCATCTATAGAGTGCGATATTGTATTGATCTTTTGCTTGTTATAATATTAATGTTGCTTTTATTCTTTTGTTATTTATTCAAGAAATGCAAAATGATGCTTCATAACTAAAGAGCCAACTTGGAAGTTTGGTTATCCTTTCATGGTGTTTCAAAGAAAATCATTGGAAACCATATATAGCCTTCTTCCAAATAAATGTCTAGATTCACGCATGCTTTATGATGTATTCCAGTTTTTGGTAAATCAGAAGGAAAAGGAAATAAATTTACATTTCCTAGGTGTAGCTTTCAATTTCTCATCATTGTATGTTTTGATCTGGCCATTATGGACTAACATTTTGTTCAGAAACTAATTGTTTGTATTACAATTTTCTGGTTGTAATGAACACAAGGTTATGATGTTGTCGAGTTGCGCTAAAATTTAATCTCTTAGGTTTTGTGAAAGCCAGAAGTTAGTAAGTGGTGGAAGTCTAAGTTAGTAAGTTATTGAGAGCATTTTGGCTGAGCATAAGTGGTGGAAGTCTAAGTGGCCTGCATCAGCAACTTCAGACCCTCCCCCTTCGTAGTCATCAAAGTCAGTTTGCAGTTATAATTTACTGAACTAAATAGAAGTTCTGAACTAGCTGAAATGCATGTTGGTGGTCAAATTGAGTGCCAAACAGCCTGAAATGACCAATTTTTTTGGGAGACGTCCACTTTGAGACACCCACTTCTGAGCAACCAGACACACCCTAAAAGCCAGTGTGAAGGCTCTAAAATTAGTCATTAGTAGGTACAGTGTTGTTAAAGGCGTGAGGCACAAGGTTGTAAGGGTTAGGTGCTTCTTATACCCCTAAGCGAGGCACCTTCGTCTAAGCTCATATGAGATGAAAAAGACTAGCATTTTTGATTTAATTTAAGATGCAAGAAAAGTAAATTTTTTTAATAAGCTATATTTATAATATTTTTTTAAAGTTTATCATATTTATTAAATTATGTTATTTTTATGATGTATCATTACATGCATAATTATTTTTCTTATCCTATAAAAAAAAAGTTAAAAATTGCAAGATAAAGAGATGGAACACCAAAAATTATTCTATTATTTGAGAAAAAGGAGGAATACATCAAGATACTATAGATTTAAGCAAGGAAAAAGAAGGCTTTCTATTGAGGTAATAGACTAAATATATTTTTATTATAATTTTTTATTTTTTTAATTATGTGCTATAAATCTTATATAAATTATGCTACCATTTATTTTGAAAATGTACACATCACTTTGTTCAGGCAGACGGATACGCTTTGTGCCTTGCACCTAAACTTTAAGAGTAATTTATGCTTAAGTGCACCATATACTTTTAACAATATATGGTAGGGTTTTTTTTCTTTTTTGTTAAATTCCATGATTTTTAAGTAATTATCTGTCTGTTTTGATATTGTGAGGAAATTCTTGATTTGGTTTCTTGATTCTCCTTTGAAAAGCTTCCACTAATGAAGCTATTGAATGGTTGAAATACTCTGCAGCACTAGTTTTTATGTGACAGGAAATCGAGCCTTTAATGATTCGTATTTGGATAGGACGAGTGAATCCTATATATAACGCATTATGTACTTGTCAATTGGCTTAAGAGTTTAAAGGGTTGAGCTGTATGGACAGCAATAAGGTTCAAGTTTCTTATCAATTGATAGAAGCTTTGCTCTCTAAATTAGTATGATGTTCCATGTCTTAGTGTTCCTGATTGCAGAGGTATTTTGCAATGCCAACTTTATTGCATCATAGTATCAAAGGGTTTTACTTAACCCATGGAAAATATGCTGGTAGGTGGTGTAATTTGAGATGTGGTTCTCATATTATATCATGCCAAGTTCTTGGTTAATCTTACTAGTATGTAGTAAATTTAAAAATTTGTCAGCTCTTTACTAAGTTTATTAAACTTGGATTCGGTCACCTCTCCTATTCTTGGATTTACATGGTTCACAAATCTCAAAGATGAAAAAAAAGTGAAAAAGGTAGGGTGACTTCGATGCATGTGGATTCAAAGGTGGTGGAAGTGACTGGATCATGGACTTGGCTATATTTGAATATAGCTAAGTATATATATATATATATATATATATATATATATAAAGAGAGAAAGGAGGGGGGCAAACTTGGCTACATTCGAATATAGTTAAATTTAGGATTTAGTCACTTTCCCTGTCCTTTGATCCACATGAATATTGAAGCCTTCCCATCTTTTTCATCTTTTTCATTTTTTAGATCTGATGCGGGGTAAAAAAGTCTTCGCATAAATCGGCTGACGTGGACAGATGGTGGAGGCCCACCTTTGGGTTATGTCCTACTGACTACAACATCCAGAAGGAGTCTGCCTTCCACCATAGCTGGAGGATGGCCGCACCCTTATCGAACTACTGCCTTAGCATCTCCATTCGAATTTAGCAGACCAAACCTCGGCTAACCGACCTTTCGCTTCCTTTGTCGAACCTCATCTCCACCTGAGTTTCGTCAATCAAACCTTGGTTGGTTGACTATTGTTTTCCTTTGCTGAGTCTCACCCCCAAGCTAAAGCAACCGGACCTTAATAGTCGGAAGTCATCCGATCGATCCTCCCCTTTGCTGACCTTTGGCCCATGCCGAACATCTCGGCTATCAGATCGCTAAGAATTATAAGAATCTTGGAGCTCCTTCCCGAAGCGGTTCTTTATAAATGAAAGCGGGAGCCAGATAAGGCTCCATCTTTTCATGATTTGCGGGATTACGAATCCTCTTAATAAGGTAAACGTTAAAATCGACCTTATCATCCTTCAACTTTCACAACTGCTCTCCGAAAATCAGGTGACAATATACCATCCCTATTGCCTATTAAACATCAGGTTTTAGACCCCTCAGGTAACATACATAAAAACTCCTCATTGACGCCATAACATTCCAGAACCCTTCTTTGGAATCTCCTCTCGAAAACCTTCTCTGGAATCTCATTCTCTCGAAAACCTTCACATTATCTGTTGCTAAGGATCTCCATTGACTTGGGCATTGGAAGGTTCTTTGTAGGGACCAACTACCTCAGACCCTGCGTGAGGATGCTGTTTTGCAGGTTTACTAGGACGGGAGAACATCATCTGGATCTGCACGAGCATCGCCACCTCACCCCAAGTCGGAGAATGGAAATCTGCAGCAACAGATTGGCGCTAGAGGAAGGGGCTCTTAAGTCTCTAAAATCTTTAAATCCTAGAAGAAAAGGTTCAAAAGAGGACACCATTCTAAATGGCGAACTACGAAAGAGCGATCTTAGATGCCCCCGATCAGCCGCTTCTCAAAGGCCTGATCTCTCGCAGAACACGGCATCCTCACAATTGCCTTAGCCTGATGCTTCGCCGCCACCCGCGGCTTTTGTCATGCAAGACCAATTCAGCACGTTGGTCCAGTAAGTCCAGGCATTATTGCGTTGGTGCAAGGGCTTCAAGGAGTCCCTCTCCCGATTGCATCCAATCAGTAACATCTCGGTGGAGCAGTTACGCCGGCTCAACTGACAGCTCCTTCACCTAACCAGTTTGAAGCTACGAGTCCCCTACGGCAACTCGGCCACAAAGTGGGGGAAATAGAGCCAGTCCCACCGAAAACTAGAGATAGGGCTTTCCCCGGCCTTTCTTGGCCCACTCCTTGTCTTTGGTTTCCTTTCATCATGGATCGATGCCAAGACGTCAATCCCCCATCCTGGTCTCTCCATCAATATAGGTTGAAGCTTTCGAATGAAAGATCTAGGAGATGCGTCTGGAATTGGACGCTATTAGGCATGCGTCTCAGCCAGAATCTTAGGTGGAACGAGATTCACCCTTTTTTGAGAAAATTATAAAGGAAGCTATCCCGTCGCATATAAAGCTCCCTGCCATCGAGCCATACAATGGGACCACTGACCCGGACGATCATCTGAGCAGCTTCTGATCGATAATGCTGTTCCACAGAGCTTTGGATATGATCCTATGCCGAGCCTTCCCCTAAACTTTTCGGGGACCTACCATAGTATGGTTTGGCGCTTTAAAGCCGAATTTCATCGACTCTTTTAATGAACTTTGCCGCTCATTTACCAGCCAGTTCGTCAGCAATTGTAGTTATCGGCGAAGGTCGAATTCCTTTTATTTGGCCATTTTAATACGATCATGTTGAAAGTCGACTACCTTAATCATAAGGTGGCCATGTTCGCCCTAGCAGGCGGAGTATCGGAGGGAGACTTCTATTTGGTGATGGAAGTAAATTATCTGTGGAGCCTTTCCGATAGAAAAGTCTAGGAGGTTGGCATGAGCCGAGCACTTTAATTCTCCATACCTCGATAGGGTTGAGCAAATTCTCCATACCTCGGTAGGGCCAAGCACTTCATTTCTCTATACCTCGGTAGGGTTGAGCACTTTAATTCTCCGTACCTTGGTAGGGCCGAGCAAATTCTTCGTATCTTGATAGGACTGAGCACTTATTTCTCCGTACCTTGGTAGGATTGAGCAAATTTTTCGTACCTCGGCAGGGCCGAGCACTTCATTTCTTCGTACATCGGCAGGGCCGAGCACTTCATTTCTTCGTACATCGGCAGGGTTGAGCACTTTATTTCTCTATACCTAGATAGGGCTGAGCACTTCATTTCTTCGTACCTTGGCAGGGTTAAGCAAATTCTCTATACTTCGGTAGGATTGAGTACTTCATTTTTTTCATACCTCGGCAAAGCCGAGCGAATTCTTCGTACCTCGGCAGGGTTGAGCGCTTCATTTCTTCATATCTTGGTAGGACTAAGCAAATTCTTGGTACCTCGGCAGGGTCGAGCACTTAAGTTCTCCAAACCTTAGCAAGGCCGAGTACATTTTATTGTTATTCTCTGAACCCTTAGCTGGGTTGAGGTCTTTCTGTATTATTTTCCAAATCTTGGTAGGCTCGAGAATTTACAAGTTATTTCTTTGGACGCTCAGCCAGGCTAGGGGGCTCGTTATATTATTCTTCGGGACCTCGACAATGTCGAGTGCGTTTCATTATTATCTCTACAAACATCGGCATGACAGAGTCGAAGCTACTTCGTTCTACATAAATCCTAAAAAGGGCTAAGTCCCTATTTTGTTCTATTTTGGACTTCGACAGGACCGAGTATATTGATGGATGGATGGGATTGCTGATGATTGGATAAGGTGAGAATCTTCAATTTTGCTAGTGTTATAATTATCTCCAACTCTGGATAAAACGAGTTGGAGGTTCTAATCTCCGGTGATCAAAACAATCCAATCAAAACTCTTATCACGAAGGTAAGCCCGGATTAAAATATTGAATCCGGTTGGTGCGAAAGCAATACCAGTAATCAAAATTAAGAAAATGATTGCGTACCTTTTTATAGAAGATTTTTGCTTGGATTTTTTCTTGGAAATAAACGAAATAATCTTTAATCCTCAACTCCCTGAATGAGCAAGGGGTATGGCCAAGGAAATAAGTAAGGATTTTTTTTGATGAATAAAAATCAGTCGAGTTTTTTGTTTTTCTTTTCTGTTCTTAAAAATGCAGAGTTTTCTCTGAATAGAAGGGGATGGGTGGATGAAAAGTAAAAAGATTTCTCTTTTTTTTTTTGATCATGGCCCTCGCTATTTATAAATGGAAAGTGATACGCTGATCGAAGAAAGCGTCGCGTCCTATGGGAGAGACGCTTCTTATCATCATCCAAAGATGTGCGAAGAAGACACCGCTTGTGAAAAAATACGTTGTCTCTGGGAAAGATTTCTTTTGCGCCTGATCTGAGAACATCATGCCCAACTTACAATGGGCCGACTGGTCTAGAGGCTCATTAGGACCAAGGCCCATAAAGCCTAAACCCAAAGTCTTCAAACCACCTATGGTTTCCACTTTGGTCATGAATCCATGTTACAGAGTTTAGTTTCATTAAGAAACTTTTCTGTGGATCTTTCTAAAAAAATCAAACACAATATTAGGTGGCATTACTTGCTCATCACGTCACCTAAAATTTTTAAAAAATGAATTCTTAAAATTTAGGAGCGAGTTTCCTTTTATGATCTACACCTTGGACTTCGCGGGACACACAACCTAGCTCCCAAGAATATTATCCTTACATCGCCATTCCTTATGACTTGGGACAATATTCTTAGTCATGATTTATTTCCATCAGAAAATCACAACTGTACTATAGGATATGCGCAACATTTACATTGAGATAAAATAAATTGTCACAAGACAATCCCATCCATGACCTATGAGATCGATACGCAAATGGTTCCTTCATGCGACACTCGAATATTGGCAACAAGTAATTTATGTACTATCACTTATCTAATATTCATCTAACATCTTGAGCTCTAGGTTCCCTTATATCCATCCACTAAGCGTCATGAATCAATCCGTCGATTGATCATGTTTACGCTCGATCTATAAAGATTACTATGTATAATTTTAAGATAAATTAATTTGAACCTCTCAAGGGAGTGTTATTACTTTCTCATGGAAAGTACATGAATGATTATATTGCGAGTATGTTCTTAGACCCTAGTGGCATATGCCTAACCCACCGAGTATCAATCATTTATGGATTTTGCTCATTTGGTGAATCAAAGCATATACGCTATAAGTCTGAGTTCAATGATTTGCTCAAGCTTAAGAACAATCGTATTCTCATAACTATGAGTTAAATTTTATGAAAGTACATTTTCAAAATTTATTCTTATGTAAGTTCATCAAAACACAATATGCGTACTAGTATACTAATTCGAGAATCCCTCTCAAATAGTCAAGACAAACTATTTTTCCAATTAAAAATTATGTATACTTCAATTTCTTATAATAAAGCGCCTAACTTTATTAAAATTATGACAATTGTATTTCGAATGTAATAAAATGATCTTGTGTCTTATGCGTAAAGCATCTCGAGCACTCAAGATCATTATTTCTAACATTCGTAGACCTTTCAGGAGCATTACATATAATAAGTATATAGGATGCAAATATCAAATCATTTATTATATATATCATCTGATGTCAATTATCATAGAAAAATCATATCTTTTAAACCACAATTTCCAACATATATCTTATTGTTTCCCTCGCACTTTCGGCCGGGTCGAGATGCCTGCGAGTTCTCTCTGACCCTTCAGTTGGAGCATCCCAACATTGCTCCTGGGAAGCCTAAGTGGCTAATTGTAAGACATCAGGAGGAAAGTATCAACTCGCTATTAATAATACCGATGAAGGTTGTTTGCATTTCAATTGCGCGAGATTGGCCTCCCGTCGAGCTCCTCAATTCGATATGCTCCTTGGTGAAATACTTCGATGATCCGATAGGGCCCTTCCCAATTTGAAGATAGCTTGCCTCCTTCGGTTGGTTTAGATTCCTCGGTCTTTCTAAGAATTAGATCTCCAGTGCGAAATGTCTTGAGGTGGACTCGGGCGTTGTAATATTTTGCTGCTCGCTGGCGAAAGACAGCCATCTTGAGCCGCGCCTGGTCCCATGTATCATCGATGAAGTTGAGGCTAGCCCTTAGTTGATGAGGATTGCCTTCATCATTGTATGATTTTACTCGAGGACTTGGAAGGCCGATCTCCACCGGGATTACCGCTTCAGATCTGAAGATGAGACTGAAAGGAGTTTCCCCTATGGGGATCCTTGGAGTTGTATGATATGCTCATAGTACACTTGAGAGTTCCTCCATCCATCTGCCTTTGAACTCATCCAATCGGGTTCTGAGTTCCTGAAGAATGGTCCGATTCATAACTTCTAGTTCTCCATTGGTTTGTAGATATCCGACAGGAGTGAATCGGTGGCAGATACCCAGCTCGGTGCAAAAAGTCTTGAATGCAGCATTATCGAATTGTTGATCGTTGTCGGTGATAATAATATGAGGTAGCTCAAAATGGCAAATAATAAACTTTCAGAAAAATGCCTTCATCTTGCTTTCGGTGATTTTGACTAACGCCTCGACTTCAATCCATTTGGTGAAATAATCGATGGCGACAAGTAAGAACCTCCGTTGACCTGAAGCCGGGGGAAACGGTCCAAGGATATCCATCCCCCATTGAGTGGAGGGCCACGGGGCAGAAAGAGGGCTTAGCGGAGAGGCTGGCTGTTGTTGGATATTAGAATATCGCCGGTAGCTATCACACTTTTGGATTAGCTAAGCAGCATCCTTTCGCATAGTGAGCCAATAATATCCTTAGCGAAGAGCCTTGTATGCCAATGATCTGCCTCCCAAATGGTTTCCACATATACCTTTATGAACCTCTCTGAAGATATAATTGACGTCTGCAGGATCAACACATTTGAGGATGGGATAAGATGATTTCTTATATAATTGCTCATTCAGCGGTATGAACTTGGAAGCCCTCCACCTGAGTAGCTTGGCCTATATGTGATCAGTGAAGAGAGTACCGTCAGTGAGGTAGTGGATGTAGGCATTCATCCATGTTGATTTCTGTGTAACTAGTAGAACTTCTTTCGCTGCATCAACGCTTGGAGTTTCTAGGTGCTCAACACATGTTCTTTCCAAGGTGTTATCCGCCGAAGTGGTTAGCCGCGATAAGGTGTCGGCTCTGGTATTTTCGCCCCTGGAAATATAACTAATAGTGAAATAGGCCAATGAGGAGGTCAGTGACTTGACCTTATTTAGATATCGAGACAATGGGATCTCGAACTTCATACTCTCGAGTGACTTGTTCAGAGATGAGCTAAGAGTTGGTGAAGGCCCTGAGATGTTTTACTTTGAACTCCTGCGTGAGCTTAATTCCGGCCAATAAGACCTCATACTTGGCTTGGTTATTTGTAGTTTTGAAGAGAAATCAGAGGGTGTACTCAAGCATTACACCTTTTGGATTTGTAAGAATAACACCAGCTCCGCTTTCTTAAGAATTGGAGGAGCCATCAACATGGAGGATCCAGGTCTTCATCGCGCCCTCACTAGCATCTGAACATGCCATTGGAAAATCTTTAGGTTGCTCCTCAGCCCAAGTGCATTCCACTAGGAAGTTCGCCAACACCTGGGACTTCAGGGTAGATCAGGATTGAAAGGAAAGATCAAATTCTTTCAATTTGATCACCCACTTAGCCAGTCGACCATAAGTGTTAAGATGAGCCATAATAGCTCTAAGAGGCTAGTCCGTAAGCACCACGATTGGATGGGCTTGAAAGTATGGCCTGAGACGTTGAGCGGAAATGATTAGAGCAAAAATAATTTTTTAAGTTTTGGAGTACTTGATCTCCGCATCATGGAGCACTTTGCTAGTGTAGTAGACAGATTTCTGTGCTTCGTCGGGGTCGAGCGTACTAGAACGGAGCTGACTGCCTCTGGGGAAGCAACGAGATAAAGAAAGTCTTTCTCCCTCTTTTGGCTTTGACAATAATGGTGGTGTGGACAAAAACTCCTTCAGTTTCTTGAAGGCTTTCTGGCAGCTCTCCGTCCAATCGAAGCTGTTTGCCTTGCGTAGAGCTTTAAATAAAGGTAGGCATCTTTCAGCTGATCTCGACAGGAACCGATTTAGAGCGGCCACTCTTCCGGTAAGCCGCTACATCTCCTTTTTATTAAGTGATTGCCTCATGTCAAGAATTGCTTAAATCTTCTTTGGGTTTGTTTCAATCCCTTACTGGGTCACTAGAAATCACAGGAATTTCCTGGCAGTGACCCTAAATGTGCATTTGCGAGGATTGAGCTTCATTTGATGGCACCAGAGGTTATTTAATGTTTCTTCTAAGTCAGTAACATGGTTGGCGATGTAGGTGCTCTTGGTTAGCATATCATCCATATACACCTCCATGTTGAGTCTAATCTAGTCTTTAATGACCTTATTCATCAATCTCTGATAAGTGGCCCTGCGTTTTTCAACCCAAAGGGTATTACTTTGTAATAGTAGATGCCCTTCTTAGTGATGAAAGAGGTATTTTCTTCATTCGCTAGGTCCATTTTTATTTGATTGTATCCGAAGAAGGCATTCATAAAGCCGAGGAGCTTATGGCTAGATGTGGAGTCTACCAATTGGTTAATTCGCGATAGCGGGAAGCTATCCATACGACATGCTTTATTAAGACCAGTAAAGTCGATGCAGATTCTCCAGCTTTCGCTCGCCTTTCGAACCATCACCACATTGGCTAGCCAATCTGGCTATTGTGCTTTCCGAATGTGGCCGGCAGTAAGCAGCTTACTGACCTCTTAATCAATGGCCTTTTCGTCGGAGTGTTATCGAAGTTGGCCTGGACAGACGAAGGCTCCATTAGAGCTGGGACGGTCGGAGACCCTTCTGGATAAACTTTCCGAAGTAGCCCCTTTAGATGGGCTCCTTAATGGCGCGCTTTAGGTTACAGCAGTCTTCAGTACCATGGCCGTAGTCTCTATGGAAACGGCAATATCGACTCCGGTTGCGAGTGGCATCCTTTCTCAGTGGAAGAGGGCATCGAAAGTAAGGCTCGCTTTCGATCTCCATAAGGATGTGAGACCTGGGGCGAGGAGAGGTGTGAAGTTATCTTCTCTTGGGGTGAAGCTTTGGCGCTGATTATTTGGCTGGCACGAGGGCTCAAGCTTCTTGGGGGGAGGTTCGCTTGGCTTTGTGTGGACCGATCTCTTACTAGACCTTCCTTCGATGTCCCTCAAGTGAAATTTGCTTCGTCGGCATGAATGTATTTCTGACTTAGAAGCTTAGCATAGGAACTGGGAGGCCTTTTGTCTAGAGAATAGGTGAAGCAGATGGGACGAAGTTCTCGCTTCAGGGCCAAAGTGTCCATAGCATCGTCGAGGCGGTAAACCTCGAAGGCCACCGTCTTGAACCGGGCCACAAAATCCTTCAAAAGTTCTTCCCTCTATTGAACAAAAAATAGGCTATTCGCCATTCGAAGAGTCTTTCGACGGGCATGAAATGCGCTAAAAAAGTTTTCTTCAAATGTCGGAAGGATTCGATGCTGCGTGAGAGTAGACGAGAATACCAGGCATGCACAACCTTCCATAGGGTAGCGAAAAAAGCAATACATAGGAGGGCATCGGTCGCTCCTTGAACTTGTACGAGGGTTTTATAACTCTTCAAGTGGTCAAGTGGATCCGTTGCGCCAACATAGGGATTTAGCTGGGAAAGACGAATCTTGGGAGAGACAGGCTCCTCCATAATGCGGCGAGTGAGGGGTGGACGGGTGTCGTAGTCATCCTTGGTTGGTTGTTAAGCCTCTGGCTGAGTTCTTTCAACCATCGGTGTTGTTCCTTCAAGCGTCTCTCCATCTGGCAGTTGATGTTCTCACTTGATTTAGAAGACAAGTAGGAAGAGCGGTGGCAATGGTGGTGGCGTGCCCGCTTGGGCTCCATCCCCTGTTGCCGTCTGAAGAAGGGGCTGCTTAAGTGGAGGACAGGAGACCGCGACCACCTAGAGGCTTCAGGGTGGTGGTGCTTGGTCGGTGTATGACGGTGGTGATGCTCTCCCAGAGGGGATCTTCTGTATGTAAATTATTGACTGGCTAGGGCAGTTATTGCAGGCAACGTGGGGGGCCCTAGTTGCTATTGAACAACTGCTAGTCGCTGCTCTTGCAACTCATGAACTACTCCGACAAGAGCTTGAACTTGCTGAGTAAGGGTGACCAGCTGTTCTTGGGGAGTGGCTAAGACTGGTGGCAAGGAAAGAGCGGGGAGGTTGGCCTTCGGTTGCTCAGCATGGCGGAGATGACCCCCAGTATAACTGATAGAAGCCTTTTGAGTATGTGTCATCACCATTGTCGTTCAAGAGAGGATGAGCTTGTAGCTCATAGTGACAAAGCTATCTTTCCTTCAGTTGACGCCGCCCCCCATACCTAGCGCACCAATCTGATAATGTCTGATCACCTTGAGCTGATGTCCTTGGGCATCAGTGGGTGCTCCTTGAGTTTGCTGAAGCAGCTTTACCTTCGCGCAGAGATCTGCAAGAAATCCCAGTGGATCGAATATTTCGGCAGGGACCCTTCGACGCTCAAGTTAGTGATCAGAATCACAGTCGTGAATTTGAATAAGCTCAAAGGAGAGAGTTAGGGAGCTCAAAAAACCCTCTGAGTGATTGAGTGTTCATATTTTGGCCAGGGGTCCCTCTTACCCGTTTTGTTGATACTCGCAGTTTATGATACTTGCTTGGGAAGCTTAGAATCTAATGATGAGCCATGACTTTTTGAATGAAATGTTAGAATTAGTGGGATTTATCCCATCTGAATGGGGTGATTGGTACCTTATGATAGATGACGACTTTTCGGGCTTATTTGATCCGGAGTCATTAAAACTTCATGATAGATGATGACTTTTCAGGTTTGTCTGATCTGGGGCCATTAAAGCTTCATGTTGGATGATGATTTTTCAGGTTTATGCTAGAGCTAGTGGAGCTCATCTTAGTAGACATATATGAGTCAAAGGCGGCTGGTGGATCCGGCCTCGTCAGAAGCGAAGGCTTGTCTGGGAAGCTGAAGTTGAGCCCGGATATGAGGAGGGATGAGGCCATCTTAGAAATAGGGCCGCTCAGGAGCTGGGGCCGCCTAGGAGCTGGGGCCGCCTAGGTGCTGGGACCGTTTTAGAACTGGGACTGATTGAGAACTGGGGCCGTATAGGAGCTGGGGCCGATTGAGAGCTGGGACCGCCTTAGAATTGGGGCCGCTTGCGTCCTATCAACTTTCGCTTTTGGCCTTTCGACCTTCGTCTTACTCGGCTTTTTGTCTGCAGGTAAACAAGATGAGTCTGGAGTTCCGGGAGCGGTTGATTTGGCCTTTCGACCTTCGTCTTACTCGGCTTTTTGTCTGCAGGTAAACAAGATGAGTCTGGAGTTCCGGGAGCGGTTGATGGCCTTCGGAGAGGAGGCGGCCTCGAGGCACCGAAGGATTTCCGAGTTGGAGAAACAACTGGCCGAGGTAAACACGCGGGCCTCTTCAGCGGTGGAGTATAAGAGCTCCACCCAGTTTGCCGAGGAACGCAGGGCGGCCTATGCTGATGCATTCCGGTTCAACGAAGAGGAGGCGCGAGCTAAGATCACCCAAGCTTATGTCGACCTGGACTTGTCCTGTTTGGAAGCCGAATGTTATGAGACCCGCATCCCGGGGGCCGAGGAGGACGAGTACGAGGAGATCTCAGACGTCGATCTCGAAGCTGTTCTGGGCGTCGACGCTGCCGCCGAGATATCTCGGCGGGACACCATCGAAAAGGGGGGCCAAGCGATGCCCCTGCTGACGCCGCTACAGGAGGCGTAGGGTCTGATCACAAGCCTTGATCCCTTGAGGGCCTCCACATGTATTTTCTGCTTCTTTTCTTTTGTAGTTTGATCGGAGATTAGTAAACGGATCGGTTGTTTTCGTTTGTTTGCCTTTCTTGGATGATTTATTGTCTTAAGTTTTATCCCAACCGCGAGCAACCTGTGGCTTATTCGTGCTGCTTGGTTGGTTTTTTGGTTCGAATTTGAGGGAACATCTCGGTTGAGGCCAAGGCATAGGAATAGCCCCGATGAAGGAGCCGGGAGACAACACAGCTCGGTACAAAAGGAGGTTGAGAGACGATTAAGTTCGGCTTAGGCCGAATGATGCACTGGTTCAGCTAGGGCCGAAGGACGAAACAGCTCGGTACAAAAGGAGGTTGATAACGATTAAGTTTGGCTTAGGCCGAATGATGCACCGGTTCAGCTAGGGCCGAGGGACGTGATAGCTCGGCTGGGGCCGAGAAATGAAATAGCTCGGCTGGGGCCGAGGGATGAAAGCTAGGGCCGAGAAATGCGGTAGGTCGATTGGATGGGACCAGGAATCATAGAAGCATCCTGGCTAGGACCGGGGTAGTCTGTCTTATCAGTGGCGAAATCGTGGACGTGCCTTCGATGAAAAAAGGGGAGTTCGGTCCCGAGCAGGGGGAGTTTGTTGAATCCTCGTTGTCATCCCTTTATCTTTTTCTGTAAAGAGAGGGCGACTCCTCACTTCTCGCGAGCGGTCACTGAGGTGATGACGTGTAGCAAGATTTTGTCAGTGGCACCGGGGTCGATGGTTAGGGCGATTAGGGCTCTCGCCTGGAGCGGTTTAAATACTGATAGGTGATAGGCCATCGTTAACCATTTCCTTCGCCGATCTTCGCTGGTCTATCCAAGCTTGCGATAGTAGGATGGCTTCCAAAGATGGAGGGGGGTCGGCCGGAGCATAGGGTATCGAAACGTCTCTATCAAGGAATATTTGGCCCTCACGTCTCTTTATTGCCCCCGTCAGTGCTTTGTCCTTTCTAAGGCAGGTCGATCTTCGTTTTGCCAAAGTAAATAGTATGGCTCTGCAGCCGGTAAAAAGTCGCCCCGGCACTTTTCGAGAGACCTTTACTGTATCGATCTTTCCCAATGTAGGTCGCTTTGGCATACGACGTAAGCGCTTATTTGCTATTGGAGGACGTCATTTTTACGGGACGATCTCCCAGGTCTGCCAGTATCTGTAAGATCGGCGGATGATTTTCTATATTTAAAGCTTGAGATTCGGGATCAGAGAAAATCTTTTGGCATGCGTCATGGTTCGAACGACGCGCTTGGCGTGCAACGAAGGACGCCGCTCTTATCCCGGGAGGCCACGTGGTGGCATGGGTTGGACGTTTTGAATCTCGGGGCTTTCGGCTCTGATAGCTGCTTCCGGTCCATCTTCGCCTATAAAAAGGGGAAAGAGGGCTGTGTTGGGCCATCCCAGAGTTTTCTTCTCTGTGAACTGTGAAGGTTTACATGATGCCTGTCTCTTTAGGGCTTAGAGCGGGAGGATCGAGCTTTCCTTCTGCAAGTCGTCGCCCTTCGGACAGCTGGGGTGATGGAGCCGCCGGAGAGTGGCTCGTCCTTAAGAAAGGAGTTCCGGAGATCGTATGGAGAGCGCACAGGAGGTTCGCAGAGATCGCATGGAGAGCGCACATATACGCTTCCTGTGTGTCTTTTGCGATTCGCCTTGGGGGACGTAAGGCAGGAAGTGTACGCGTGCTCCCCATGACTTACATGAGCTTCGCCTCCTCCCCTGATCCGGATTGCTGGGCTTGTCCGCCCGGGAAATCTTTTGCCACGTGAGGAGGGGGGTGATGGTGTGTTGTTCGCTAGTACGTTGCCTTTTGACTTGGGCAGTGGCTAGCAGTACACACTCGATTTGGGGGAGTATTCCGTCATCAGGGTCCGCGGGCTTTCTTCCCACTCGTCGGAGGGCTCCGCGGATGGGTGGCTTGGGACAGCTCGTCCATCTTTTCTGATTTCTCTGATATCTCGGGCCGGATGCCGAGATATCATCGTAACTGAAGCTGGTCGCAACAGTCAGGCCGAGTCATTTACTTGTTATCAGGGCGAGCTGACTGGTTCGTGGTTTGTCTGATTTGTTGGATCAGATGCCGAAGTATCATTGTTAACCGAAGCTGTCTTGGAGCAGTTTGGCCGAGCTATGTACTCGTCTTCATTTCCTGTGCTTCAACGCACTTGTAATGCCTCTTAGGTGGCTGTAATTCATTTCGCTAGTAATGAAATAAAGAAAGTTTTGCCCTTTCTCCTAGCTTATGTAGTTGTTGCTCCCGTGTCATAGCATGCTTTGGTAGCGTTCTTGCCACTTTGTTTTTTGCCGAAATCGCAGCTCGGTCCTCAGTAGGGGAGACCGTTTGTTCCCGTACGAGTTGAAGGGAGACCTAAGCAGTCCTGCGGATTCATGCGGTAAACATGGTTTTGTTTGTAGAACGAAACAGGCGTTTCTTCGAAAAGAGAGCCCGTATGTCTCTTTTGCGTAGAGGGAGGTCCTTCACCTCTATCGAAGTACCGCGAGGCGCTAACATTGTCTTTGGATGTTTAAGAAGTTGCTCGGCTCGTCCGAGTTTTCAGATAGTATCTTACTTGGCATGGGCTAAGGCACGGAGATATCGCTCGGTCTTGGCCAAGGATTTTGCGCTACCCGACCCGGTCGGGGCTTATAAGCTGCTCGAATTCGAATGAAACTTTGGAGATTGCTTTGGTTTGGTCGGGATTTGTGATGACGAGACATGCGTTTCGGCTTTAAGCTGGGGCTTTGATAGTGGGAAAAGCTTCTCGGCTTTGGCCGGGATTCTTAATAGTAGAACATATTCCTTGACTTTGGCCAAGGTTTATGCACTTCGGTCTTGACCGGGGCTTCAGAGATCATCGCTCGGTACAGCCGAGGTTCGGAGATTTTTGTTCGGCTCAGTTGAGGTTCGGAGATTTTTGCTCGATCTAGCTAAGGTTCGGAGATTTGTTGTTCGGACCAGCGAGGTTTGGGGATTTGTTGCTCGGAGGGACAACTCGGTCGTGGCTGAGACTTCTGATGTTTGGTCCTTGTGAGATTCGGTGCGGACCGTCAAAGAGAAACGGGCGGCGCATGGGGGCGCCCGATATTTATGATTTGGTGATTTCTGAGGAAAGTGAGCCAGCGTCAGCTGCTGACGCACCTTTTTGTTTTTTTGCGCCTCTCCAAGGGCGGTCGATTCGAGGAAATCTGGAGGCGTTTCGAGAATATTTACTTCGTAAGGGCCCGGTAGATCGAAAGGAACCCAGTCCCTAGAGGAGGGGGGTTTCCGAGCAGTTCGTCGATGCTTACCGATTTTCCTCGGGAGGGGGCGCGACTCTTCGCTTCCTGCAGGCGCCGGCTGAAGCGACGATGCGTAACAAATTCCCTGGGTCGGGATTAATGACTCGACTGCTCGAAATACTTGCCCGGACGGTATAAATATGGACGAAAGGGATGCCAGTGTTTGTCATCCTCCCGGCTAGTCTTTCGATAGCTCCTGAGAGCGGGTATGGCCTCTCATGGTGAAGGGCAATCGACCGAAGAGTCGGGCGTCGGCAGCAATGGCCGCAGGGACTTCCGAGGGAGTCGCTCTTTCGTGACCGTTGATGGCATGGCCTTGGCGTCAGCTCTAGCGGGCCATGAGCAGCTTAAGAAGACGGTCGAGGAGCTTCTTGCCGTCTCTACAAGGGAGGCTGAGGCTCTTCGCCGGGTCATTGACCGGCAGGAGGGGGTGATAGCGTCCCTCCGTCAGCAAGTCGCCGAGCTGACTCGGCGTAGGGAGGACCCGGCAGCTCCTGAGGGAGACAGTAGGCCTCTGTGAAGGCTATTTTTACTTTTTCTTTTCGTTTTGTATTTTTCTTTATAATGAATAAAGAGGGAAGTTCTTTTTTGGCAATCTTTTGTTTCCTATTGAGAACGTCGTTTGGTCCATAAAAAAAGGGGAAGCCGTTTGTCCCTGTTCGAGCCAAAGGGAGACCTGGGCGGTCCCATGGGCTCATGGGGTAAAATATGGTCTCGTTTGCGGAACGAGACATGTGCTTCTTCGGAAAGAGACGGCTCGTATATCTTTATCGTTGGGTAGAGAGAGGTCTTTCACCTTCGCTGAAGTACCGGGAGGTGTTCCCGTCATCTTGAAAGTTGCTCGGTTTGATCGAGGCTTTAGGTCGTGGTTAAAGCATGGAGACTTTGCTCGTTTGGTCGAGATTTGAACATTAGGTGCGACTAAGGCGCAGGGATACTGCTCGGTTAGCCCGAGGATTTAGTAGTAGGAGACGTTCCCCGACTTTGTCCGGGGTTCTTAGGCGGCCTTGTAGGGCCTATCGAGGCCTTTAGAGATTATTAAAGGCGCAGAATATGTACCCGCTGACGATATTGCACGACATATATTCTTCGAACCGGTCGAAGCTCTGGGGATTGTTCGGAAATCCTTCAGTTTCGGTCGGGGTTTGCGCACTTCGGTTTTTGCCAGGGCTTATGCACTCCGGTTTTAGCCGGGGCTTTATGCACTTCGGTTTTGGCCGGGCCTTTAGAATTCATCGCTCGGGCCAGCCAAGGTTCGGAGATTTGTTGCTCGGCCCAGCCAAGGTTCGGTAATTTGTTGCTCGGCCCAGCCGAGGTTCGGAGATTTTTTGCTCGGCCCAGCCGAGGTTCGGAGATTTTTGCTCGGCCCAGCCGAGGTTCGGAGATTTGTTGCTCGGCCCAGCCGAGGTTCGGAGATTATTTGCTCGGCCCAGTCGAGGTTTGGAAATTTCCTGCTTAAACAGATAACTCGGTTGTGCCGAGGAGTGGTAAGCAGCATCTGTTTTCTTCATGATTTTTGGTGATATAATTTGTGGTGATTATGCCATGAATTATAAAACAATATGCCAGCAAAAATTTAAGAAGGCGAGCCTGTAGAGGGCGTACCCTACTGATGATACTTGCGGAGGTTGTCCGAATTCCACGTCTGAGGGATGGATCTTCCGCTTAGATCTTGCAGCTTGTAGGTACCGGGTCCGATGACCTCTGCTACTTGCCTTGCCTTTCCAGTTTGGAGCTAGCTTTCCTTGCTCCAGCGGTTTGGAGACATGTTTTCCGGAGAACGAGGTCGCCAGGCAAGAAAGCTTTCCCTTTAACCCTGGACACGGTAACGGGCCACTCTTTGCTGGTAGGCAGCTATTTGATCCGCGCTTTTTCTCTGATCTCCTCTATCAGGTCGAGGTTGGCGCGGAGCTGCTCGTCACTGGCTTCCTCCGAGTAGCTTTCCACCTGCAGGGAAGGGAGTCCTATCTCCATGGGGATGACGGCCTCTGTGCCGAAGGCCATTAGAAATGGGGTCTCGCCCGTGGACACTCTCGGGGTGGTGCGATAGGCCCATAGGACATGGTGCAACTCGTCCGCCCATCTGCTTCGGGCTCTGGAGAGCCGAGCTTTGATCCCTTGAAGCAAGGTTCGGTTAGTTACCATGGCTGCCCCGTTAGCTTGTGGATGTCCGATCGAGGTAAGGCGGTGATGGATCCCATGCTCATCGCAGAACTGACGGAACTTCGGATTGTCGAACTGTTTGCCGCTGTCAGTAATGATGGTGTGTAGGAGGCCAAAGCGGCAGATGATGGATCTCTACACGAAGTCCTTGGCTCGAGCCTCAGTTATTTAAGCAACTGCTTCCGCCTCGATCCATTTGGTGAAGTAATCGATGGCGACGAATAAAAACTTTCGCTGCCCCGTGGCGAGTGGAAATGGGCCGAGAATGTCCATTCCCCACTTGGCAAAGGGCCAAGCGGTGGAAATGGGGACCAGGTTGGCGGAGGGGAGCCTCTGAATACTGGAGTGTCTTTGGCATGGGTCACAAGCTCGGACGAGGTCGTCAGCATCCTTTTGCATGGTTGGTCAATAGTAACCTTGACGCAGCACCTTGTGGCATAAAGACCGGCTTCCTAAATGGTTGATGCAGATTCCTTCGTGTACCTTTCGAAGGGCATAATCAGCTTCAGATGGGCGAAGGCATCTGAGCAACAGCATAGAGAAGGACCGCTTGTAGAGCTGGTCATTAATCAACACATAGTGGGTGGCTTGCAGCTTTAGCCTTCTAGCTTTTCTTCGATCGGTCAGGAGCGACCCTTCTTTAAGATACTTCAGGATGGGGTCGAACCATGATGGTTCGGCCTCAACTTGCATCCATCAGTCAGCTTCCGCGATATTGGGTCTCTCCAAAATCTCCAGATGAAATTTTGCTCGGCATCCATTGATTCCGCAATCGCCAGCCGAGATAATAGGTCGGCACGGGCATTTTCGGATCTAGGAATCTGAATAATCTCAAATTCAGGGAAATGGAAGAGTAGGCTTTGGACCTCTTGGAGATATCGGACCATGTTCGGTTCCCGGGCCTCAAACTCCCCTCGCACGTGATCAGCCACCAGCTGAGAGTCGATGAAGGCATTCAGTTTCTCCACCTTAAGGTCGCCGGTGATTCGGAGCCCAGCGAGCAGAGCTTTATACTCAGTCTCGTTATTGGAGGCCGGGAAGGAGAAGCGGATGCCATATTCGAAAGTCGCCCCCTCCGGGCTGATGAGGACTAAGCCCGCACCGGAGCAATGGGCGTTGGACGACCCGTCGACATGAGGAGCCACTGGGCGTCAGATTTTGGGCACTCGGAGAAGTTGGGAGTGGAGCCGTCCTTCGGGATGGTACATTCGAGGAGGAAGTCAGCTAGCACCTGAGCTTTGATGGCCGGACGAGGCTGGAATCGAATGTCGTGCTCGCTCAGCTCGACGGCCCATTTAGTCATCCTCCCCGATGTCTCTGGGCGATGGACCACCGCCTTGATGGGTTGGTCAGTCAGGACCGTCACAGAATGTGCTTGAAAGTACGGCGTAACTTTTGGACTGAGGTTATGAAGGCTAACACCATCTTCTCAATCCGGATATACCTTGTTTTTGCATCTCGAAGCAGTTTGCTGACATAATAAATTGGCTTCTAGGCCTTATTTTCTTCTCTGACCAACACCGAGCCAACGGCACCTTATGAGACAGCCAGATACAGGAACAAAGTCTTCCCAAGATTTGGACTGTTGAGGAGAGGGGGAGAGCCGAGGTACTTCTTGAGATCATCGAATGATTTTTGACACTCGGAAGACCATTGGAAATTTTTAGCCTACATGAGAGTTTTGAAGAAAGGGAGGCATCTTTCGGCAGACCGAGCCACGAAGCGGTTAAGGGCTGCTATTCTCCCAGTTAGGCGCTGGACTTCTTTAATAGACGCGGGGGCGCCATCTGCTGAAGAGCCTGGATCTTTTAGGGGTTAGCTTCGATATCCCGTTGGGAAATCATGAAGCCGAAGAACTTCCCAGAGTTAATGCCGAAGGCGCACTTAGTTGGATTGAGCTTCATCCGATATTTGCGGAGTGTGAGATCCTCGATATGTTGTGACGCTTCTTTGCTCTTGACCAACATGTCGTCGACATATACCTTCATGTTCCGGTTAATTTGCTTTTTGAAAACTTTGTTGACCAGCCTTTGGTAGGTGGCACCTGCATTTTTAAGACCGAAGGGCATAACACGGTAACAGTAAGTACCTTAGTCGGTTATGAAGGTGGTCTTCTCTTCATCTTCGGGAGCCATCCGGATCTGGTTGTAGCTCGAGTAGGCATCCATGAATGTCAGCATTTGGTGACCTGAGGTGGCATCTACAAGTTGATCAATTCGGGGGAGAAGGAAGCTGTCCTTCGGGCACGCTTTGTTGAGGTCAGTGAAGTCGATGCAGATCCGCCACTTGCCATTCGACTTCTTTACCATGACAACATTTGACAGCCAACTTGGGTAATTCACCTCCCGAATGAAGTGCCTTGATAAGCTTATCAACCTCCTCTTCAATAGCTTTTGCCGTTCTGGGGCGAAGCTTCTTTTCTTCTGTTTAACGGGTTGATACATCTCGTCCACGTTGAGGCGATGGATAAGAACATCAGGGTTGATCCTTGGCATGTCGGAGGCGGACCAGGCGAAGACATCGGCGTTGCTTCGGAGAAAGTCGACCAGTTTTCGTCGGGACTCGCCTTTCAGTAGTGATCCAATCTTTATAGTTCGGTCGGGACGAGCTTCGTCTAGTGGCACATCTTCCAGTTCCTCGGTTGGTTCTTCTCGTTGCTCGGCGAAGTCCTCTTGAGCGTCCTGCCCATCAACCTCAGGCATCCTGGACTGAAGGCTGGTGACAAAACACTGCCGAGCCATAGTTTGGCTTCCTTGGATAACACCAACTCCCCGCCCGGTGGGAATTTCATAGATAGGTGTGGGATAGAGACGACGGCTTTGAGGGACATCAGGCCGGGTCTCCCAAAATATCGCATTATAGGCGATCGAAGCTTGGTCACCAGGAAGTCCATGTGAACAGTGGCCACAAGGGGTCAGGTTCCTGCCCGAACCGTTAAAGTTACGACCCTTTCTGGGACGATAACATCGCCGGTGAACCCCATTAGTGTAGAGTCCACGGCTCGGAGGTTTTCCATGAGTAATTTCATCTTGGCGAACACATCAAGGTACAGAACATTTACGAAGCTTCTACTATCAATAAGGATCCGACTTACATCGTAGTTATTTAAATTGAGTGATACAACTAATGCGTCGTCATGTGGGAATTGTATCCCTTGGAGATCGTCGTCGGAGAAGGAGAGCTCGTCTGTTCGTGCTTTCTTCGGCGTCGAGCCTTCACCATCATTCTTGGAGCTCGACGAACTATCGGCCTCTTCAATCATGTTGATATGGCTGATCACAGGTGGATTTGGAGGAGGCTGTTGGAGCTCGGGCTGGCGATCACCCCCTTGTCCTGGCTTGGGCGCCCTCCTGAACTGGTTCAATCGGCCCCGTTGGATTAGCCTCTTAATTTCATTCTTCAACTGCCAGCACTCCTCGGTATTGTGGCCATGCTCCCGGCGATAGTGGTAGCACTTGGTGGGGTCCTTCCGGGTTGGGTTCCCTCGGAGAGGAGCTGGTCGGGGGAGCTGGCGCTCTATCTCCATGAGGATTTGCGCCTTAGGAACAGTGAGTGGGGTGTACCGGTCGAATCGCCTGGGCAAGCTCCGGGAGCGATTTCTTGGCGGCGGTGGGGGAGCTCTTTCGCGACGAGGTGGGCTTGGCTGACGGATAGGTCGATGCCTATCCGGACCCTTGGGTTCTTTCTTCTTCGCTAGCTCGGCGCGGGCAGCTCTTCGTGATTCTTCGACCCTGGCGTATTTATCTGCCAGGGCCATCATATCGGAGAGGTTCGGGGGTAACTGACCTCCATCGCTAGGTAGAAGTCGCTCTCCTTCAAAACTTCTCTCGCTAGGGCGGACATAGCCACCTCATGATTAAGGTGGTCCACCTTCAGCATGGCCTTGTTGAAACGACCAAGGTAATTTTTCAAGGACTCCCCCTCTTTCTGCTTAACTTCAGAGAGGAAGTTGGATCTTCATCGGTGACGGCGGCTACTGACGAACTGGCCAATAAAAAGATGGCTCAGCTCGTCAAACGAATCGACGGAACCCGGTTTCAAGGCGTTGAACCAGGTTCGGGCAGATCTTTTGAGGGTGGAAGGGAAAGCGCGGCAGAGGATCGCATCTGATGCTCCGTGGAACATCATTATTGACTGAAAGCTACTGAGGTGATCATCCGGATCAGAGGAGCCGTGGTAGGGCTCGATGGCGGGTAGCTTAACATGGGAGGGAATCACTTCCTCCATGATCCCCTTGGAGAAGGGGATGTCCTGCTCTGCCTTAGGCTGAGGCGGATGAGCCTGCTTGGGGGCGTCCAGCTCCTGATGCATCTCCCGGAGCTGTCGGTGGATCTCCTTTTCAGATATAAGAGGAGGGGCCGGGCGAGGAGAGCGCGGGGATGGCGTCGAATCATGGCGGGAGGACTTCGGAGAGAGGGACCGGGCCCACTGAGATCTGGGAAGATCTCTGTCGCAGCCCTCTCGTGGGACTGGTCTAGCCTCTTTGGGTCGGTGTGGAGGGTCCGCGGCTCCATGCGGATCAGAAGAAGAGGTGGCCGAAGAAAAAGGGGCTGCGGCCTTTAGGGAGGCGTGGAGCAGGGGCAGTTGTGAGGCATCCTGAACCAGATGGGTCAGGGCTTGGACCTGCTGGACCAGCGTGGCGAACTGGTCCTGGGTCATCGGGATAGCTGGCAGCGACGAGGTCTCAACTGGCGGCGGCTGCGGCACCACACTACTCATCGGATGAGGTCTCTGGGAGGCGACCTGGTCCTGGGCTTCAGAAGTTGCTCTTCTTTTATTAGCCATTGGAGAGGTTCTTTCCAGATCGAGATCCTTATCTCCTTTCTTTAAGTTTTAATGGGACTTGAGGCCCTTCCTCTAGCGCCAATTTGCTGCCGCCGGAATCTGTTCTCCGACTCGGGCGCGATCGGTCTCCTGATCGGGTTTCCTCCTGGGCGGACCTGCAAAGAAGTCCTCATGCGAGAGGCGTTGGGGGTGGCCCTCCGCAGAAGATCCTCCAACGCTCAAGTTAGTAGGAATCAGCGATCAACAGAAAAGAGAGAAGGATCTCTTTGGGGAGTCCTTTCAGGGGCGGCCAATCGGGAGCTCGTGCAGAGCGCCAATGGCAGAAAAGAGAAGGGGAAGCAGTGAAAGAGAGAGTGATGCTGAGACTAAGCCAGGAGTTGTGTACGGGATCTTGCGCGTACCTGAGAGAATCTGGGAGTGTCTTATTTATAAGCAATCACCTGAATTTTGAGCGCCTTCTGGAAGGTTCGAAGGTTGTTGGGATACGGAGATGATTCGAATTAAGCTGTCGTGAGGCCGGTGAGATCCGTAAGGATCGACGGCTGGGAGGGCTCTCTGATGGGTCGAGATCCGATAACTACGTAGGTCCTAGGCCGTTATTGTAGATCCTAGGCCACGCCTCGGTATGATCCATCGTTTAGAATTCCGTTACACTAGACTTGGGCTCTCCTACGTCAGGTTCCGCGGAGGCGCGGAAAGGCTTGGTTCAAACGGTCGAGGGACGATCTGGCCTTGACGCTGAAATGCACAGTAGTTCGCACTGCTGGGGCGTAAGCACGGCTCGAGCAGCAGAGGCATGAGGGCGGCTGAGATATGACAACAGAAATAAGCCGATCGTGAGAACAGTTTCGTTCCGCGGAGGTGTATGTCGAGCCACAGTTTGCTCGGGGGAGCCGAGCCATGGATCGCTCGAGGAAGCCGAGCCATGGATCGCTCGGGGAGCCGAGCCATGGATCGCTCGGAGAAATCGAGCTATGGGTTGCTCGGAGAAGTCGAGCTATGGGTCGCTCGGAAAAGTCGAGCTATGGGTTGCTCGATCCGCTGAATCATACTAGTTAGTTCGTTCTTTATGGGCGCAGTGTAGCAGGTGGGGACCAGGGCTGATCTTAGCCCCTTCGCACGGTTATCAATGCAATGATGATTTTACCCCTCAACTTTAAAAGGAAACCAGTTGTAGAAGAAAGAGTGCGTAAGTTATGGAAGGGAGTGTGTGAGAGCATGCATTGACATGAGTCTTTCAGCAAGATGTTTTAGGTTAAATAAAACTTGTTAAAGAAGCAACATGAAATAAGGTAGAAAATATGAATTAAAACATTTTTCAATTTCCCTCACTGAGAGACCTTGTGTTTTCTTTTAGCCATGAAAAATGTCACATTTAACTTGAGCTATAGGAACTGTATTAATTGAGGGATAAAGTAATCGAGCATTGATTGCAATGGTTTGGGAAGGGCTTTAATGAAGTAGGGTGCTTTAATCTTTGTTAAAGAAAGACCGTGACATGGATGGTAGTTGTGTAAAATGATATGATAGATAAAATTAATATATTATAATAATATAATATAATATATATATTAAATAAATGATCGATTGTGAAAGCTATTTATTTATTAAGAAGATTGATGGAGAGATATAAAGAAAAGAAAAAAAAGATCATATGGTTTTTATTGATTTAGAGAAAGTATATGATAGAGTACTTAGAGAAATAATATGGTGGGTGTTGCCATAGAAATCCACTCCAATTCGGACGCCCGCCTTCGGATCTGGATAACAACCTTTTGCTCGGATGGACCTGCAAGAAGGTTCTCTTGCAGGGAATGTTAGGGGTAACCCCTGCGGAAGACCCTTCGATGCTCAAGTTAGTGAAAATTCACAGTAAGCAGATATAAGGAGAAGGCTCTTGCAGAAGAGTCCCTAAAGAATGACATCTCGAGAGCTTTGAATGTTGCTTGAGCTTCAATGCGTTTTTCAGTGAGTGAGCATACCTGAAAAAGTTTTTGGGAAAGGTATTTATAGACTGTTTGAATATTGGCGGGTTGCTCACCTGACTCGAATGTATCTTGGAAAGTGAAAAATCGGAATGATTTGACTCTGATTCGAATCAGGTTTGTTATGAGGCCGGTGTGATTCAAATCCTATCCGAATCCGATTGGTTACAAGGTTGGTAGGATTTGAATTCTATTCGTTAGATGATCAACGGTTAGAAAAGCCAGTGGGTACTTTGAGATTTGGCTATTTATAGACTCTAGACTATATTTGGCATTATTGGCTTTATTTTCCTCTAAGGATGGTTGGGGACTCACGTGGTTGGAATCTTGCCAGATAATCATGGATTTGAATTATCGTTAAATTTTCATACTTGGCTCTTTTACTTTCAGGAAACCACTTTGAAAATCAGGTGATCGAAGCCGTTCATTGCGTGAAGGATTTACTTAGGCTAGATGTGGAGGTAGCTTGGTCCTGCAAAGGTTTAAGGATACCTTGGTTCTATCGAGGAATAAAAGTGATTCGGCTTGGCCAAAGCATAGGAATAGCTCGGTCTGGCCAAAACATAGGAATAGCTTGGTCTGGTTGAAGCATAAGAGGGTACCTTGGTCCCGCCGAGGTATAAGGGTATAGCTCTGTCCGGTCGAGGTATGAGGTTACCTTGGTTCTGCCGAGGTATGAAAATAGTTCGGAATCATCAAAGCTTGGACTTGCCAAGGTATGGTAATTTTGTCTTTTTCTACATGTGATATTTGGCGAACGAAAATTGAAAATGATACTAACCTTTTTTGTTACCTGCATGGATATTGATGCGATGACGCTTTTATTCCGTATCACATGCCCTCCACTCCCTAGTCTGAAGCGTAGGTTCGTGCATAGGGAGTAGAGTTTTAGGTGGCTTTATTTGGACAGAAGGATTTGAATTCGAAGAGGTGCGCAATGAAGGTCTTATAAATGCCACATCGCCGCCTCACTATTTTCCTCGGTAGGTGAAACGAAACCCTTCGTTTCTCGCAAACAATGATTGGGAAGACAATACGTCGCAAATCCCTACGCTTATAGCATCTGAGCTAGCAGCCTGGGCGTTTGGAGATCCTTCCCAATAATATCTTGCCCTTATGCAACGGTGGTTTAAAAAGGGGTCGGGCGACGTTATCACTTGCCATATGTTTTTTTTTGTTTCTTCTCCAAAGATTTATCTCTCAAAACTCCCGTGATCTTGTTTGAAGCTTGTTCCTCCCAACTCGGAAATATGAAAGGCCCGAGCGATATGGTCTCCATGATGAGCTTAGAAAATTTGGATAGAGTTTGCTGAAGGGATAGGATTCCTCAGAATATTACTCTATGATTACGAAACCTGAGCAGAGGGTCTCAGAGCAGCTGGAGTTTGGGGTCTTCTTTTACGAAGAGTTTGAGGGCGGGTCTTTGGTTCCCCCTCTATCCATTGGTGAAGGAGATAATGACGTTTTATAACATATGCCCAATGATGATGACTCCGAACAATTGGCGCAACATCATCGGATTTATATTGATGTGCAGCCGTGTCGGGGTGATAGCGACGTTTCCTATGTTCAGGATTTCAGGATTTGTTACAGCCTGGTCTTCGAGAAGAGCTTTGAGTAGCCTTATATTGGGCCTTGCAAGTCATTCAAGATGATATCGAAAACCCCTCCTCCATAAAGGAATGAAAATATCGTTTCTTCATCGCCGAAAGGAACACCGGTTCAGATTTCCTCCAAGTATGGACGAGCTATGTTAAGGATTTGGATGCACACCCGAAGTTATCGGAGCGCGAAATGAAGGATTTGATCACCCTTCGCAGTGGTCGGATATGTTGAAAATTATGGTCTAAAAGATAATTTTTCTATGATGATTGACATCAGATGATATAATAAATGATTTGGTATTTGCATTCTATATACTTGTATGTAATTCTCCTGAAAGGTCTACGAATGTTAGAAATAATGATCTTGAGTGCTCGAGATGCTTTACGCATGAGTACAAAGACACGAGATCATTTTATTACATTCGAAATACAATTGTCACAATTTTAATAAAGTTTGGCACTTTATTATAAGAAATTGAAGTATACATAATTTTCAATTGGGAAAATAGTTTGTCTTGACTATTTGAGAGGGATTCTCGAATTAGTATACTAGTACGCATATTGCATATTGACGGACTTACATGAGAATAAATTTTAGAAATCTACTATCATAAAATTTAACTCATAGTTATGAGAGTACGATTGTTCTTAAGCTTGAGCAAGTCACTGAATTTAGACTTATAGCGTATATGCTTTGATTCACCAAATTAGCAAAGTCCATAAATGATTGATACTCGATGGGTTGGGCATATGCCACTAGGGTCTAAAAACATACTCGCAATATAGTCATTCATGTACTTTCCATGAGAAAGTAATAATACTCCCTTGAGAGGTTTAAATTAATCTATCTTAAAACTATGCATAGTGATCTTTATAGATCGAGCATGGACATGATCAATCGACGGGTTGATTCATGACGCTCAATGGATGGATACGAGGGAGTTTAGAGCTTAAGGTGTTAGATGGATATTGGACAAGTGATAGTATACAAATTACTTGATGCCAATATTCGAGTGTCGCATGAAGGAACCATTTGCGTATCGATCTCATAGGTCAGGGATTTTCTTATGTGACAATTTATTTATCTCGATGTGAATGTCGTGCATATCCTTGAGTGTAGTTGTGATTTTTTGGTGGAAATAAATCACGACTAAGAAATCTTTTTTCATTTTTCATCCGCCCGTCTTCATCTGTTTTTAAGAACAGTAAAGACAAAGAGATCTAGAATAGAGAAACACAAGAATTCGGCTAATTTTTATTCACCAAAAAATCCTTGCTTATTTCCTTGGCCATACCCCTTGCTCTTTCGGGGAGTTGAGGATTAAAGATTATCCCGTTTATTCCTAAGAAGAATCAACGATTTCAGAGAGCTTCTCTACTCCTTTGAAGAGTCTTCGGTGTAGAAGCCTTCACACATGGGCGCTTCCTTATTCACAAAGAAATCCATAAGAAATCTTTAGTAAAAAGGCTCATCTTCATGATAAGAGTTTTGATCGGATTGTTCTGATCACGGGGACCTCACCAGAGTTCAGAACCTTCAACTCGTTTTATCCAGAGTTGAAGATAACCATAGAAAAATTTAAAAAATCTTATCTTATACGATCATCAGCAATCCCATCTATCCATCCAACAAAAAACTGGTATCAGAGTGGTGGTTTTGATAATAAATAATCTATATGGATGCCTCCTCTCTCCGAGAAGATGGAAAATATTAGAATAGGCCATAGATCTTTCGTCTGGCTTTCCTCTTTATTGGAATGTTCGGATTCAACAAAGAAGAAGAACGTCGTTTTTTTCTCTCTACTTCCGGGAACGTCTGGACTTGACCAAGAAGGACATTTGGACTCCTTGCGTTCGGGAGCGAGTTCCTCCCTTCTTCCTGGAACGGAAGGAATACAAATTGGCTCCCTTCTTCCATGGATTCCACGCGGTTTCTTCCAAAAGACTTCTTGGGGATTGGATGATGGGAACCAGATTGAATGATTGGGACTCCATGCGGAAGGAAAGAAGAAGCCAGACATTTTTCCTCACTCACCTTGACGCGACATAAAGATGTCCGGCTGGGTGGAAGCGTCGTGGACATCCGTGGATAGGAATTTGTCCGGCTGGGTAAAAGTGCGGAATGTGGAGAGAAGATTCCTAGGCAGTGGCTTCATGAGAGGAATGCGTGGACGGCTTCGTCACTTGGAGTTTCGGTGCATGGAGGAGTTCCGTGCAGAGGAAGACGTGAAGGCTGGTTGAAGACTTTTCCTCCCAGACATCGGTGCATCTTGAAATCCCCATGCAGTGGTGAAAGAAAAGAGGATTAAGAAAAGGATTAAAAATCCTAAAGAAAGGGTGGCACTTGAATCCAGCGGAAGGAAATCCTTTAAATAAAAAGAAAAGGAAAAAAAAAAGGAAACTAAGCCACTAGGCTAAGGTTATGGTCCGAATGATCTACAAAAGGTAACGAAAGATTGAAGGATGAGAGAGAGATGAGAGAGAGAGAGAGCTATTTAGTTGGAAGAGATTTTGAATGAGGCATTTAAGAATGGGAATACATGGTAGTGGCGATTACAAGGAAGTAGCGCCAACCCTCCTAAGCCCACATGCGACCAATATTATTAGGATATTTATTTTCCTTGACCAAAGCATCATGTTAATTAGAAAGGGACGGTTAAGATGATTATGGTTCCGGGATGCCTCTGCCATTTGTGCTGGCACAACAATTTATTATTATTTAATTTTTTTTATTGCTTGTGTATTATATGCATGTTTTATTACCATGGTATCACTCATTAGAATATTATGAGTTAAATGTAATTAAATGATTAAAGGACCCTAAATTGGCATGATTGAATAGGTTGGAAACCAAAGCACCTATGATAATTAATTAGAAAAATGATTACATAATTGGTTAAGTGATTAAATGTATGTCCAAAGCCATTTGGACATAAGGTAAATCACAAACCGTACAAAAACTTAATTAACAAATTATCAAGTGTGTGGGGGTAACATGTAACCCGCGGCTTCCTAAAAAGTTTGATTCTCGCTATGATGCATGTGCTTACTTGTGTCACATGCGTGACCCCGATTAGGGATGGAGTACATACATCAGCTATAGTGGGAGAATTTTCAGTAAAATATTTAATTCTTTGTTACATATGATATACTTGTGTCACATGCATGACCCCCATTAGGGATGGAGTATGTCATTAGTTTACATAGTTCTAAGAATTAAATGAATAATGCAGGGTGTCTTGTTTGAATGCTTACTCGTGTCACACATGTAAACCCCATTAGGGATGGAGTTTTCAAACTTGTTAATCCTAGAAATTAAACCTTGGTTAACACTTGACCTATAATGATAGGAGCCAAAAAAAAACCAAAGCAGTGATCATACCAAATAAGGCTGTTGGATCAGCACTTGGGGACTATGACCAGGTGGGACTTGGGTTGACTCATTTTTATGGAGGTCAACTATTACATTGAGACTTTGTAGATTTTTTTTTAAGTTTTTGCTACTTAGTAATCTTAATGTTAAAAGAATATTTATGGAGCATATATAACTGATGCATGCATGCTATTATTTATATTTCAGATGTCGTTATCATTTTCCCTATTTGCTTCTATACTTAATGATAATAAGTTAACCGGACCAAACTATTTGAATTGGAAGAGAAATTTGGACATAGTACTCACTTCTGCTGGGTATAAGTATGTCCTAACAGATATTTGTCCTCAGTTGGATCAAAACCCAACGGATGATGAAAAGCTTGAATTTGAAAAATGGAACAAGGCTGATGAGATGGCCAAATGCTATATCTTGGCTTCCTTAAGCCCAGTGCTACAACAGCAACATCAAAACATGGAGACGGCTTATGATATAATTTTAGTCTCTAAGAGATGTTCGCTCATTCGAGCAGGGCTGCACGGCATAGTGCTATCAGAAAGCTGATCAATACTCGTATGACTGAAGGTACCTCGGTTCGAGAGCATATGCTTAAAGTGATGGGCTACCTATATGAGGCCATCGATTTGGGTATTGAGCTCGACCAAGAGACTCGGATAGATATAGTGCTGGAAACCCTCTCAAGTTCATTTGATCAATTCAAGCAAACTATTTAATGAACAAACTTGGCATGACCCTCTCAGAGCTCATGAAAGAGCTGCAATCAGCTGAGCAGATTTTAGGGAAGGAAAAGGCAGTTCACTTTACTAAGGCTTCTTCTTCTAAGCCCAAAAGGTCCAAAGGAAAGAAGAAGCAGCATCCTAAGGTAGCGGGTGGCAAGATCAAAAAGACAGACCGCTAAAGGAGCAGTAAAAGAGAGATGTTTTCATTGCAACCAGAAAGGGCACTGGAAGACAAACTGCCCAAAACTAATTGCTAAGAAGAATGCGGCAGGTAATATTTTTGTTATTGAAACATGTTTAGTGGTGGATTCTACTGTATCCTGGATTGTATACTTAGGAGCCACTAATCACATATGCAATTCATTGAAGGGGTTCCATGTAACCAGGAAACTCAATAGAGGAGAGATATTACTGAGGCTGGGGACAGGAGTAAAAGTGGGAGCTACTAGTATTGGTAGAGTTAGTTTATCTTTTGGATGTAACAAAAAACTTGTATTGGATGATTGCTTATATGTACCAGACATTAAAGAAATTTAATTTCAGTAGCATGTTTAATTTCCTATGGTTACAATGTTTCTTTCCATTTGATGTTTTCATTAGTAGAAATGGTAAAGAAATTTGTAGAGGATCAAGATTAGGAAATTTATATTATGTACATCCAATAACTCCCACATCCAATGACACTAAGATAGTGCATACTGTCTCAAATAAGAGAAAAGCTGAACACAATGAGAAAACACTTTGGCATTTAAGATTAGGTCATATAAACCTTAATAGGATTAAGAGGCTTATCTAGGATGGATCCTTGGGTCCATTGGATATGGATAAAATGCCTCAATGCAAATCCTGTTTGGAAGGAAAAATGACTAGAAGGTCTTTTAAGACCAAAGGCCTTAGGGCCTCTGATTTACTGGACTTAGTGCACACTGATGTATGCAGACCAAAGACGGTACAAGCTCGAGGAGGTTTTGAGCATTTCATTACTTTTACTGATGATTACTTAAGATATGGATACGTTTATCTGATGCAACATAAGTTTGAGGCTTTATAAAGTTTAAGCAGTTCAAGGCTGAAGTTAAGAATCAGTTGGAAAAACGAATCAAAGCTGTTAGATCAGATCGTGGAGGTGAATACCTTCTTGAAGAATATAAATAGTTCCTCATTGACAATGGCATTGTTTCTCAACTTACTGCTTCTAGAAGACCACAACAGAATGGGGTAGCAGAAAGGAGAAACAGAACTCTACTTGAGATGGTAAGATGCATGATGTGTCATGCGAGTTTACCAGAATCCTTTTGGGGATATACTCTAGAAACGGCAGCATATATTTTAAATTTAGTCCCATCTAAGTAGTATCCAAGACTCCCTATGAGATGTGGACTGGATGTAAGTCCAATCCAAGATACGTTAAAGTATGGGGATGTCCTGCTTATGTATTGATTGAAAAGACGTCTAAATTCGGACCAAGATCTATACTTTGCTACTGTGTTGGTTTCCTAGAAGGAACTGTAGGTGGCTACTTCTATAATCCTGAGAGTCGAAATGTGTTCGTTAGCACAAATGCTAGATTATTGGAAGATGATTGTATTAGTACCGCTGATCCTAAAAAGGTGGTTCTACAAGAACATACACATGAGGGATCATCTTTCAATTCAAGACACAATGATAAGGATGAAACACCTATTGCCGAACCAGTATTAGATGCGACACCCATGGTTTGTCGCAGTGGGAGGATTTTGAGACCACCTAATAGGTTTATGTTCTTTGGAGAATCCTATGTGGCGATCTCCAATGAACAAGAATCGAATCCCACTAGTTACGATTAAGCTATCACGGATGTAGATGCAAGACCAATGGCACAAGGCTATGGAATCAGAAATGGAATCTATGTACTCGAATGAAGTTTGGGATATTGTAGATGCACCGGCTGGGATCAAACCCATTGGGTGCAAGTGGATCTACAAGAGAAAGAGAGGACCGGATGGGAAGGTTGAAACCTTCAAAGCACGGTTGGTGCCAAAGGGCTATACCCAGAAGGAGGGTATAGATTATGAGAAAACTTTTTCACCTGTTGCCATGCTAAAGTCGATTCGGATTCTCTTGGCCATAGCAGCTCATTTTGATTATGAGATTTGGCAGATGAACGTCAAGACCACTTTCCTCAATGGATATCTTGACGAGACTATCTATATGGTCCAATCAGAGGGGTTCATATCTCGAGGCCAAGAGAACATGGTTTGCAAGCTTAAAAGGTCCATTTATGGACTTAAACAAGCATCCAGATCATGGAACATTAGATTCGATCAGGCGATTAAATCCTATAGTTTTAATCAGAATCCTAATGAGCCATGTGTCTACAAGAGATTAGATGGTAAAGCTGCAGTGTTTCTGATATTATATGTAGATAATTTGTTGCTTATTGGCAATGATGTCGCAGCATTGTCCTTAGTCAAAATTTGGCTGTCACATCAGTTCAGTATGAAAGATCTCGGAGATGCTAGCTATGTTCTTAGGATCAAACTTTTACAAGATCGAAAGACAAGAACATTGGGTTTATCTCAGGCAGCTTATATAGATATGATTCTACACAGGTTTTCAATGCATGACTCCAAAAAGGGTATGTTACCCTTCAAGCATGGTGTTCCTTTATCAAAGGACCAATGTCCCATGACTAATGAGAAAAAACGTACAATGAGTAAGGTACCATATGCTTCGGCTGTTGTAGCCTTATGTACGCCATGTTATGCACGAGACCTGATATCTGTTATGCTGTAGGTATGGTCAGCCGTTACCAGTCGAACCCAGGGATACAACACTGGATAGCTGTCAAGCATATCTTCAAGTATCTTCGGAGAACGAATATGCTTGTATATCATAGTGATGAGATTATCCCAATGGGATATATTGATTCTGATTTTCAAGCGGATAAAGATTCTAGAAGATCTACATCTGATTTTCTATTTATATTAGGTGGTGCTGCTATCAGTTAGAGGAGTGTGAAACAATCTTGTATCGTAGACTCCACCAAGGAAGCTGAGTATGTGACAGCATCTGAGGCCGCAAAAGAAGCAGTTTGGCTAAGAAAGTTTCTTATAGAATTGGAGATTATACCTTTAATTGACAGACCTTTAACACTGTATTGTGACTACGGTTGCGATTGCTCAAGTGAAGAAACCTCGTTATCAAACTAAAGGCAAGCACATTGAGTGCAAGTTTCACTTGATCCAAGAGTTTGTGCAGCGAAAAGAAGTGGAAGTGCTCAAGATCGCCTCATTGGAAACTTAGCTGATCCCTTTACCAAGACCCTCAAGGGAAATATTTTTAAAAGTCATGTTGAGGGGATGGGAGTTAGGTTTTGGTAGTATGTATTTAGCCCAAGTGGGAGTATGTTGGAAATTATGGTCTAAAAGATAATTTTTCTATGATGATTGATGTTGATGTCGGATCACCAGATTTCTTTCTTGTTATGAGATCTCTTTATGAAGGAAGAAAAGTCCCCCCTACCGCCTTCTTCCCCCTCCCTCTTATCCTCTTTTCTTTTTTTTTCTTTTTAGTTCGGAAGGTCCACGTGTAGGATCAACATTCATCTTATATTCTCCTTCGCTACGTGGTCATTCATCGATAATTGATAATAAAGGTATTAAGAAGCTTGCTCATGAAGATAAGGATTTTCATGATGACCTTGGTTATCCAAGGGAATGTCAAGGTTAGTGGGGATGTCAGAGTCAGAGAAAAGGTATCTGGCTCTAAAATAGGAGTTCAGTATCTTCTTTTTCTAGATAAACGGCGGTGTTTCAGTGTTCGTCTTATTCGAATCATTTAAAGCGTCATGATGCTTAATGATCTTCGATTTCTGTTCCGAATATGACGGTTTATTATGTTTAGTGGTTCTGATATAAGAATTATTCTAAAATTGGGGGCCGTCTAGGTCTAGGGGCCACCTAGGACCAGGAGGCCGCTTAGGACCGGGGGCTACCTAGACTCTGGGGTCGCTCGGGATTGGGGGCCGCTAGGGTCGCCCGGACTGGGGGCCGCCCGGACTCTGGGGGCCGTCCAGGACTGGGGGCCGCCCGGACTCTGAGGGCCGTCCAGGACTGGGGGCCGCCCGGACTCTGGGGGCCACCCAGGACTGGGGGCCGTCCAGGACTCTGGGGGCCGCCCAGGACTGGGGGCCGTCCAGACTCTGGGGGCCGCCCGGACTCTGGGGGCCGCCCAGGACTGGGGGCCGCCCGGGCTCTGGGGGGCCCCGGGACTGGGGGCCGCCCAGACTCTGGGGGGGTCGCCCGGGACTGGGGGCCACCCAGACTCTGGGAGGCCGCCTAGGACTGGAGGCCTTTTATTTTCTAACTGTATTATTTACTAACTATTTTATTTATTATCTATATCATATGCCCCCTCGCCCATGTTACTTGCATTCAGGTGTGTTGCGCACGTGCAAGGGAGAAGGGCGGAAAAATTCGAATATCAAAATCCAGCACATGATAAGTGTCGTTTCAAGAAAAGGAAGAAAGAGGGAAGGCACATATCTCTAAGAGGATAGTGTCTTTTCATTTGTCCGGCTCCACTGGGGGACCGCCATGCGTCTTTGCAGTGCTCGAGGCGTTGCGTCCGATATATAATAAAAAAGGGGGCTGTCCCCTCCATCCTTTAATCTTTTATTTTGTGTATCCTTCTGCGATTTTACCTCTTCAAGCCCAGGTTAGTCGACTTCTTCTTCTCCCTTTCTCTCTTTTATGGATCCCTCCCAAGATAGGAAAGGTAAGGGCCCCATGGTTGAGCCCTCCCGTGAGGAGATTCTTCAAGCGCGTCAACAGGCCCTCGGAGGGGTAGTCATCCGTGGGGACCAACCTATTGCTCGGTCGTGCAGCCTGTGTCTAGGTTGTTATCCCAGTCCCCTAGAGTTTCCTCCTCGTCCACCAGTCGTGAGGTAGGGCCTCCTGCGATTGCTTCCAAATCGGCCAGGCCGGCAGATGTCGCCTCTGTTACATCCTCCCAAGATCTTAAGAACCTTAGGGCTCAGTTCGGGATCCCTAGTGACATTCGGCTCTCCGTTCCCCTCCCCGAGGATAGGGTTACCCTAGCGCGACCAGGAAAGGTCGCGTTGTACGAAGAGTTTTTCAAGGGCGGTCTACGGCTGCCCTTACATCCTTTTTCGTAAACTTATTGAACAGGTATCACCTTATTCCCGCACAGCTTACCCCTAATTCTATTCGTGTCATTTTTTCATTTCTAGTACTTTGTTCCTTTCATAGAGCTTCCGCTCGACTTTCTTTATTCAGATCATTATAGGATTCAAAATCCGTTAGGGATGGGTGGTGGAGCTTCGCATCGGCCCAAAAGGGTCCTTAAGCTTAACCTTCCTTCTAAAATTAAAGGGTGGAAGTCTCGATTTTTTTACGCACATTTGGAGGGGTTGGGCATAGATTTGGGTATTCCGGATACCAGTTCTAACCAAAACTCGAGTGTTGATGAGAGAGACCGTGAGCTTTTCAATACCCTGATTTCTACTATCATTCCTCCCAGTAAGGAATTGCTGTCGGAGGATAATCTCCGGGAGATTGCGTTCGTGCCGGTGTCGCTGGCTGCAGCGCCCGGTGAGCCCCGAAGAATTTTTTTTTTCTTATTATTATATTTGCAGCTAACATACTTGGTGTCTTCCTTTTAGCTAACCATATGCTCACTACATTGCAGCAATGAAGTTTTCTCAAGACTCCCTGATATCGGGCCTTCGAAAGAGAGAAGGAAGCGATCGTGGCGTGGCAGGGAATGAACCTAAAAGGCTCCGCCAGTCAGAATCGGGTTATCGGGCCCAGCCTCTAGCGGCTCTTCCCGAAGCAACCCTGATAGAAGACAGCGAGGGAGAGATAAGTCCTCCAAAGGGGATCCCAATAGGAGATCCCGTTGAGGGGGGCCTTCGACAGTCGCCCCATCTTCCACTAAGGGCGCTGGGCGATCGGTAGGGAGCGTGGAAGCAGTTGAAACTGATTTGCCGGGCCCGTCATCATTAAAGGAAACAGGCGTTCTTGCCCACGCTCCCTCAGATGCCTTGAGAAATCCATCTCCACCTTCTCAACCGCCAAACCTGGGCGCTGATATAAAAGTTGCCTATCGGAGACAATTCTCAAACTTTCAATCCTGCCCAGGTTTCAGGAAAAAATGAGGAAGGTATCACAAGAGGAGTCATTTGATACTATGTTCACAGCCGCGCTTCAGGTAGAGCTACGACCTTTTCCTTTTTTCTCCTTTTGTGATTATTGAGTTCGGGTATTCACCGAATGTATTTTGCAGATGTTTAATGGCCTTTTTGTGCTGCACGAAGACCTGAACAAGGCCAAGTCTCGCAGCGAGAGCTTAGACAAAGAGTTGATGGAGACGAAAGCCCGAGAGTCAAAAGATTACATGACCTTCGGGTCATCCAGGAGGACTATTCGGACCTGGCGGGGAAGGGCGGAAAAAAAGCTGTGGAGCTTAGACGCCCAGCTATCTGAGGTCTGGGCGAAATTGCTGCCAACAGAAGAAAGGTTGAAGGAAACCATTCTCAGGCTAGAACATACTGAAAATCGAGCAGACAACGCGGAAGCCGCGGCTCGCGATGCTGTAGAAAAATTGGTTCTAGCTGAGAGAGACGCTAAGGAAGCTCTGGACAGGGTCGCAACAGTGATGATGGAGGCCCGGGAGAGAATGGCTGCGGCCGAGGCCAAAGCTCAAGAAAAGGTGGCCTCGGCCGAAGCCAAAGTTCAAGAAAAGGTGGCCGCGGCTGAAGCCAAAGTCCGGGAGGCTATTAAGGAGTACAAGGACTCTTCGGACTTTGCGTCGGAGCTCCACGAGGCCGCCCTGGACGCCTTTATTCAGGGTTTTGAAAGGTGTAAACGGAGGTTAGCCCGACACTTTAATTTAGAAAACGTTGAATGTTTTCGACCCGCGGATGATGAAGAAACCTCTGATATGGAGGTCGAAGATGTGGCGGATGGAGTGGTGACGACTAAAGATTCCGCTGTAGAGATGCCTATTGCTGAGGAGCCGGCTTCTGATCCAATCACTGAGAAGGAGCATCACGAAGACTGATAGAGGATGTCTAGGTTCATCTTGATTTTAGCTTAGCTTTTCTGTTCTTGACTTGGTCCTTTAAAGGACTTCTTTTGTAACTAATATCAGTTTATTGACGACACCTTATAAAATTTTATAGTGAATTGACTTTGAATGAGTAGATGCCACTTTTTGTTTATTTGATGTCACTTAATATTCCATCTGCTTGATTCCTGATTCCTACCTATGGATTAGGAGATCTGCCCACGAGTTGACGTTAAGTCCGAATCTCGAGGTCGCCTTCTGGTGTGTCGTATCAGGATGTAAGTCCTAGAACTTCGGCAAAGTAGTGTAGGGGCCCCTGCGGGGGAGCCAATCCTGGGCTCGAGAAGGCACGATGCCCTTAGGATTGTGGGGCCATTTGGCCCTTTTGCAGAATTGTATCTCGAGGGTAACCGAGTATCTGCCTACGGGCGTGAGTCAAAACCGTTTAAGTCGAGGCCGCTTGAGTCATGGACTTAAACCTCCTCAGGAGTAGGTTATACCGGCCTGGGGGTGTCCTTTGGACTGTAGGGCCGCCGAGCCGCCCACTCGCTGGAGAACGTGATTCGGGGCCGCTTAAGTCATGGACTTGAACCTCCTCAGGGGTAGGTTATACCGGCCTGGGGGTGTCCTTTGGACTGTAGGGCCGCCGAGCCGCCTACTCGCTGGAGAACGTGATTCGGGGCCGCTTAAGTCATGGACTTGAACCTCCTCAGGGGTAGGTTATACCGGCCTGGGGGTGTCCTTTGGACTGTAGGGCCGTCGAGCCGCCTACTCGCTGGAGAACGTGATTCGGGGCCGCTTAAGTCATGGACTTGAACCTCCTCAGGGGTAGGTTATACCGGCCTGGGGGTGTCCTTTGGACTGTAGGGCCGCCGAGCCGCCTCGAGCGTGATTCGGGGCCGCTTAAGTCATGGACTTGAACCTCCTCAGGGGTAGGTTATACCGGCCTGGGGGTGTCCTTTGGACTGTAGGGCCGTCGAGCCGCTTTGAAGAATACAAAAATACACGTTCAAATATGCAGGCTTATTTAATATTTGGGTAAATACATTACATTACTGGTAGTATGACCGAAGATTATCTGCATTCCACGTTCGGGGGATTAGTTGTCCATTTAGATCTTCGAGCCGGTATGCTCCACGGTGAAGGACTTCTCTTATCTGGTAGGGCCCTTCCCAGTTCGGAGACAATTTGCCCCCTTCTGTTGGTTTAGACACCGAAGCCTTTCTCAGAACCAAATCTCCCTGACGGAAGCTCTTCGAGCGGACGCGGGTATTATAGTACCTCGCCACCCACTGCTGGTAGGCCGCCATCTTAATTCGAGCTCGATCTCTTGCTTCATCAATGAGGTCAAGATTGGCTCTTAAATTAGGGAGATTGTCCGCTTCGTCATATGTTTCTACTCGACTACTTGGTAAGCCAATTTCGACGGGAATAACAGCTTCGGAACCGAAAACCAGATTAAACGGCGTTTCTCCTATTGGTGTTCTGGGAGTTGTGTGGTATGCTCAGAGTACACTCGGGAGCTCTTCCACCCACCTTCCTTTGGACGTATCCAGTCTGGTCCTTAGTCCCTGCAGTATCATGCGATTTGTAACCTCAGCCTCTCCATTAGATTGTGGATGGCCGTCGGAGGCGAATCGCTGCGTGATGCCGAGATCAGCACAAAAAGTCCGGAAGGTGTGTTGTCGAATTATCGGCCATTATAAGTGATAAGAGTATATGGTATGCCGTATCGACAAATAATGGCTTTCCAGAAAAAGGTTTTGACCTTGGCTTCAGTAATCCTAGCGAGTGCCTCGGCTTCGACCCATTTAGTGAAATAATCAACGGCGACTAGTAGGAATTTTCGCTGTCCTGACGCCGGAGGGAAAGGGCCGAGGATGTCCATGCCCCACTGAGCGAAGGGCCAGGGAGCAGAAAGAGAGTTCAATTGGGAAGATGGTTGCCGCTGAATGCAGGCATACCGTTGGCATTGATCACATCTTTTCACTAGTTCGGTTGCATCCTCCTGCATGGTGAGCCAATAATATCCTTGTCGGAGGGCCTTGCGCGCTAGAGATCGGCTTCCTGAGTGATTCCCACAGATGCCTTCATGAATCTCCCTAAGGATATAATCCGCATCGACCGAGTTAACATATTTGAGGAGAGGCTGAGAGAAGGATCTCTTATAGAGTTGACCTTCTAGCAGTACAAATTTAGAAGCCCTCCGCTTGAGCAGCTTAGCTTCCTCATGATCAACTGGGAAAACGCCGTCCTTCAAATACCGGATATAGGATTCCATCCAGGTTTCCTCTTGGATAATAGGCAAAGCTTCTTCAGCAACTTCGATACTAGGTGTTTCCAGGTATTCGATGTAGGTTTTGCCCATGGTGCTATCCACTGAGGTAGCAAGTCGGGCTAACATATCAGCCCTAGCATTTTCACCTCTGGGTATATAGCTAATGGTGAAGTGATCTAACAAGGGAATTAATAATTTGACCTTATTCAGATATTGGGACATGATAGGGTCCCGAGCTTCATACTCCCCTGCTATCTGGACGGAAATAAGCTGCGAGTCAGTGAAAGCTCGGAGATTCTTTATTCCCATCCCATGCGCTAGTTTGATTCCGGTCAACAAAGCTTCATATTCAGCTTGATTGTTGGTGGCTTCAAAGAGGAAACGAAGAGCATACTCCAGTACCGCGCCTTCGGGCTAGCGAGAATGAGACCAGCTCCGCTCCCCTGTGAATTAGAGGCTCCGTCGACGTGGAGGACCTATGCTTTATCATCTTCCTCATCAGCATCTAAAAGGATCCGGGAGAATTCTTCTTGATGCTCCTCAGACCAAGTGCACTCTACTAGGAAATCAGCCAATACCTGGGATTTCAGAGATGCTCTGGGCTGAAATGATAAGTCGAATTTCCCTAATTTGATGGCCCACTTGGCTAACCGGCCAGAAGTGTCCGGTCGTGATAAAATGGCTCTGAGAGGTTGATCAGTGAGGACGACTATAGGGTGGGCTTGAAAGTAGGGTCTAAGTCGTCGGGCGGAGATGAATAAAGCAAAAATGACTTTCTCCGTTTTGGAATACCTCTCTTCTGCACTATGAAGTACTTTGCTGGTATAATATACAGGTCTTTGAATGGCATGGTCGTGACATGCACCAGAACGGAACTAACGGCCTCTGAGGAAGCCGCAAGATAGAGGAAAAGCTTCTCTCCTTCTGGTTTTGACAACATGGGCGGTGTGGACAAGAACTCCTTAAGTTCTTCAAAAGCTTGTTGACAGTCTTCTGTCCATTCGAAGCCATCAGCTTTACGCAAGACCTTGAAGAAAGGTAGGCACCTCTCGGCTGATCTTGACAAAAATCGGCTTAATGCTGCTATCCTCCCGGTGAGTTGTTGCACCTCTTTCTTACACAGGCCGTCTCATACTGAGAATGGCCTGAATTTTCTCTGGGTTTGCTTCAATCCCTCGCCGGGTAACTAAGAAACCCAAGAATTTCCCTGCAGTAACTCCAAATGCACATTTGCGTGGGTTGAGCTTTATTCTATGGAGCCGGAGGTTGTGGAAAGTCTCCTGCAGGTCGGCGACATGATCAGTGGCACTGGTGCTTTTTGTCAACATATCATCTACATATACTTCCATGTTGCGGCCGAGCTGGTTTTTAAAAACTTTGTTCATCAGCCTTTGATAGGTAGCTCCTGCATTCTTCAACCCGAAGGGCATTACTCTATAACAATAAATGCCCTTCTCGGTGACAAAAGAAGTATGCTCTTCATCTGAGGGGTCCAATTTTATCTGATTATACCCTGAGAAGGCATCCATGAAGCTAAGGAGTTCATAACCAGAAGTTGAATCCACTAACTGGTCGATCCGTGGCAACGAAAAACTGTCCTTGAGACAAGCTTTGTTAAGATCGGTGTAGTCGATGCATATTCTCCATCCTCCGCTAGCTTTCCGGACCATGACCACATTGGCTAACCAATCAGGATATTGTGCCTCCCGAATATGACCGGCCATGAGCAATTTGTCTACCTCCTCGTCAATGACCTTCTGCCGCTCAGAGGCGAAACTCCTTTTCTTTTGGCGGACAGGGCGGCAGCTTGGGTTGATATTAAGTTGATGAATAATCACCTCCGGAGGAATCCCGACCATGTCCGTCACTTTCCAGGCGAAGACATCTGCATTTGTTGATAAGAAGGCTAGGAGCTGATCCCGGACTTCAGGGAAGAGGAGCTCGCCGATTTGTATGATCTTAGTGGGATCATCTCCCAGGGGGTAAGATATTAGAAGCTCCGCTGGCTCTCCTTTCCGCTCGACTTCTCTAGGGTCAAACGACTCGGCAACCGGAGGAACTTTAATCACCTGGGGACTAGGGGCTAAATGATAGCAGGGTCTAACCGAGTCTACCTCTCCATGCATCACACCAACGCCTTGGTTGGTAGGAAATTGCACCAATAGGCGCTTGGTAGATATAACTGCATCTAGCGTATTCAAGCCGGGGCGGCCAAGAATGGCGTTGTAAGCCAGGGGAACCCGAACCACCAGAAAATCCAGCATTACTGTGACCGTGCTTTGACATGGCGGTGATCCCGCCGTGGCTGGTAAAGTAATCTCGCCTTCCACTCGTATAGAGTCTCCAGTAAAACCGACTAGAGGGACGGCTACGGGCCGAAGAGAATCCAGAGGTAAACTCATCCGAAGAAAAGCATCATAAGTAAGCACATTAGCGGAGCTCCCACTGTCGATTAAGATCCTTTTTACAGGATGCCTAGCAATCGTCATCGAAACAACGACGCTATCATCTTTTACAACATTACCCCTCGCTATATCTCCCCCAGAAGGGATTACATCATCTAACTCTTCCCTTCCCTTGGTCTCTTAGAAGATGAGTTTCTTCCATGGGAAATCATGCCCACCATCCGTTCAGTTGGAGTGTTATCAATGTTAGCCTGAGCGGGAGGAGGTCCCATCAAAGCCGGTATGGGAGGAGCTTCTTTCTTCTGGATGTATTGCCCAAGGTATCCCCTCTGAATTAGTTCTTCGATGGCTTGCTTCAAGTTCGACATTCTTCAGTGTCGTGGCCGTAATCCCTATGGAAACGGCAATAACGGCTCCTGTCGCGGGCGGTGCCCTTCTTCAACGGGGGTGGACGCCGTAAATAAGGCTCATTTTCAATCTCCATGAGGATGTGAGCCCGGGGAACTAAGAGGGGTGTAAGATGATCCTCTCTGGGAATCTGGCTCTTGTGGCGGTCAATTGGTCGGCGCAAGGGTTCGGACTTCTTGGAAGGACGTCCGTTCAACTCTGGGCGAGCAGATCTCTTGCTAGTCCTCTCTTGCGCACCTCTCCTGGATGAATCAGCTTCGTCGGCGCGGATGTACTTCTGCGCACGGCTCAAGAGATCATTATAAGAGGAAGGAGGTCTTTTGTCCAGAGAATAAGTAAAACGGGAGGGTCAGAGCCCCCGTTTTAGAGCCAGAGTGGCTACAGCATCCTCAATATGATATACTTCTAGGGCCGCCACCTTGAAACGGGTTATAAAGTCTTTTAAAGATTCTCCTTCTTGCTGCTGCACGGAGAATAAACTGTCTGCCACTCGAGGAATCTTTCGACAAGCGTCGAAATGAGCCAGAAAAGATCTCTCCAGTTGCCGAAAAGAGTCAATACTGCGTGAGGGCAGACGAGAATACCAAACACGGGCCGCCTTATGGAGGGTGGCCGGGAAGGCAACGCACAATAGGGCATCGTCGCTCCTTGGACCTGCATGATAGCTTTATAGCTCTCCAGATGATCTAAAGGATCAGTGGTACCGTCATAGGGGTCCAATTGAGGAAATCAGAATCTCCTTGGAATGGGCTCTTCCATAACCCGCCGAGTAAGAGGGGGGCGGGTGTCGTAATCCGACCCCGACTGATTATTGATCCTTTGACTAAGTTCTTCCAGCCTGCGATCTTGCTCTTCAAGACGCTTTTCCATTCTATCAGTCATACGCCCTCCGGCTGGTTCAGGGGAACTAGGAGGAGAATGATGACGCCACTGGCGGTGCTCCATATAAGGTTCCTTCCCCCATCGTCGTCCAGCAGGTGGGCTGCTAGGGGAATGGGTCAGAGAGCGCGAACCGTCGTGGGAGCTTTGAGAGCGCCGCCTTCCGGAGGAATAAGGGCGGAGAGGCTTTGTCGGAGGGGATCTCCCTCGAGCTGATTGTCGGCTGACAGGAGTAGCCGACCTAGGCAACAGAGGCGGCTCGTGCCGGTGTTGGGCTCCTCTAGAGTGCTGCTCTTGCATCTGTTGAACCATTCCAACAAGAGTTTGGACTTGTTGGGTGAGGATCAGCAGTGGATCTTGAGGAATAGTTGGAGCCGGTAGCGGAGGAAGGAACCGGAGGGTTTGATTTCACTGGCTCAGAAGGGCCAAGAGTTTTGAGATCATGGTTGGGAGGCGAAAGATGCCCCCAGACCAATCAAAGGGATCTTCTTCCAGAGATCTAGAGCTCATGTTCGCGGAACCGTAGAACAGGTATTTCTCACTGCTCCGACGATGGTCCCCTACCTGGCGTGCCAATCTGTTGATGCCGGATCACCAGATTTCTTTCTTGTTATGAGATCTCTTTATGAAGGAAGAAAAGTCCCCCCTACCGCCTTCTTCCCCCTCCCTCTTATCCTCTTTTCTTTTTTTTTCTTTTTAGTTCGGAAGGTCCACGTGTAGGATCAACATTCGTCTTATATTCTCCTTCGCTACGTGGTCATTCATCGATAATTGATAATAAAGGTATTAAGAAGCTTGCTCATGAAGATAAGGATTTTTATGATGACCTTGGTTATCCCAAGGGAATGTCAGGGTTAGTGGGGATGTCAGAGTCAGATAAAAGGTATCTGGCTCTAAAATAGGAGTTCAGTATCTCCTTTTTCTAGATAAACGGCGGTGTTTCAGTGTTCGTCTCATTCGAATCATTTAAAGCGTCATGATGCTTAATGATCTTCGATTTCTGTTCCGAATACGACGGTTTATTATGTTTAGTGGTTCTGATATAAAAATTATTCTAAAATTGGGGGCCGTCTAGGTCTAGGGGCCACCTAGGACTAGGAGGCCGCTTAGGACCGGGGGCCGCCCAGACTCTGGGGGTCGCCCGGGACTGGGGGCCGCCCAGACTCTGGGGGCTGTCTAGGAGGGGGCCGCCCGGACTCTAGGGGCCGTCCTGGACTGGGGGCCGCCTGAACTATGGGGGCCGTCCAGGACTGGGGGCCGCTTGGACTCTGGGGTCCAGGACTGGGGGCCGCCTAGACTCTAGGGCCGTCCAGGACTGGGGGCCGTCCAGACTCTGGGGCCGCCAGGACTGGGGGCCGCCCGGACTCTGGGGTCGCCCAGGACTGGGGGCCGCTCGGACTCTGGGGGCCGCCCAGGACTGGGGGCCGCCGGACTCTGGAGGCCGTCCAGGACTGGGGGCCGTCCAGGACTGGGGGCCGCCCGGACTCTGGGGGCCGTCCAGGACTGGGGGCCGCCCGAACTCTAGGGGTCGCCCAGGACTGGGGGCCGTCTGGGGGCCGCCCAGGACTGGGGGCCGCCCAGACTCTGGGGGCCGTCCAGGACTAGGGGCCGCCCAGACTCTGGGGGGTTGCTCGGGACTAGGGGCCGCCCAGACTCTGGGGGCTGTCCAGGACTAGGAGCCGTCCAGATCTTGAAGGCCGCCTAGGACTGGAGGCCTTTTATTTTCTAACTGTATTATTTACTAACTATTTTATTTATTATCTATATCAATTGACATCAGATGATATATAATAAATGATTTGATATTTGAATCCTATATACTTGTATGTAATTCTCCTAAAAGGTCTACGAATGTTAGAAATAATGATCTTGAGTGCTCGAGATGCTTTACGCATAAGTACAGAAGACATGAGATCATTTTATTACATTCGAAATATAATTGTCACAATTTTAATAAAGTTAGGCACTTTATTATGAGAAATTGAAGTATACGTAATTTTCAATTGAGAAAATAGTTTGTCTTGACTATTTGAGAGGGATTCTTGAATTAGTATACTAGTATGCATATTGCATATTGACGAATTTACATGAGAATAAATTTTAGAAATGTAGTATTATGAAATTTAACTCATAGCTATGAGAGTACGATTGTTCTTAAGCTTGAGCAAGTCACTGAATTTAGACTTATAGCGTATATGCTTTGATTCACCAAATTAGCAAAGTCCATAAATGATTGATACTCGATGGGTTGGGCATATGCCACTAGGGTCTAAAAACATACTTGCAATATAGTCATTCATGTACTTTCCATGAGAAAGTAATAATACTCCCTTGAGAGGTTTAAATTAATCTATCTTAAAACTATGCATAGTGTCTTTATAGATCGAGCATAGACATGATCAATCGACGGGTTGATTCATGACGCTCAATGGATGGATACGAGGGAGTTTAGAGCTTAAGGTGTTAAATGAATATTGGACAAGTGATAGTATACAAATTACTTGATGCCAATATTCGAGTGTCGCATGAAGGAACCATTTGCGTATCGATCTCATAGGTCAGGGATTTTCTTATGTGACAATTTATTTTATCTCGATGTGAATGTCGCGCATATCCTTGAGTGTAGTTGTGATTTTTGGTGGAAATAAATCACGACTAAGAATATTGTCTCGAGTCACCGGGAATGGCGGTGTAAGGACAATATTCTTGGGAGCTAGGTTATGTGTGTCCTGCGAAGTCCAAGGTGTAGAGCATAAAAGGAAGCTCGCTCCTAAATTTTAAGAATTCATTTTAAAAATTTTAGGTGACGCGATGAGCAAGTAATGCCGCCTAATATTGTGTTTGATTTTTTAGAAAAATTCGGAGAAAAGTTTCTTAATGAAACTAAACTCTGTAACATGGATCCGTGACCAACGTGGAGGCCATGGGTGGTTTGAGGACTTTGGGTTTAAGCTCTATGGGCCTTGGTCCCAATGAGCCTCTAGACTAGCGGGCCTATTGTAAGTTGGGCATGATGTTCTCAGATCAGGCGCATAAGGAATCTTTCTCAGAGACCGCATTTTTTTTTATGAAGCGGTGTTTCTTCTTCGCGCATCTTTGGATGATGATGAGAAGCATCTCTCCTGTAGGGACGCGATGCTTTCGTCGATCAATGTATCGCTTCACATTTATAAATAGCGAGCACTATGATCAGAGAAAGACAAGAAATCTTTTTCATTTTTTATTCGCTCAGAAAATGATAAGAAATCTTTTTTCATTTTTCATCCGCCCGTCTTCATTTGTTTTTAAGAACAGTAAAGACTGAGATCTAGAAGAGAAACACAAAAGAATTTGGCTGATTTTTATTCACCAAAAAATCCTTATTTCCTTGGCCATTCCCCCGCTCATTCAGGGAGTTGAGGATTAAAGATTATCCCATTATTCCTAAGAAAAATCAACGATCTCAGAGAGCTTCTCCACTCATTTGAAGAGTCTCTGTACAGAAGCCTTCACGCAGAGGAGTCTTCACGCATGGATGCTTCCTTATTCACAAAGAAATCCAGAAGAAATCTTTAGTAAAAAGGCTTATCTTCATGATAAGAGTTTTGATCGGATTGTTCTGATCACGGGGATCTCACCAGAGATCAGAACCTCCAACTTGTTTTATCCAGAGTTGAAGATAACCATAGCAAAATTTTAAAAATCTTATCCGATCATCAACAATCCCATCTATCCATCCAACAGGATATTCTAAGCTAGTGTTCTCTTAGCGGAAGATGCCCTTTTCGTTGTCTGGTTTAGCCCTGCTGATCCCTAAAGTAAGCTCTTGCCCCCTTCCTATGCTAATTATATCTTAGCGATTTTTATATCAAACTAAATTATTGCCCACTATATCTGTAGCCGATAGGTCGGAGTTTATGACCCAGATGAAGGGAAAGTTGGGCAAGCGCCGGAGAAAAATCAATTCTGGGAAAAGGCACTAGTCCGAGAAAAAGCCCCTGTCTTTCTAAACCGTGTTCAAAGATGGTGAAGCGAACCAAGATTGGCTGGCGATCCTCTACGCCAAGAACGAGACGGGAGTGTCGGTAGCGAGAGAGAAATCTCCCCCATCAAAGGGGGAACCAATAGTAGAGGAGGGGCAGGTGGTTGAAGAAAATTTAGGAGAAGAGATCATCGAGGCTTCCCACTCACAAGTAATGGTGATACTGGATGATTCTGATGGAACGCCACCGGCTGATTCTGTAGCCCTTTGCCCGAAGACAGAGTTGCACCCTGAGGGGTTTGGCAGCCCAAAAGCGCCCTTTGTGCGCGAAGAAGAACCCTTAGCCCTGATTGAGGAGGTGAGGGAAGTTGATATAGACGCTGAGGCGCAGGAAGGGCCTTATGCCGGGGGGCTCCTTCCCGAAGAACCAAGGGAGGTTGAAGGAGAAACCGAGGTGCCGAAGAAGCTAGAGGAAATGGAGCAGTTGCCCATGGACCAAGGGGGGTCCTCGGATGAGGAGGAGGTTCGGAATGAGGTTCCTCCAGCCGAAGTATCAGAAAAAGGTGTCGGGAAGGCCGAGGCTTTTGAGGCTTCTCAGATCAAGGCTCTGATTTAAGAGGCTAAGCGAATTGGAATTCCTTGGACCGAGGCCATTCAGATCAGCTCTTCAGCCGTGAATTTGCTTTCATCTGATCCAGACGCTAAGGAAATGATGGCCGCCTGATGCGGTCTGTGTTGTATAAAGAGGAAGGCTCTTCGGTGTGATATACCATACCAAACTTGGTGATCTTTGATTATTGAGGATCAAGTCATCTTAGCATTGAGGTCACCGGTGATCCAAGATCAATGTGGTGATCCCATAATAGTCACTAAATGCCTCCTAACTAGTTGGAACAAGGCTTAATTGTTGTGTTGGAATAAGATGATCGGGTGATGGTTACTCTTAGAGTTGTCACATCTATCTCATGACTAGTTCTGGAGTTGATGATATTAATGCCTTGCGATGTACACATGATTGGATCTTATTTTTTTCCCATAAACTTATCTACTTTACAGTTAGAAGCAAATCTTCATTTTTTTCCTCATTTTTTTCCTTTTAAGTGATAGCTACAATTAGTTTGCTTTCAATTTTCTTATCTTTTTCAATGCTGATCAGTCACATATATGCTCACATTTGATGACTGATCTATTAGTTACAATGTTTATGCATATACATACATATAAATATGTTCACTTGTCACCATATCTAGATCTGGAGAATTTCTTATGTCTAATACTCCCATCCATCTTGAGAATTTGCTGTCTTATATAATCCTATACCTGTCACCCTGTGGCAGTGGTCATTTGAAAGGGACATAGAAATCAATTTTCCCAAAATAAATTGGGTGTGCTGAACTGGGAATAGGGAAGCTTGTTTGGGCCTCCATTTTGGTATGCTAGTCATGGATGGAAGAGAGACTGATAATTTGGAACAAGTAGAATGTGGTGACATACACTATGGGTGAAATTTTATATCCTGATATAGATGGGATATTCATTTGTTCATCTGAAGTTAAAAATGGACAACAACTTTATGGTTTGAAGTGATTGAAAAAGTGATGTAAGATGGCAACTTAGGAATTTAATTTTCCTGACTTGTTGGACCCTGGGGCATTTGGATGCTCATTGACAATTTACATTGTCAAACCTTGTTCATTTTACTTTTAAACTTAAAAAGGGAATGTTTTCAATTTTATCAAGCTATAGGCAGTTAATCATTCTTGTTATACTTTGTATCTATCGCGTTTGCACATGTATTATGTGCAAACTTTGCACCATGGCAGGCTTTTCCAGGTTGCTATCTTGAATTTCTAAGAGCATTCAACTGTCATGGTGTCATGCATTTAGGTGACTTTGGGGAAGGGGAAAAGTTGGTTGACTTATTAGAGTCAAAGTTTCTGAGAAGAAGATTCATAGATGTTATTTGGATGGCATGTGAGTCTTTAGTGAGCACACCAGAGCACTTCAACAATTTTATGTTTGGATCCATATATGGTGGCTTCCTCAACAAACTTTGAACTAAGTTTTTGAGATGTACTTCTGATGGTACGTCAGTCTTTGGTGAACCTGGTACATTACTGTAACTGTAAAAGCATTATATTTGCATCTATTGATAGTGCTTTGTTGTCAAGCTTTTTTGATTGAGGGGGTGTTTCAAAATCAATGTTCTTGGGAATGTTGGAAAACCAAGCACGAAAAAGATCAACTGTGCAAAACTGTGCATTTGGTGTCTAATAGATGAAAACTGTAGTTTTGGTTGTTTGCTAAGCTGAGATTTTCTTGGCTTCTTCAACATTGGTAGCTTGTAAACTTTGCAGTACATTAACAATAGATGACATAAAAGGTACATTAAAATACTACTACTCATCTGCTGATCATCTTTTGATTGTCAATTAGCTTTGCTAGTTCTAGAATTTTTTTCTTTGTTGATGACTTTGATATTTTGCATATAGAATAGAAGTATTCCATTGGCTTCAGATTTAAATTTTTTATGGTTATTCTCAGATACTGCTGTAAAATGGCAAGAGGTGCCAGGAGACGTTACAGCCTTTCATCTCGTCAGCTCAGGTGGACTCCATATCCTGTTCCTTCACGTTGCTGGAAGGACCTTCCAGAAAAAGAAGAGCGCTCTAAGAAAGCATCCTTAGAATTGGAGAAAAGGGTCTGGGAAGATGCCATCTGCCCAGTTTGCATGGAATACCCACATAATGCTGTTCTTCTGCTCTGCTCATCCCATGACAAGGGTTGCCGCCCGTACATGTGTGGAACCAGCTACCTTCACTCCAACTGCCTAGATCGGTTCAAGAAGGCATACACTAAAGTGACATCCACTACTCACCACCATGGGTTGGGTTTAGCTATGCCTCGCTGGTCTGCAAGCGAGAAGTCTGAGGTGATGGAGCTTGCATGCCCCTTATGCCGTGGACAGGTGAAGGGATGGGCTCTGGTAGAACCTGCACGTGAATATCTCAATAACAAGAAGAGAAGCTGCATGCAGGACAATTGCTCATTTGTGGGGACATACAGAGAGCTCCACAAGCATGTGAGGTCTGAGCACCCTTCTGCAAAGCCTCGTGAGGTGGATCCTGTGCTTGAGCAGAAGTGGAGAACGCTAGAGCATGAGATGGAGCAGCAAGATGTTATCAGTACAATTAGGTCATCAATGCCAAGGGCAGTGGTGCTTGGGGACTATGTGATAGATGTGAATAACAGTGATCTTGAACTTGATGATGAAGCTGGTGACGATGATGGACACGATGGAGGTAGTCATGGCATCAGTAGAAGCATCCTTTATTTTTTGTTGAGAGAGGGGGCACGCGTAATGGGACTCCATGGGGAAAATAGCTTATCCGAGGACAGGGAAGAAGAGGATGATGTTTATGCTCCTTCCGTGAATGGTGCTGGTGCTGTTGCTGGTGCAGCAGATATTATCACTACTAATTTGCCAGATAGCAGTGAAGGCTTAACTCCAGCTGCTAGCCATGGGAGAGGTGCAGGTGTGCCGAGATCTGAGAGACGGGGGCGGCTGCGGCGACGACGTCGTAGAAACCATGGCAGATCAGTATCTGGCATGAGAGCTGAAACATAGCGAAGGACAGGGAGACGAGCTGATTTTGAAATACCTAGTTTTCAGATATCTGTGTTTCATCTTTAGTTTGCTGTTTTGTGATCGGACATATAGCAGTGAAACGCTGTCTTTATCTTATGATTTGTGAACGGTGACATCTTGTGTCTCATGTATTTGCATATGGATGCTGCTCTACATGCTTCACTGTGTCATGTATTTGCATATGGATGTTGTCTTTTATCTTATGATCGGTAAGTAATCTAGAATTGTTAGTTTGCCTCTTTTGTCCCACAGGATGGTTTTTTCAGGTCATACTCCAACAAATGCCGACGCTGAGTGGGAGCTTAATTGTCCACATGTTGCAAGTTGGCTGGCTATCATCATCTGACAATCTGAGAAGGCTATTCATCCTCTTACAACCTTTGAAGGCAGAACAACCGTCTGGATGTCGATATACTGGAGGTGGCCTGAATTTCATATTCGAAATACTCAAATTGTCATTTGACTGGCATTAGTTTTCACGGTTGTCCTTTTTCTCAGGGGATTGGCAAGATCACTTTTTGTCACCCATGCGTCGTCAGAATGCCCCTCCCTCTTGTTTGGATAAGTGTGCGTCTGTTGCACTTGTCTTGGTAGAGGCAAATGAGTTTGCTGTTTTCCCCACCAGAATCAGGTAACCAATCTATCGGACCACACTTTTGCTCAAGGGTATTATTTGATCTAGTTTCACGTCACCCAGTGATGGTGGATTTCATAAATTGGGAGACTGGTGCGCAGTTAAACGGTCAACTGGCTTTTAAACGCTTAACTGGTTCAAGAAGTCTCATGCATGAGATGGTGCTGCCCCATTCGGTAGGTAGGTTGTTGAGTGAAAAGATAATACGATTGAGTGAAGATGATCAGAGTTTCATTTATATTCTCTCTAAGAAAGCTGTTGACTAGGTCAGTATGGTTATTTGCTCTATTTATATGCCTTGGATACCCAATTATAGCTTCAATATTTGCCTTTCTATTCTTTTAGAAGGATAATACCATTGAGTGAAGATGATTGGAGTTTCATTTATATTCTCCCTCTAAGAAAGCTATCGGCCTTGTCTGTATGGTTATATGCTATAGTTATATATGCCTCATATCCTATTATAGGAAAGATAGCATCTAGGCCAATTTGAATAAATGTGAGTTCTTGACCCATAGAGTCACATTCCTAGGATTTGTAGTGACCCCCGAAGGAGTATCAGGAAAAGATTAAGTCTATAGTTGAGTGGCTAGTACCTACTAGTATATACGATATGCATAGCTTCTGTCTTTGCTATCTTGATTTATTTATGGATTTAGCTCTATAGTTGCATCAATCACTAATTGCATTAGGAAGGGAACCTTTGAATGGACTAAAGCTGCAGATAAAGCCTTCCTAGACATTAAGAAAAAGATGATTCAAGCACCCATTTTGAGGTGACCCAATTTTTCAAAGGTCTTTAAGGTTGCTTATGATACTTCTGCAGTGGTTATAGGAGTCCTAAGTCAAGAAAATTATCCCATAGCATTCTTTAGTGAGAAATTGAATAAGGCTAAGCTTAGGTACTGACTTATGATAAAGAATTTTATGTTGTAGTTCAAACCCTAAGATATTGGAGATATTATTTACTACCGCAGGAATTTGTTTTATACTTGATCATGAAGCACTCCGATTCCTTAATTTCTAGAAGAAACTAAACCCTAGGCATGGTAAGTGGGTAGAATATATTCAAGCTTATACTTTTGTGTTAAATTAAACATCGTGCTGGTACTGAAAATAAGGTTGCTGATGCTCTTAGCCGTCGATCCATGTTCTTGAATTCTGTTAGGACTAAAGTCGTAGGATGTGACAAACTGAAAGAGGAATATGAGACATGTCATCAATATGAAATAAAACCATCTAGTTCGCATAGTGAGTATGCCCTTCATGATGGTTATCTTTTTAAGGACAACAAGTTGTGTATTCCCAAGACTTCCCTTAGTGAATTTTTAGTTTGGAAAACTCATGTAGGAGGTCTAGTTAGTCATTTTGATAGGAATAAGACCATTCTAGCAATTGAGGACCAGTTCTATTGGCTAAGTGTTAAAAGGAGCGTCACCCAGATTGTGGCTAGATGTCAAACTTGTGCTGTTGCCAAATAGCAAAAGCAAAACACTGGCCTTTATACCCCATTACCTATGCCGATTATCCTTGGCAAGACCTTAGTATGGATTTTGTGTTAGGATTGCCTAAGACCCAGAGAAGACATGATCCAATCTATGTTGTGGTCAATAGATTCTTCAAGATGGCTCATTTCATACCCTATTCCAAAGCCTTTGATGCCTCTAAGGTGGCCAAACTTTTCTTAGATGAAGTGGTTAGGTTACATGGCCTATCAAAAACCATTGTATCTGATAGGGATGTTCGATTCATGAGTTGCTTCTGAAAAGCCCTCTAGCACATGTTAGGGACTAAGCTTAAATTTTTTACTTCCTACCATCCTCAAACCGATGGCCATACTAAAGTAATGAACCGAATTCTTGGAAACTTGTTGAGATGTCTTGTAGGTGAAAACACTGAAAATTGGGACCTTTTGTTACTTAGAGCCGAATTCGTCTACAAAAGTTTAATTAATAGGATCACATGCAAGAGTCCATTTGAGATTGTCCATGGTTATAAGCCTAATAGACCCATAGACCTAATCCCTTTGCCCATACATGTATGAGTTTCTAAGTCAGCTGAATTATTTGCACAACATATTAAAGATTTGCATAAGAAAATTATTAATAAGATTAATTTGATCAATGATACTTATAAAAATATGGCTAACTTTCGAAAGAGAGTTAAAAAATTTGATGAGGGAGATTATGTGATGATTAGGCTTAGACTTGAGCAGTTTTCTCAGGGACCATGAAAAAGTTACATGCCTATGGAGCTGAACCCTTCAAAGTAATAAAAAAGTTGGACCTAATGCTTATATGCTCGAGTTACCACCCGAAAAAGTTACATGAAAAAAGTTATGCACCTTATTGGGCGCCTAGATAGGGAACTCCATGAATTAGGTGCCTTGCTGGGCGCCTAGCTTTTCAGCAACCATGGTCAGGCGCCTAAGTGGGTGCCTAATTCCTGACCTATCAAAGTTAGGCACTTATATAGGCGCCTTGTCTTGGAATTGGATGCCTATATGAAGCCTTATTCCAAGAAAAAAGCTGAAACGTGGGATTTTGCGTTGAGTGGAGTTTAGGGAATTGGCAAGAATGCCATAGGTGACTTTCTGGTCACCCAGATTGCACAAAGTCTTTGTAAACAAGTTAAGTCTAGGTGCAAGGCAAAACGTAACGTAAATCCAAGGGAAAGGATGTGCTTTGGAAAATAAGTCTCACATGAAAAATCATCCACAGACAATCCTATACATTTGAAAATTTTGGATGCACTTTTGAAACACGAATTCATTTGAAAAACTTGAACATTAAGTCCTTTGTAAAACCCATGCTTCATATAAATCTCAAATTCATTTAAGGTTTTGAAAATCATTTGGACTGGAAAAACACATTCAAAATAGTTTCACTTTACCTTGGTGTTACCTTTCTTTTGACTTGAAGTCTAACTTGATTTGAAGTAACATCCTCTTTGATGATGATTCACCTGAAATCATTTTATCTCAATAATAAAATAATTAGTACCATACTTAATTATTTTGTATTCATCCAAATCAATATGAGGTCAATAATATTCCCCTTTTTTATGATGACAAAATCATTAAGTATACAACAAGAAATATACAAGACATTTCAATCATAGCATTCCTTGATTACTTGAGTCAAAGACAAGGATTCAATTTAGCTTATTAGTTTCAAACTTCCATGCCAAATCAGAATTTTGCAAACAAAGTGTTAGAGCTCACAAAATAGTTTTGAAAAGTTCAAAAAAATTTAGATTTTGAGTTGAAAATTAGAAGTTCTAGTGCCAAAAGATTAATTTCATATCATGAAAGTAGGATTTCAAGTTAAAACAATCATTGAGTGATTCAAATTCAAAGAAATTCAGATCAAGTAAAGCTTTAAGTTTGAAAAAGAAAGGCGTGGTGAAATTCAGCGTTTCGTGCCGAAACTCTGAATTTCAAGAACACTTGAAACATGATGTTCAAAAGAATGCATTGTTTACCTCCCCCTTTAGTTTTGAATATAGGTATTACTTTGATATCCAAAAATAAAGTGCACACACACACACACACACACACACACACACACACACATATATATATATCACTTGAAATTTTCATTTTCTTAATATATACTATTCCAATTTCTCCCAAAACAAAAAAAAAATATTTTTTAATTCAGAATGTATGCTATTCCAATTTTCCTTTTTTGTCATCAATTAAAAAGAAGGTGAAAGGATAGACACATTTTCACAGTTTATCTTTCCTTTAAGGAATAGCATAAATAGAGCAAATAAGCATTAGAGTAACAAAAATGTAACATACCACTTATAAAATCATATTAGAGCGAGGTAGTGGGTTCTATAATATCAAGAGCAAAATCATGCCATTAAAGTGCATAAGAGTTGATACCACTTAACGATGAACATAACACTTCCATATATTAAAGCATTTCAAACCACACATATTAATATAAATATCATAACCAAGTACATAAGAGTTTCACACATATAGGCATTATAAAATCTGAGATAGCATATGGTCTATCCAAAATAACATCCAATCATAAAAAAATATTATACAATCCATAATAAGAAAATACACATCATTAATTTTCAATATGTCGGGAGGAAGATGATCTAAAGGTGCATCCCCATACTAGAGGATGAGAAGAGAGATGCAGAGCTGGTCGACGATGTGGATATTCAGGCTGGGGTGCCTATTGTAGTGAGATATAAAGTTCTTGGATCATGTTGTGGGTCTGATGGATAAAACTAGTAAGACAAGAAAATGCTACCTCAGCACTTTCAATCTTGCTCTTGCTTAAAGATACCTGAGATCCCACCCATTCAACCTTTTTAGTCAAAGAATTTATGTCGTCCCTTAGCCAAAAAATCTCACAGAAAATTTTACCAACATCTACTTCCTCTCTATGAAACACCCTCCCACTAAGTATCCTGACTGTGTGCTCCAAACTATCCATACACATCATGATTTAATTTAGAGAAGCATACATAGATGAGATGTGGTGGACCATTGTGAAGTCACTAGAAGATGAAGCACTCTTCCCGAGCTTCTGATGGATACAACTTCAGATATCCTTCTAGCCAAATGATTCATTTCTTCAACATCCAATTTGATAATTTTGGGTTGATAGGATTGACTAGAAGGTAGAGGGGGTTCCGGCACAAAGGGTGGATTATTATCAACATTCATAAAATCATTTACATCTGTTGCCCAGATATAGCAACCCAAAAGGGGGGATGAATTGGATTTCTTAAAAATTAATTAGCTAGCAAATATGTGCTCTTATATATTCTTTTGCTAATAATTAACATGTAGTGATATTAGGCGAATATGCAAAAAGTCACAAGAATAGAACACAATCAAACACACCAAGATTTAATTTGGTTCAACGCAAAACCCGACACCTACGTCCACACCCCAAGAACCTCTTGGGAATCCACTAAACACCACTAGCTTACCTGGCTAGCAAGCTTGTTTTCGGGCACAAGCAAGCCTTACAAATACACTTCTAGGTAGACCTCTATCCAACAATGTTTTATAACTATGAAATAAATCAAAGCACAATGAATACAATGTTTAATACAAGATGCTCCTAATAAATGAGCAAATAAACAACAAGATATACTTAGCAACTTGAAAAGCTCAACACAAATAGCTTCTTTTTTTAATAGCGCAGCAATAATAGTGAAGCTTTCATGGATGCTTTGAATGCTCTTCAAAGAGGATTGTTGGAGCTTGAACACCACTTCAAGAATCAACAGTAAATGCACTTCGGTGGCTTTGAAACAATCAATGTAGCACTCCAATACACCTCTCTTATAAACAATAAATCTCTCTTTCAAATGATATTTCTCATAATATTTTTACTAAAATTTTTTCTCTTTTTCTTTTCCCACTCCAATATACCTCTCTTACAAACAATAAATCTCTCTTTCAAATGATATTTCTCACAATATTTTTACTAAATTTTTTTCTCTTTTTCTTTTCCCACATTCACTATTGAATCACTGTTCAACAGCTCTATTTATAATCAACACAGAAAAATATAGCCGTTACATGAACATTATGAAATAGAATGAGAGAGAGTGAACAATACTTGGCAGGCTTAGATAAAAGTCTGACCGTCCAAGATAAAAATCTGGTTGCCTAACTCTAGAGTTTAGATGCCCAAGTGAAGAAATTAGAACCCAACAATAGAAGCCGGTTTGCAATAAAAGAACACCAGGGAAGAGTTGGCAGCCCAACTCTTGAATCTGGTAGCCCAACATTCAAACTAGTATAACAGGAGAAAAGTTGGCAGCCCAGCCAAGCCAATTAGTCGACCAACTTTTTGGTCAAGAATGTTGCAAGGGAGCCAATCGAACACCATGAAAAATTAGAAGCCTAATTCTATGACTTGGCAGACTAAATTTATGAACAAGGGAGCCAAACCAAATGCAATGTAAAATTGGCAGCCCAACTCCAAAATCCGATAGACTAGTTTTGTGAACTAGGGAGCCAAACCGAATGCAATGCAAAATTGGTAGCCCAACTCAAAAAATCCGGCAATCAAACTTTTGGATAAAAAATTAGCCAGGGAAACCTACCGAATTCCACATAAAATTGGTAGCCCAAATCATAGATTAGCAGTCCACTTTTTGGACAAAAGAATGCCAGGGAAACACCAACTGAATTCCACATAAAATCGATAGCCAAAATCATATATTAGTAGACCAACTTTTAAGAGCCTTGAACCAAGAAGCTAACAGCCAAAGCCTCACAAAATTAGCAGCCCAAATCCTAGACTTAGTAGGCTAATTTTAGAGCAACAAAAACCAAGGAGCTATCAGCCGAGAGCTTCTCAAAATTTGCAGCCCAAGTCCCAAACTAGCAGACAAAATTTTAAGAGCTAGGCATCCAATCGAAGGCAACAGGAAATTAGAAACCCAATTTCATAAATCAGCAAACTAAATTCTAAGAGCCAGGCATCCAACCAAAGGCAGCAGCAGATCATTGATAATTCAAAGACAAAATCCGGTATTGAATAAATACCCTTTAAATATTTTTTTGGCAAACATTCAAAATAACATAGAGTTTTAAATAAGAACTTGTAAGACAATTGAATCCAATTCAAAGTAATGCAAATATAATTAAACTTGAAAGTCATTTTGTCAATTGAAATGTCTAAACATAAAACATATGAAAATCGTCAAGTGAGTACAAAATCCAAATAATAATGTACTCACTACTATCATATTTAGACATTACCTGTATTACGTTTCATTTTGAATCACAATATACCTTGAGCTACAGCAAGTGTTATTCTTTTATGATGAGTAACTTGAAATAGATTTATCTTAACAAACATAGTATTAGTACAATACTTAATTGTTTTGTGTTTAATCAAAATCAATGTGAGGTCAATAATCTCCTCCTTTTTAATGATGACAAAACAATTAAGTATTCAATAAGAGAAAAATAATGCGTGCCGAAACTATGTGTAGTATGCCAAAACTTTGAATTTGAAATGTATATAGGCTATAATATTGAATAGATACCTTGCATAACTCCCCCTTTGGTTTTGAAATAATGAAATTTTCAAAATTATGCATTCCATTTTTCCCATTCCATTTCTCCCAAATTAAGTTTTCAAAACATGAAGATCATAATGTATGCATTCTAGTTCTCCCCTTTTTTGTCATTAATCAAAAAGAAGGTGAAATAATTTGCATGTTTTATTGTATGTCTTTTCTTCAAGGAATGAAATAATTAAAGCAAGTAATAACAATGTAAGAATAAGCATAAAGTTTTCATCATCAAGCAGATATTATAAGGTGCAGATTAATTCATAGAAGTCTTACAAACCATACAATCCAGTCATAAAATTTTAGAAGCCAATAGCAACATTGGTCCTTAACAGCAAAAAAATATACAAAATAGCACTACAAACAAACATAAGCATTAGAGTCCAGAGACAACATCCATCAGTCAATGATTTCAAAACAACAACAAGAAGAAGATCCACAAGCACATCTGGAAGGATGAGAGGATGCTAGATGAGGGGCAAGTCGATGAAAAGTGTCTTCTTGTGGAGACAGCTGAGAGACAAAATTTTAAATTTGTTGTGATAATTTGTGACAGTCAGAAACAATCTTGGAAAGACTATTAAGAGCAGATTGAGCTTTTTCAGATTGGATACGAAAAGAAGCAATCTCATTACTCGCAATGCCAGCACTTTTCAACATAGAATTCATATCAATTTTCAATTTAGACATCTCAGCAAAGATCTTAGAAACGTCCACGGTATCACCATAGTTGAATGCTTTTCCCTTAATGATATTAACATTATGCTGTAAATCACAAACACTAAATTTAATGTCATTTAGGGAAGCAAACATGGAAGATATGTGGGGAACAATAGATGTATCAGAAGAACAAGAAGATGAACTATTGCTAGATTCTCCAAGAGAAACAACATTAGAAATCCTATGAACCAAAGTATCTATATCATCTGGGTCCATTTTGGTAACCATAGGATTACTTGGTTGAGAAGGATTCTGAACAGGAGGTGGAACATTGGGTGAATTTTAATCAGTAGTAGGGTTATTGACAAATGAAGGATTGGCATTAATGGAAGGAGTAGGGTCAAGGGTCATAAGATCTTGTACAACAAACATATAAGAATAATTTGTAGAAGTGTCAACAAAATTAGAAGGATAAGATTGAGGTTGAGTAGAAGCAGAAGGGTACATCTGAGGTTCATGGGAAAATTCCTGATGCACAGTAGATTTCTTCCCCTGGATAGGTGCAGGAAAGTCTTACATCTTCCCTTTGCTCCTTGTCTATAGGCCATCTACCTTAGTAAATCCCATACGATTTAGGATATGCTCATTGAAAATATCAGTAGGGCTAAGGTTGTAGACATTCTCACCTCTAACATCAATACCAAAGTGATTAAAAATATAGGTGAGAAGTAGACCTTAGGGTAGGGCAGCTCTAGATTTACTAACTGCCTCTCTCATAACACAAATCATTTTTCTAGGTAGGTGTAAATGAATTTGTCTCACAATATGGAACATAATAGTTAAATCTCAGTCATTCACATAGTCAAAACTGCCACTTCTAGAAGTAAGACATCGAGAAACAATACTGTGAAGTAACCTCATTTCCGCATTTAGGTCTTTAGCATAGATACGATCAATATAAGAAGCATCCTCAATATCAAGAATAGTTTTCAATTTATGCTTTTTATCCTCAAGAATGTCCTCACAAACACCGACATCAAGAATATTTAAAATCTCTCCTAATGTATTTTCATCAAAATCAATTCTAACACCTTTAACATTTGAAGATACTCTATCATTACCAAAACTGATATTGTGATAGAAAATTTTGATGAGATCAGGATAAATAGGGATGTTTGTTTTGAGAAAATATTTTCAACCTTGATATGCTAACATTTCTCCAATTGCAAAGTTCTCATAAGCTAGAAACTCAAAATAAACTATTTTTCTAAAAGCTACAGATCTTCTAATCATGGATTGAAAGCTAGAAGGATTAGAGAGAGAGCACTCACTGAAGCCTCGAAAAGAAGATCCGTGGCCAAACTTAGCCTTAGGTGCCATTGATCCAAAGATAGCAAGTATATTTGAAGTAAAATGATGAGTGGAAAGAAACTTGAGGGAAAAGAAGATGCATGGCTTGAAGATGAGGTGTGGAATGAAAAGAAAACAAGCAAACCGTCCTTAAAACCAGCCGGCCATGATTCCTTGGGGTTGGACGGCCACTAATGCCAAGTTGGGCTTCCAAAATGAGGAATCTGATCATCCAACACTAAAACTAGATGGCCGGTTTCATCCTTTCGGTCTTCCACTCCCAAAAGTGGAAGGCCAATATTTCAAAACCGGTAGGCTAGGGAAATCATAAAGAAGGGATTTCATTCATTCAAAACATTAGACAAAATAATTTAAAGTTAATCCAAAAAAATCCTAAAAATAAGGAATATGAAGATCAAGCAGTGGTGATTCATATGACATAAAATTCATGCAATGATAATGAACACAAGAGAGTACATAAATTAAACAATCATAAAAGCTCATTAAATAATAGGATCAAGCATACCAAGCTTTCTTCTAATTTCATAAAATTTTGATTCATCAAGAGGTTTTGTAAAAATATCAGTGAGCTGCAAATCAGTACATACATGCTTAAGCAAAATATCACCATTATTAACATGATCTCTAATAAAATGATGCCTAATTTCTGTGTTTTGTCCTAGAGTACTTAATGCGATTCTTACTTAAATTGATAGCACTAGTATTATCGCATTTTATTGGAATGCCTTTAAGTTTAATTCCATAGTCTTCTAGTTTTTGTTTAATCGATAAGATTTAAGCACAACAACTTTCAGCTACAATGTACTCAGCCTCAGCTATGGATAATGCCACCGAAGTTTATTTTTTGCTAAACTATAAGATTAAATTAATACCTAGAAATTGATAAGTTTTACTAGTAGATTTTTTGTCTAATTTACAACCAGCAAAGTCTAAATTAGTGTATCCTATTAAGTCAATGCTAGATTGTTTGTCATACCATAATCCTAAGTTAATTGAACCACTCAAATACTTAAAGATTCTTTTAACAGCTAATAAATGGGTTCCTTAGGGTTAGCCTAATATCTAGCACACATACAAACACTGAACAATATATCTGGCCTACTAGCAGTTAAATACAATAAAGATCCTATCATGCCTCTATACAGTTTTACATCAACACTCTTATCACTACTATAAGAATCTAATCTATAAGAAGAGTTCATAGGTGTACTGACATATTTGGAAGTCTCCATACCAAATTTCTTTAATATTTCTTTGATGTACTTGCTTTGGCAAATGAAGATTCCATCATTGCTTTGCTTGATTTGTAGTCCGAGAAAATGATTTAACTCTTCTATCATGCTCATCTCAAACTCATCCTGCATAAGCTTTGCAAAGTCTTGACATAATAGTTCATTAGTAGCACCAAAAATAATGTCATCAACGTAAATTTGAATAATAAGCATATCATCATTTTCTCTTTTAATGAATAGTGTTGTATCAACATTTCCTCTAATCAATTTATTGCTAATCAAGAATTTACTTAATTGATCATACCACACTCGAGGGGCTTGCTTCAAACCATACAATGCTTTATTTAATTTGAAAACATGATTTGGAAACAAGTGGTTCTTAAATCCTGGTGGTTGTTCAACAAACACTAGTTCAGCAATATATTCAATTAGGAAAGCACTCTTAACATCCATTTGATATAACTTAAAAATTATAAAATATGCAAAAGCAAGTAATAATCTAATAGCTTCTAGTCTAGCAATAGAAGCATAAGTTTCATCAAAATCAATTCTCTCTTCCTGACTATAACCTTTAGCTACTAGTATTGCTTTATTTCTAACTATGTTACTATGTTCATCCAACTTATTTCTAAATACCCATTTAGTCCCAATAATTGGATGATCATGAGGTCTATTTACTAATGTCCTTACATTATTCCTTTCAAATTGGTTCAATTCATCATGCATAGCATTTATCCATTATATATCATCCTTAGCATCATCAAAACATTTAGGTTCAATATGAGAAACAAATGCTAAGTTATTATAAGTATTTCTAAATGAAGATCTAGTTGTAACACCTTGTGAGAGATCACCAATAATAAATTTATTTGGATAATTATGTACATACCTTCAACCTCTTTCTAGGTCAAAATTACCTTAAGGTTCTTTGAGATTTATTTTCTCTTGATCAACTTGAATAGTTGAGTCCTCCTTTTCTTCTAAAGTAAGTTCTTTCACTTGATTTTCTATTTCTCTTGCATCATCAATAATCTTTCTCTTCCTTGTTGGAAGATCATTAGTTTCATCAAATGCAACATGAATTAATTCTTCAACTACTAAGGTACTTTTATTGAAAACTCTATAAGCTCTACTAGAAGAAGAGTAGCCAAGAAAAATACATTCATCAGATTTTGTATCAAATTTATCAAGATTAGATTTTCCATTATTCAAGATAAAACATCGACATTCGAAAATATGAAAATATGCAATATTGGGTTTTCTATTTTTGTAAAGCTTATATGGGGTCTTTTTTCAAAATAGGTATAATCAAAGCTCTATTCAAAATATAACATGAGATGTTGATTGCTTTAGCCCAAAAGTACTTTGGAAGATTGCTCTCACATAATATGGTACGAAAAATTTCTTTCTGCCATCCCATTTTGTTGAGGTGTCTTAGGTGCAAAAAAAATTATAATTAATGCCATGGTCATTGCAAAAACTTTCAAAGAAATGATTTTCAATTCTTTTTCATAGTCACTCCGAATTGATAAAATCGAAACTCCCTTTTCATTTATTATCTTTTTGAATAAATTTTGAAATGCAAAAAATGTTTCATATTTTCTAGCTAAGAATAAAATCCAAGTAAATCAAGAGAAATCATCGATAATTACAAAGCCGTAGCACTTACCTTCTGGACTTATAGTTCTAGTCGGCCCAAATAAATTCATATGCAATAATTCCAATGGTCTAGTAATTGAAATCATATTTTTTGATTTAAATAAAATTCTAGTTTGTTTTCTAAATTGGCATGAATCATAAATCTTATCTTTTTAAATTTAATTTTGGTAAACCTTTGACCAAATCCTTTTTAAATAATTTTAAAAGAAAATCCATACCAAGATGTGCAAGTCTACGATGCCATAACCAACTAGATTCATCAACATTAGCATTCATAGCAACTAGACAATCAAAATCATGGTCATTTAAATCATTCAAATTAACAATATAAACATTTTCGTGCCTATGACCAATGAATTTCATGCAATTGTCAGCAGGATTAGAAACAATGCAAACAGATGATTCAAAAATCACTTTAAAACTTTTATCACACAATTAACTAATACTTAATAGATTATGCTTTAAGCCACTAACTAATAAGACATTATCAATAAGTATGAGGTGTGACACCAATTTTACCAATGCCAATGATTTTACCTTGGCCATTGTCTTCAAAGGTAGCCATACCTCCATCTTTAGCCTCCAAAGTGATGAATCCATGTGTCTCAAACATCCGCTATCAAGATATCACTTTCTTTTAGATCCACAGGTTGCAAGATACACCTGCAAATACAATGTCATGTTTTATTTTTAGGTACTCAAGCTTTCTTAGAACCTTTGGGGTTAGTCAATATAGTTTCTTTTGGAACCCAAACCTTTTTAATGTTACCACATGCATAGGACTTGTGTCCCTTTAAGCCACATTTAAAACAAGTAATATTAGATGATTGATTAGCATGTACAAAAATATTTTTTAAAAACTTTTGTTTTCCAAGGGGATTATAACCTAAACCGACTATATCAAAAACAACTTTTTGGCTATCTAAAATCATATTTAGTTTCAAAGAACTCAAAGTAAATTTATCTACTATAGGTTTAAGCCTATCTACTTCAGATTTTAAATCCTTGTTTTCTTTCTTTAAAGATTTATTTTCTTCAAGGTATTTAGTGTTTTCTAAAACTAAGTTTTGCATTTGATTATTCAAATCTTTGTTTTTGAAACTATGATTAGCAAAATCATCTGTTAATTCATAAAATGCATCATGTAGTTCTTTAAATGAAAAATCATCAAGAAAACTAGAACTTACCTCTTTGTTGTCCACCAGGAAGCAAAGATTAGCTACTTCATTCTTTTCTTCTTCCTCGAAGCTTGAATTTTCACTGTCACTCCAAGTAGCCATCATTGCCTTCTTCTTAAACTTCTTAGGACCTTTCTTGAGTTGTGGGCATTCAGATTTGAAGTGTCCCAATTTTTTGCATTCATAACATATAATTTCTTTTCCTTTTCTTTGTTTCCATCTCCTTTCACAAAAGGTTTTCTTTGTCCTCCAAACTTCCTTCTTTTCATAAACTTCTTAAAGTTCTAGTAATGAGGGCCATGTCCTCATTATCACTATCCTCCAAAGATTCATCAAACTCTTCCTTTTGATCAGAAATTTTAAGAGCCATTGTTCTCCTTCTTTTTGATTCATCCTCATCACTATGTTGCTTAACTAGAAGTTCATAAGTCATGAGGGATCCCAATAATTCTTCCAAAGTTAAAGAATTTAGATCCTTTGCCTTTTGAATAGCAGTAACTTTGGCCTTCCAAGACCTAGGAAAAGACCATAATACCTTCCTCACAAGATCAGCATTAGAATATAATTTACCAAGGCTTTTAAGCCCATTAATAATATCAGTAAATCTAGTAAATATATCAAAAATTGATTCACTAGAGTCCATCTTAAATAATTCATATCTATGAACAAGCATATTTATCTTACACTCCTTCACTTGATTGGTACCCTCATGGGTAACCTCTAACCTATCACATATCTCTTTAGCAGATAAACAAGTAGACATGCGATTAAACTCATTAGCATCTAATGAACAATACAAAACATTCATGGCCTTAGCATTTAGCTAAGCCAACTTTTCATCATATTCAGCCCATTTCATTTTTGGCTTGGAAATCTCCATGTCATTTAATCTAGTCGTGGGTGTGTGTGGACCATTTACTATGGTACTCCATAGATCATAGTCAAGTGCTTGGATGAAGATTTTCATCCTAGCTTTCAAATAACCATAGTTTGTGCCATTAAATAGAGGTGGCCTATTTGTGGATTGTTCCTCACTCAATAAGGTTGTCATAATCTTTAGCCCTAAAGATTTTTAGGGCTTAACAACAAGAGCACCTGCTCTGATACCACTTATTGCTCAGATGTAGCAATCCAAAAGGGAGGTAAATTGGGTTTCTTAAAAATTAATTAGCTAGAAAATATGTGCTCTTATATTTTCTTTCGCTAATAATTAACATGTAGTGATGCGAGGCGAATATGCAAATAGTCACAAGAATAACATAATCAAACACACCAAGATTTAATGTGGTTTGGCGCCAAACCCAACACCTACGTCCACATCGCAAGAAACTCTTGGGAATCCACTAAATACCACAGCCTACCTGGCTAGCAAGCTTGTTTTCGGACACAAGCAAGCCTTACAAATATACTTCTGGGTAGATATATATCTATGTTTCACAACTGTGAAACAAATCAAAGCATAATGAATACAATGTTTAATATAAGATGCTCCTAATAAATGAGTAGATAAATAATAAGATATACTTAGCAACTTGAAGAGTTCAACACTAGATAGCTTCTTGCTTTAATAGCGCAGCAATAATAGTGAAGCTTTTGTGGATGCTTTGAATTCTCTTCTAAGAGGATTGTTGAAGCTTGAACACCACTTCAAGAATCAGCAATAAATGCACTTTGGTGGCTTTGAAACAATCAATGTAACGCTCCAATATACCTCTCTTACAAACAATAAAACTCTCTCTCTAATGATATTTCTCACAATATTTTTACTAATTTTTTTTTTCTTTTCCCACATTCACTGTTGAATCACTGTTCAATAGATCTATTTATAACCAATATAGAAAAATAGAGCCATTACATGAACATTGTAAAATAGAATGAGAGAGAGAGAACAATACTTGGCAAGCTTAGCTAAGTAGTCTGACCGTCCAAGATAAAAATCCGATTGCCTAACTCCAGAGTTTAGATGCCCAAGTGAAGAAATTAGAAGCCCAACAATAGAAGCTAGTTTGCGATAAAAGAACACTAGGGAAGAGTTGGCAGCCCAACTTTGAATCCAGTAGCCCAACTTTCAAACTAGTAGACCAGGAGGAAAAGTTGGCAGCCCAGCCAAGCCAATTATCAAACCAACTTTTTGGTCAAGAATGCCGCCAGGGAGGCAACTGATCACCATGAAAAATTAGCAGCCTAATTCCAAGACTTGGCAGACTAAATTTATGAACCAAGGAGTCAAACCAAATGCAATGTAAAATTGGCAGCCCAACTCCAAAATCCGACATACTAGTTTTGTGAACCAGGGAGCCAAATTGAATGCAATGTAAAATTAGCAACCCAACTCCAAATTCTGGCAATCCAACTTTTAGATAAAAAATTAGCTAAGAAAACCAACCAAATTCCACATAAAACTGGCAGCCCAAGTCATATATTAGCAGTCCACTTTTTGACAAAAGAATGCTAGGGAAACACCAACCAATTTCCACAAAAAATCAGCAGCTCAAATCATAGATTAGCATACCAACTTTTAAGAGCCTTAACCAGAAAGCTAACAGCAGAAAGCCTCACAAAATTAGCAGCCCAAATCCTAGACTTGGTAGGCTAATTTTAGAGCAATAAAAACCAAGGAGCTATCAGCCGAGTGCTTCTCAAAATTAGCAGCCCAAGTCCCAAACTAGCAGACCAAATTTTAAGAGTCAGGCATCCAACCGAAGGCAACGGAAAATTGGTAACCCAATTTCACAAATTGACAGACTAAATTCTAAGAGCTAGGCATCCAACCGAAGGCAACAGATAATTGATAGTTGAAAGACAAAAATCGGTATCGAATAAACACCCTTTAAATATTCTTTGGAAAACATTTAAAATAACATAGAGTTTTAAATAAGAACTTGTAAGACGATTAAATCCAATTCAAGATAATGCAAATATAATTGAACTTAAAAGTCATTTTGTCAAACAAAACATTCAAACATAAAACATATAAAAATCATCCAGTGATTATAAAATCCAAATAATAATTTACTTACTACTATCATATTTACATTACCTGTATTACCTTTCACTTTGAATCATAATATACCTTAAGCTACAGCAAGTGTTATTCTTTTATGATGAGTAACCTGATGCAGGGCCGGTTCGCATGCAAGTAAATTTTATTTGATTAATGATTGTAGTTGATTAGTCTTCCAAAGTAATAGCCTAAGAGGGATTCAGGAAAACTCACAGTAACTTTGCACGCGAAACAGTTCAACAGAAAAGTAAAGAAGAAAGACTATCGAGGCTAGGAAGCCCCGATAGGGCTTGCTCTCCTTCAATAAAGTTACTAGTAGATTAGAGGGGGTGTACCTAGCATAAGGGAAAGAACAAAGTGCTGAAGGGATCGCTCTGCCTGGCGGATGCACCCTAGATGACCAAGCCCCAAGCCCATGGATCTGCGGCCAAGTATTCGCTATCCTGGATGATGATCACCTTGAATTCTGAATTCATGGCTACTGAGTGATCTGCAAGATCACCATACAAGGGCTAATAATAAAAGAGAAAAACATAATAAAGGTAAAGAGATGAAGAAAAAGTGAAGAAGGAGGTGAAGGCGACCAAGGGTCTTTGGGCATCCCCAGAATGGGGCAAGGCAGTGGATAGGGCTCTTGGGCGGCTGCTTGGAGGGATATAAGGGGCAGCTAGGGTTTGGGGCATCCCCTGATGGATGGCAAGAAGGCAGCTAGGGTTTAAGGTTGGACGGCTTGGATGCAGGCATGCACAGGAGCAAGAACACAAGAACACTAAGGAAAACATGACTCCAAATATCTGATTGTATTGATGATTGAAAGTTTCGATACTTTTTTTTTATACAAGAGGGTCTCTTTTATAGGATAAGAGACTTGGGGCCCAAGTAAATACAAATATGGAAATAAAAGAGGTGTCCCTTTTCATGAAAGAAAATTTAAAATAATTTCAAATTGGTGCCCACTTTCTTCCTAAAATATGGATTAAGTGGTGCCCTTTGAATTTGAATACATGAAAGAAAATTCAAAATTCAATAATTTGGGGTGGCCATATTGGGCATCCTTCACTTGCTTCTTTGGACTGAATTCAGGGTTGAAATTTTTAAAAAAACTGGGTGGCAATATGGGCATCCTTCACTGCTGTAATTTAGGGCTAAAAATTCAAATCTGAATGACATGCATTTGGGCGTCCCTTCACAGCTTCTATATCTAGGCCTTGTCTTCTTCTCCCATACTGGTATCTTCTCTTGTAAGCTAAATAAACTTACTACAGGACTCATATTAAAATAAATTAAACTGAACAAGATTTAAATTAAAATAAACTAAACTAGATGGGACCCAAATTAAAATAAACTAAACCTAATTTTGTAACTCAAGATTTAAATCCTGGTGCCCGCACCAATTCTTCCAGGATAGGAAGAACTCGACCCCATCGAGTATGGGTCATTCTGGCTCTGGTATCTCTCTAGTAGGTCTGGGTCAAGGTACTGCAAGTCCTCTCGAGTAATCCATGAATCATCAGATTCGGAGCAACCCTACCATCGGACCAGATAGTGTTGATAACCATGGTTCTGAATTGTAATGGCTTGATCGTCTAGGATACGCTCAATCCACTCTCCTCGCTCAGGAAAAATTGGTAGTGGACACTCTTGAGTAGGTTTGCTTATGAAAGGAGTGTTAGGTCCAAAGTAACTAGGAATCACTATCAGTTCCCTATACTCTACTATGTCTGCAATATTGAAGGTTGAGCTAATGTCCCAATCCGAGGGCAGACCTAGCACATAGGTATTGGGTCCTACCTTCTCTATCACTTTAAAGGGGCCAGCTCCATGAGCATGAAATTTCTTAACGATCCCTGGTGGGAACCATTCAGGCCTAACCCTAACCATGACAGAATCCCCTACACCGAACTCTTTGGCTCTCCTTCGAGAGTTAGCCAGTTTTTTATAAGTTTCATTACTTAGATTTATTTTATGGCTAATGTTTTATGTAAGTCTCTGATATGATGTGCAAATGCTTGTGCGGACTCTGAGACTCGTGTGTGGAGGGGTAAAGGAATTAAATCAAATGGACGATTAGGCTTGTACCCATGGACTATCTCAAATGGACTCTTGCTCATAGACCTGTTCACTGAGTTATTGTAGGCGAACTCTGCATGAGGTAGCAATAAATCCCACGTCCCTAGGTGTTCACCTATAAGGCACCTAAGAAGGTTTCCTAAACTACAATTCACCACTTTAGTTTGTCCATCCATTTGGGGGTGAAAGGATGTAGAAAAATTAAGTTTGGTCCCTAACAGATGCCATAGCGTTTTTCAAAAGTAGCTGGTGAACCTAACATCCCTATCAGAAATAATGGTCTTGTGTAGGTCATGGAGCTTGACCACACTGTCTAAGAAAAGTCATGCTACCTTAGATGCACCAAAGGTGTTGGCCCAGATGGCAACCCAAGAGGTGGGGGATGAATTGGGTTCTTTACAAAATTTAACACTTTGAAAACAATTTGATTGATGTGAAAGTGCCCAAGTAAAGTGAATTAATAAAAGCTAAGCACAATATGATAGAGAGAGAGAGAGAGACAAATGCACAATAAACACACAAAGATTTATAGTGGTTCGGTGTTAGCCACACCTACGTCCACTCCCAAGCAACTCTTGGGTTCACACTATAATCCCCTGATTACAGTTGAGTTGTTTTATAAGATTCCTATTCGAACTTGTTGTTTTACACGGGGTCACAACAAACCTAGCCGGTTTTTATAGGTTCACAAGTACAAAACCTTAACCCAAGCTAAACTTAACTTGTCCCGAGGTAAACTACCTCAACTAATTCAATCCCCCTGATTGAATTAGCGAACAACAATTCAAAATAAAGTTTACAATTCAAAAGCTCCTTAATTGAGCAAATAAACAATGTAAATAGACAAGGATTAGAAAAGCCTGATTGAAGCAATCTGGATGTAAGTATTTCTTCTTTTCTTCTTTTCCTCTTCTCTTTTGAATGGATGAACCAAGCTTCAGCTCTGATTCTTGACAGAAATTCATTGAAGAGAATGTTAGGAAATAAGGCTTTTGCTCTTCTTCTTTCTCCTTTGAAAATCCTTCGATTTTGATCTTTGAGGGCTTTGGATTTCTCTAGAAACTCTCTTCAGATGATAGGCATGGACTTAGAGATTACTCTTTAAAATTTCTTTCTTTTTCACTGGATATTTTCTTGATATTTTTCTTTTTTTCACTCCATTTTAGAACGGTCGGATATCCCCTTTATATAGATTTTCAATCCGAGATTAGGTGAAAAAATAGCCGTTGAAATGTACCTTGATGAGTTCTCCACGCAAGAAAATAGATCCATTGAGAAGTAGGTGAGAAAAAATAGCCGTTGGAGCTGATATGTCACTTTTGAAAATCATCCTCTGACAAGTTGGAGTCGGCTCCAACTTTTCAGGTGTTGGCTCCAAATCGGGTTTCCAAAAATAGCAAAAAGTAAATCGACGTGGAGTCGGCTCCCACTTTACAAAGTGTCGACTCATCGCTGTCTGGAGTCTGCTCCCGATCCTGAGGTGTCGGCTCCAAGAATTGCTCCTAAAAACATAGTCTCTATAACTCAGGTTAGAGTCGGCTCCAAAAATTTATGTGTCGGCTCTGGCTTCTGAAGCAGAAATAGTTCTCTGTATCTCATGTTGGAGTTGGCTCCCGACTGTTAGGGTATCGGCTTCAAACCGTGCCAAAAATTCTGAACTGTTCCGGTACGCTTTGAAGTCGGCTCGAGACTGTTAAGGTATCAGCTCTAACTTCTAAACTTTTTTATAATCCATTAAAATTCAATTCAAAACTGATTTCCATATACCTTTTGAATAATTAATCGTTCTTAATTCCTGAAACACTTATCAAATTTATCAGAAACACAATGAATATACTCATGGCTTTTGTTAATCATCAAAATTAATAATTGGGTAAATAATTTCTCAATAATTTTTCAACAATCTCCTCCTTTTTGATGATGACAAAAATATTGAGTATATAATAATCAATTAATGCATAATTATCAAAACATTCTAAATTAAGGTTAAGCTCCCCCTTAATGAGGTAGCTCCCCCTATGTTGGTGCATATGTTAAGTCTATTGAAATTCTATTCCTTTTGACATTAATTCCTTTCAACATGCATACTATTAAGTCCTTTTAACATGCATATTTGAAGTACTATTCTCCTTCATTCTTTTAATTGCTTAACATGCATATACGTATATCATTGCATATACATATATTCTTCCATCACTTTTATGCATATACAAATACCTCTTTCTTCCCCTTTTTTGTAATCAACAAAAAGGTTTAGAAGAAGGTTCATTAAGGCTTAAATTAACAACAACTATAGAAATTAAGTACATCAACATCAAACATAATCTTAAATCAAACTTCAAAACATTCAAAATTTAATATTCATTAAATATTGAAACATTACATCAAAATGTTCATTACATCATTCAACAAAGTATCAAAATGTTTACTTCAATATATTTCGTTACTTCATTCATATAAACATTCTATTACATCAAAAAGCAAACTAAACATCAAAATCAAAATCTAAGAAGTCTCTTAAGTTTTTCTAGGATCTTTCCCATGCCACTTTCTTGTATCTTCATAAAGTCATTTAACTTTTTCTCTACCAAGGAAGTAGCAATAGACACCTTCTCCTGTAGCTCCGCATTACATTTGGAATAAGTCTCAGAGTCTCCTCAATATCCTTGATTTTATCAAAAATTTGCATTAAATCAATTTTCAAGGCCTTCGAAGAACTACTGAAGGATGACTCAATCTTGTTCACTTTATCTTCCAAAGAGTAATAGAGCTCTCTTATACTTAAAAGTCTATTGTCCAATTTAATTTTTTTTTTTTTCTTCATGATTAGCAAAAAGCTCCTTTAGCTGCTCCATTTGAATTGCAAAAAACCAGTAGAAGTGGAAATAGGAATAGGTGTCAGTGCAGGTGGTGAAGGTACTACAGGAGGTGCTGGTGGTGGTGAAGGATGTCTCATAGAAGGTCCAGCCTCTGAAGGACCAGGCGCAGTAGCTTCAGCTGCCCTATCATATGAGTATCCCTTCCTCTCCCATTGTCCATTCACCTTCACAAACCCATACGGTGCACAGTTGCAATGCTATAATAGTCTGTATGTCTAAGGTTCTTCATAGGCTCACTATTAGAAATAACTACACCTTGATTTTGAAAGGCCATGGTTAATATCATGTCATAAGGTAAAGTTGATCTTTTCTTATTACCAGCCTCTGCCATGTACCATATCATCCCAACAAGATTAATAGGCTGACCAGTCAAAACACAGTCCATAATCAAAATGTCTCGCTCCAAGACATACTCAAATCGACCAGTCTTTGGGAAAAGAATTCTACTACAAATATTGTGTAATAACCTAAGCTCCAAAGGCAATTGATTTGCTCTAATTTCCTCAAAATCAGTAACCTTCCTTCCAAGCATTCTTGATAGAGCCACTGCTCTCTCACTATGTGAAGTAGCAGTTAATCCAATAACCGGAATCTCCAAAAGATTTCAAGAATCTCCGAAGTCAAGTGAATCCTTTTTCCTCTTACATAACTTACGATTCCTCCATCTCCTCTAGATAGATTATGATAAAATTCTTTAACTAGGGCAGGATAAGTTGGAACATCAAGTGAACAAATCTTCTCCCCTCCTAACTCCTTGAGCTGTCGTCCAACAGAGAAACCCTCGGCTTCAAAGAAGTGAAAATCTACTTTCCTACCCATTGTGATAACTCGGCCAGCTAGGGTGTCAACCTGAGGTGAAGATGGACTTGGGATTGCGCTCGGAGTGGAAGCGGATGAAGTGGAGGACGAACTTGGAGAGGGCTGCCATGTCGGATGCCTCATGGTCCGTCTCCCTGTCGTCACCGAAGCCCCAAGCACATATCCTCTATGTTTGGGTGCCATAGGATGCTAGTGGATGAAGGATTTGAGAGATTTAGAGTTTTGGAAGAGTGGGAAAGAGTTTGAAAGAGATTGGAGTCGATTAGAATGGGAAAGGTGTTGACTCTGCCCTAATAAAGTCAAGCTGGGACCACTTAGAGTCAGCTCCCGCAAAGCGAGGTGTCGGCTCCAAGTCGCTAACACAGTCAATGCCTGAAGTGGAGTCGACTCTGAAAAGGCAGGTGTCGGCTCCAAAATCTCAGACAAAACTGGAGTCGACTCCGATAACAGAGGTCGGCTCCAAGACAGTTTCAGTGAAAAAATAAGAGTTTCAAAGAATCTAAAACTTGTCCGGAATGTCATCAAATTTTGGATAAATCAACTTTGGAATGTGATGAATCAAGGGGTTCAAATATCTAGATAATTTTCCTTAAAATCACAAGAAAATTAAAAAAAAATGATTGAATTATAGATAATCATTCCTAGGAGATTTAAAATTCATTCCAATGGATCACAAACTCCTAATTCTCCTCTAAGATAATAAATCTCTCTTCACTTAGGGGTTTTGTAAAAATGTCAGCTAATTGTTCATCAGTACTAACATAATCAAGACAAATATCATTATTAGCTACATGTTCTCTAATAAAATGATATCTAATTTCAATGTGTTTAGTTCTTGAGTGTTGTATAGGATTTTTAGTTAAGTTTATTGCACTAGTGTTATCGCATCTAATTGGTATTTTATCAAGTGTTATACATAATCTTCAAGTTGTCGCTTAATCCAAAGGATTTGAGCACAATAACTTCCAGCTGCAACATATTCAGCTTCAACAGTTGATAATGCAACCGAATTTTGCTTTTTGCTAAACCAAGAGATTAAGTTACTTCCTAAAAATTAGCATGCACCACTTGTACTCTTTCTATCCAATTTACAACCAGCATAATCAAAATCAGAATATGCAATCAAATTTAATGTTGAGTCTCTAGAATACCATAATCCTATATTTTTAGTTCCATTTAGATATCTAAGTATTCTTTTTACTGCAATTAAGTGAGATTCTTTAGGTTCAAATTGAATCGTACACATAAACCACTGCAAACATAATATCAGGTCTACTTGCTGTTAAGTAAAGTAGAGAACCTATCATACCTCTATAATATTTTTGATCAATAGGCTTACTATCTTCATCTTTATCTAGTTTGCATGAAGGACTCATTGGTGTTTCAAGAGTTTGACTAGTTCCATACCAAACTTCTTGAGAATTTCTTTTGTGTACTTTGTTTGGTTGATGAAAATTTTCTCTTTCTTGCTTGATTTGTAGTCCAAGGAAGAAGTTGAGTTCTCCATCATGCTCATCTCGAATTCACCCTGCATTAACTTTGCAAATTCTTGACACAAAAGATTGTAAGTAGCACCGAATACAATATCATCTACATATATTTGTACTACCAATAAATCTTTATCTTTTCTTTTCAAAAATAGGGTTTTATCAACATTTTCTCTAGAAAAGTCATTTTCAATTAGAAATTTGCTTAATCTATCATACCAAGCTCTAGGTGCTTGTTTTAAACCATAAAGTGCTTTGTGTAATTTAAAAACATGATTTGGAAATTCATGATCTTCAAAACCTGGTGGTTGTTCTACAAAAACTTTCTCATTTATAAAACCATTTAAAAATACACTTTTAACATCCATTTGAAATAAATTAATGTTCATATGACATGCAAATGCAAGTAATAATCTAATTGCTTCTAATCTAGCAACAGGTGCAAAAGTTTCATCAAAATCAATTCCTTCTTCTTGATTATATCTTTTGCAACTAATCTAGCTTTATTTTTAATTACAATGTCATTTTTATCTAATTTATTTCTAAATACCCATTTAGATCCTATAACAGAATGACCTTTGGGTCTATCAACTAAGAACCATACATTATTCCTAGTAAATTGATTTAATTCTTCTTGCATAGCTAACATCCAATTACTATCTTTTTCAGTTTCTTCAATAGTTTTGGGTTCTATGTGAGATACAAATGCAAGATGATTATTGATATTTCTCATTGATGATCTAGTTCTTACACCTTGAGATGGATCACCTATGATTAAATCCTTAGGATGACCATAAGCATATCTCCAATCTCTAGGTAGATCTACATCATTACGAGTAGTATCAATAACATCATCCTTAGGTGAGCCATCATCTTTAGCTTCTGGTTCATGGTCTGAAGATACATCTATATTCAATTTTTAATATCTCTTTCAAGCAAATTTGTATCTTCCTCATCATCAATCTTTTCAAAACTTGATGCTAAAGACTCATCAAATACTACATAAATTGACTCTTCTACAATTAAATACTTCTTGTTAAATACTCTATAGGCTTTACTAGATGTAAAATATCCTAAGAATATGCCTTCATCAGATTTTGTGTCAAACTTCCCAAGATTGTCCTTACCATTATTATGAATAAAACATTGACGATCAAATGCATGAAAATAACTAATGTTAGGTTTCCTATTATGCCATAATTTATAGGGAGTTTTCTTAAGGATTGGTCTAATTAAAGCTCTATTTAAGATGTAATATGCTGTGGTTATAGCTTCCGCCCAGAAGTACTTTGGGAGTTGGCTTTCACATAGCATGGTACAAGCCATATCTTCTAATGTTCTATTTTTTCTTTCTACGACTCTATTTTGTTGTGGTGTTCTAGGTGCAGAAAATTATGATGAATGTCATTTTCAATACAAAAATTTTCAAATAAATAATTTTTAAATTCTGTTCCATGATCACTTCTAAGAGACACTATGGTAGTATTTTTCTCATTTGTGACTTTCTTGAAGAATTTCAGAAATATCAAGAAAGTCTCATCTTTGTGAGCTAAGAACAATACCTAAGTGTATAGAATAATCATCTACTATTACAAGACCATATTTCTTTCCTCCTAGACTAGTGGTTCTAGTAGGTCCAAAAAGGTCCATATGAAGTAGTTCAAGTGGCCTAGTAGTTGAAATAATGTTTTTAGATTTGAAAGAATTTCTAGTTTGTTTTCCATATTGACATGCATCACAAATTCTATTGTTTTCAAAATCTAACTTTGGAAGTCCTTTAACTAAATCCATTCTAATTAATTTTAAAATTAAGTGTGTGCTTGCATGACCTAATTTACGATGCCATAGCCATCCAATCTCATTTACCTTAGCATTATCAGCAATTAAGCAATGGTTACTAGTGGACAAATTATCTAAATCAATTAAGTATACATTGTCATTTCTATTTCCAACAAATATAATGCTATTGTCAATGGGATTAAAACAGTGCAGATAGAAGCTTCAAATGAAATTTGAAACCTTTATCACACAGTTGGCTAATGCTAATTAAATTATGCTTTAAACCATCAACATATAAAACCTTTTCAATAAAGGTAGATGGAGTTATTTGAATTTTACCAAGACCCATAATTTGACCTTTGCCATTGTCTCCAAAAGTAACAACTCCTCCTCTTTTATCTTCAAGGTGATGAATTGCTCCTTATCACCCATCATGTATCTTGAGCAGCCACTATCAAGATACCACTTTCTTTTTGATCCTTTGGCCAAAGACACTCCTGCAAGATAATCAAATCTTTTGTTTAGGTACCCAAGCTTTCTTGGGTCCTTCATGGTTAGTAGCAATAAATATTATTCCTTTTGGAACCCATATTTTCTTTCCTTTAAGTACTAAATTCTTATTAGATTTTATGAAATTGCATTCATACGATTTATGTCCATTTTTGTTACAGAGATAACATGAAATATCATTTTCTTCACAAAGAAATTGTTGACATATTTTTGTTTCATGTGAGGTCTATATCCTAGTCCAGCTTTATCAAATACAACTCTTTGATTACTTAAAAGCAAATTTAGTTTTTCTGAGCTATATATAAATTTATCAACAATAATCTTATATTTATCAATTTCTTTCTTCAAATTAATATTTTCATTAGATATTGATTCTTTTTCTTTTAGAGAATCTTTCTTTTTTGATTTTAAATTTTTAACTTCAAGAATTAGTTTATTTTCTCTTGGAGAAGATTTAAATTTTCAGTTTTCAAAGATTTATTTTTCATTCTCAAAATTTTGAAATCACTAACTAATTTATTAAATGCATCATATAATTCATCAAATGTAAAATCATCATGGGTTTTGAAATTTATCTCATTTTCATCATTTGCCATGAAGCATATGTTTACAACTTCTTTTGATCTTCTTCGAATGAAGATTCTTCACTATCACTCCAAGTTATAACATAGGCTTTCTTCTTCTTCTTGTAACCCTTCTTTAGTTGAGGACATTTAGATAAAAATGTCCCGGCTTCTTACATTCATAACATATCAAGGGTTCTTTTTCTTTATCTTTATCCCTTTCTTTTTCTTTTTCTCTTCTATTTTGATTCCAGATTTTCTTTTGTGGAAGTATCTCCTTCTTTGCATAAACTTTGTAAATTTCTTTGCAAGAAGAGCTGTTTCATCATCTTCATCATCATCTTTACTGCTGCTCTTCTCATTTTCTGCAGCCTTGAGAGCTATTGTTCTCTTCTTCTTAACATCTTCTCTTGATGTTGCTTTATTGTCAGCTCATGGGTCATTAAGGATCCAAGTAGCTCCTCCAAAGGTAGAACATTTAAGTATTTGGCTTCTTAGATTGCAGTTACTTTAGGTTCCCACGTTTTGGAAGAGATCTAAGAATTTTGCGCACCAATTCATAATTAGTATAAGTTTTATCAAGACTTTTCAAACCATTAACAATATCAGTGAATCTAGTGTACATGCATGTGATTGATTCAGTTTGTTCCATGCTAAACAATTCATATTTATGCACTAGAATGTTAATTTTGGATTCTTTTACTTGATTGGTACCCTCATGGGTAACTTCTAATTTATCCCATATTTCTTTGACTGAAATGCAAGTAGAAATTCTGTTGAATTTATTTGCATCTAAAGAACAATATAAGACATTCATGGCTTTGACATTGAGCTGAGCCATTTTTCTATCATTCTCATTCCAATCCCTTTCGGGCTTAGGAACAATAGAACCATCTACCATGTGTGTGGGTGTGCTAGGTCCATTAATAATAACACTCCATAATTCATAATCTAAAGCTTGAATGAAAATCCTCATTCTTGCTTTCCAATATGAATAGTTAGTGCCACTAAACAAAGGTGGCCTATTGGTGGATTGACCTTCAGAAAAGGATGATCCAGCTTGGGCTGCCAATTGGATCTTTAGCTCTTGATTGTTAGATCAAGTTTAAATGAGCACAAGCTCTGATACCAATTGTTGGCCCAGATGGCAACCCAAGAGGGGGAGGTGAATTAGGTTCTTTAAAAAATTTAACTCTTTGAAACAATTTGCTTGATGTGAAAGTGCCCAAGTAAAGTGAATTAATAAAAGCTAAGCACAACATGATAAAGAGAGAGAGAGAGAGACAAATGCACGACAAACACACAAAGATTTATAGTGGTTCGGTGTTAGCCACACCTACGTCCACTCCCAAGCAACTCTTGGGTTCACACTATAATCCCCTGATTACAGTTGAGTTGTTTTACAAGATCACAACTCGAACTTGTTGTTTTACATGGGGTCACAACGAACCCAGCTGGTTTTTATAGGTTCACCAGCACAAAACCTTAACCCAAGCTAAACTTAGCTTGTCCCAAGGTAAACTACCTCAACTAATTCAATTCCCCGGATTAAATTAGCGAACAATAATTCAAAATAAAGTTTACAATTCAAAATCTCCTTAATTGAGCAAATAAACAATGTAAATAGACAAGGATTAGAAAAGCCTGATTGAAGCAATCTAGATGTGAGCTTTTCTTCTTTTCTTCTTTTCCTCTTCTCTTTTGAATGGATGAACCAAGCTTCAGCTCTGATTCTTGACAGAAATTTGTTGAAGAGAAAGTTGATGAAATAGGGCTTTTGCTCTTCTTCTTTTCTCCTTTGAAAATCCTCTGATTTTGATCTTTGAGGGCTTTGGATTTCTCTAGAAATTCTCTTTAGATGATAGGCATGGACTCAGAGATTTTTCTTTGAAATTTCTCTCTTTTTCACTGGATATTTTCTTGATATTTTTCCCATTTTTCACTCCTTTTTTGAACGATCGAATATCCCCTTTATATAGATTTTCAATCCGAGATTAGGTGAGAAAATAGCCATTAAAATATACCTTGATGAGTTCTCCACACAAGAAATAGATTTGTTGAGAAGTAGGTGAGAAAAAATAGTCGTTGGAGCTGATCTGTCACTTTTGAAAATCATTTTCTAACAGATTGGAGTCGGCTCCAACTTTTTAGGTGTCAGCTCCAAATCGGGTTTCCAAAAATAGCAACAAGTAAATCGACATGGAGTCGACTCCCACTTTACAAAGTATCGACTCATCGCTGTCTGGAGTCAGCTCCCGATCCTGAGGTGTCTGCTCCAAGAATTGCTCCTAAAATATAGTCTTTGTAACTTAGGTTAGAGTCGGCTCCAAAAATTTATGTGTCGGCTCCGGGTTCTGAAGCAGAAAATAGTTCTTTGTATCTCAGGTTGGAGTCGGCTCCCGGCTATTAGGGTGTCGGCTCCAAACCATGCCAAAAATCCTAAACTATTCGATACGCTCTGGAGTCGGCTCGAGACTGTTAGGGTGTCGGCTCTAACTTCTGAACTTTTTAATAATCTATTAAAATTCAATTCAAAACTGATTTCCATATACCTTTTGAATAATTAATCATTCTTAATTCCTGAAACACTTATCAAATTTATCAGAAACACAATGAATATACTCATGGATTTTGTTAATCATCAAAATCAATAATTGGGTAAATAATTTCTCAATAATTTCCTAACAAAAGGTTTGCAAACAAGGGATGAAGTGTGCCATCATAGAGAACCTATCGACCACTAAAAAGATGGAGTCATGCTTTTTCTAGGTCTTAGGTAATCTTAGAATGAAGTCCATACTGAAGTCTTGCCAAGAACAATCAGGCACTGGCAAAGGAGTATATAGACTAGTGTTTTACTTCTACTGTTTTACAATGGCACAAGTTTGACATCGGGCTACTATCAGGGCAACGAGCCTTTTTAATTCTGGCCAGTAAAATTGGTTCTCTATCACTAGGATAGTCTTATCTCTTTCAAAATAACCAGCTAATCCTCCAGCGTGCATGTCCCAGACTAGGAACTCTCTAAGTGACGTCCTAGGGATACAAAGTCTATTGCCCCTAAAAAGGTAACCATCCTGGATGGTATAATCTCTATTGGTACTGGATGGTCCTAGCCGAAGGATCTTATGAATTTCACCAAAGTCAGGGCAGGTCTCATACTCATCTTTTATCCAGTTGAACCCTATAACTTCGGTGCTAACAGTACTCAACAACAAAGACTTATGACTTAGGACATCTGCTACCTTATTTTCTATCCCGGCACGGTGTTTCAAGACAACAGTGTATGCCTGAATGTATTCACCCCATTTTCCATGCCTAGAATTGAGCTTCTTTTAGGAGTTCATAAATCAGAGTGCCTCATGATCAAAAAATAATACAAACTCCTACGGCAATAAGTAATGTCTCCAATACTTAAGGGCCTATACTACCGCATAGAATTTCTTATCATAGGTGGAATATCTAAGTTTAGCTTCATTTAGTTTTTCACTAAAGAAAACTATGGGGTAATTTTTTTGGCTTAACGCTCCACCTATGCCTACTCCTGATGCATTGCACGCAACTTCAAACACCTTAGAAAAGTCTGAAAGTCTAAGTACGGGTGCATGAGTCGTCCTATCCTTAAGCTCTAGGAAGGCCTTATTAGCTGACTTAGTCGACTCAAAATTATCCTTTCTAATATAATCAGTGATGGGTGAGACGATGGTGCTAAATCCCCTAATGAATCTCCTGTAAAAGGTTGCTAGGCCATGGAAGCTACGAACATCATGGACATTCATGGGTACTGGCCACTCTACGATCGACCTAACCTTTTCAAGATCTGCTGAGACACCTTCTGTGGTTACCACAATACCTAGAAAGATAACCCTATGTGTCATTAAATCATACTTCTTAAGGTTTGCATAAAGGCTATTCTCTCTAAGGGTCTGACAAATTAATCTGAGATGGTTAAGATGATCCTCTTTGGTCTTGCTATTAATTAATATATCATCAAAATAGACCACTAAAATTTTTTCCATGTACTCTTTCTGGACCTAGGTCATAATTCTCATGAATGTACTAGATGCATTTGAAAGCCCAAAAGGTATCACGACCCATTCAAACAGACCATCTCTAGTCTTAAATGCAGTCTTCCACTCATCCTCTGGTCTAATTTTAACCGATGGTAACGACTCTTAAGGTCTATTTTGGAAAAGATGGTGGTACCCGCCATTATGTCTAACATGTTAGCTAATCTAGGGATAGGAAACTTATATTTGATAGTGATTTTGTTGATGGCCCTACTGTCCATGCACATTCTTCAGGTACCATCCTTCTTAGGGTTAAGAGTGCAGGAACTATACAGGGCTTAAGCTCTCCCTAATGAATCCTTTCCTAAGTAATTCTTCCACCTATTTCTATAGTTCTTGATGCTCAGTGGGGCTCATCCTATAATGGGGATGGTTTGGGAGGGTGGATCCTGGGATCAGGTCAATGGCGTGTTGGATGTCTCTCAAGGGTGGTAACTGATCAGGCAACTCTTCAGGAAAGACATCCTTAAATTCCTCTATGGTCTTAATTACTTTAGTGGGTTGTTCCTTTTGGACTGATTCATGGATCTCTTTAGTGGTCAAAATCCAAATAGAGTTACCCTCAGTGATGTCCTTTTCTAATTCCTTAGCTTTAATCAGATTAACTCTTAGCTTGATATCATTAAGACTACTAGATCCTTTCTTGATTGAGTCCCTAGGTGGAACTGAATGTATTACATACTTGTTTCTATTGTGTTTAAAAGAGCAGATGTTGGATTGACTAAACAAGGTGGCATCATGATCGTAAAGCTAAGGTTGACCTAATATAATACTACTAACACCCATAGGAATTACATCGCACCCAATCTTTTCTTCATAATTTTGCAATTTGATTAGTATTTGGCATCTAGACTTGACTGGAATAGAGGTGGAATCTACCCACGAGACCTTATAGGGACTAGGATGAGGAATAGTGGTCAATCCTAATGATTTAACTGTATTGGCAGAAATGGTATTGACACAACTTTGGCTATCAACTATTATCTTGAGTACCTTATCCCCTATCTTAACAAAAGTCTATAGGATGTTAGTTCTATGCCAATCTTTCTGGTCCTTAGTTTGAGTCTGGGTCAAGATACATCTAACCACTCCTAGTAGATCTTCAGAATCAAATGTTTCCTCATCTCCATCGTACTCATCTATTAGATGGGTATCAGCCTCATAGACCTCTTCCTCAGGCTCAACTAGGGGCTCGAACTCAGTCTCAGGTAACTCATCTATATGAAGGGATCTGACTGGGCACTGGTTGATTATATGCCCTGGTTTGTTGCATCTAATGCATTTGATCTGGGGATTGAAATTTCTTTGGATCTCTACAGATTTATCCTTATTCTCTCTTTAGGGTATAGGGGTACTATTCTGGGGTCGACTCAACTTGATTCGGCTTGTACTGGATCGGCTAGTATTGGGTCGACTTAGGTAAGTCTGGTGAGAGTCTGAGTATTGGATAGGTCTGTGACGACTAGGATAGGCCTGTCTAGATCATGGATATGGGCTAGGGCTCTTGATAGCCTCTGATCTACGATAAGGTAGCCCTCTCTAAAAATGTTCATAATCCCTAGCAACTTGGTAAGCTTCTTCTAAATAGTGTACCTTTCTTAGGTAGAGTTCTCTTTGAATATATACTTTAGGCCATACATAAACTTGGATAGGATGACTTTCTCAGACTGAACGATATTACACCTCATGGCATACTCTTGGAATGTAGCAATGTATTCATTCACAGTTTTGCTACCCTAAATTAATCCCTGCCACTGATCCAATAGGCTCTGGTCATATGATGTAGGGATATAATTGGATCGAAGTCTAGCCTTCATGGCACGCCAGGTGACTATGGGGTCCCTACCCTCTAATGCTTGCCTTTGCTCTATAGTGGCCCAGTATAACCTAGCCTATCGTACTAACTTGAGCTTGGCAAATCTAAACTTATGCTCCTCAGACATGTCATACCAGTCAAAGTACTGGTCCATCTCTTCCTCCTAATCTAGGTAGTCCTTAGGGTCCATAGAGCCATCGAAAGTAGGTGCTTCAAGTCTGACACTTCTAAGGGCTCTTTCTTCTTGGTCTACTGTCTCATGATTGGGTCTCCTAGGGAGGACATCTAGGACTGGATCAGGTCGAGGTGCTCTCCTAGGCCCATCCCAAAGTGAGGATCATGATGTGAAGGTCCCCTAGGGTTTGGCCTTATGTAGAGGTCAGGCTATTGGGCTCTCCTAGGATGAGGTGGGGTCTCATGATCAGACTTAGTATGGGCCTCACGGGCTTCTTCTAGGATGCCTAACCTAGTTTTGACTTGATCGAACCCTCCTTTAACTTGAGATATTTATTATATCCCATGTGTGGAATGTCATGCTTTGACGATATTCAAATGTCGCTCTAGCCACGGATGGCAAATATGGTGTCGGTTGGGTATGATATGAAGCACATAAAGGTGGAGTTTGATCAAGACAGGATTAATCTCCCTTGATAGAAAGGATTATATCCCACGGCCACTTGATGGATTAAATTGACTGTTAAATCCTTGCAAGGTTGAGTTGGAATTCAAAATGGTTTCGAAGTTCTAATTCATATGAGTCAATTTTTTTTGAGATCAAGTAAATAAAGATCAATTACAGGGTTGACACATTCCATACCACTGATTGATCTGGGATATGTGACGAAGGGATTGAATCATACGGTAACCATTCATAGATAGGTGTTGTTGATGGTTACTTCAACAAAACCCTTAGCACTTGGATGGTCATGATGCTTTGCTAGAGGCCTCTCATGATCTATAATCATGTTGTTGACTTGAACAAAAAGTTGTCCAATCATTCCTAGGGTCAGTGATTAGGACATGATTATTGCCAACATGTTAAAGAGCCTAATGGGTCACACGCATTAAGGAGAATTTTGAATGAATTAAAATGGGAATTAAATTAGATTTAATTTAGATAAGATGACCAATTAAATAATTGGGTAAGATCCAATTTAAAGAAGATAAAATAATAATGGATATGATCTATCATAGTAGAAGAAATTTTAGGGAGAAATTTTTTGCACATATGATAAACAAATAATTGGATACCCAAATTTGGCTTGTTCCATATGATGGATGGCTCTAATTATTCGGATATGGATGGTAAATCCCAGCCATGTAAAGAAGGATTCATGCACATGGGATGGGGCATGATGAATCTCTATGTGCGATGATGAACACGTACAAATTAGGGCATACAGTAATGAGATAACTAACTTGGCTAAGATTGTGACACTTGGATTAATGTTACCATGCATGAGAAAGGGGAGCCTCTTCCTCTCCCTTGGATTAAGGTTACCATGAGAAAAGAGTTCTCTTCTTCTTCCTTGAAACGTTTCTTTCTCTTTCTCTCTCTCTATAAATATGTTCCTTCTCTTTTTCCTCTAAATGAGAAGAAAAAAGATTAGATCTTTTAGACCTCGGAGAGATCTTCTATTTTGAATATTTCTATAAGGCGATTCAAGGCGCTAGCACCCCTCTCTTCCTAAGTGTCATCTTCATACCTTGAAGGTCTTCATCCACTCTTTTTCGCATGGATCATCGTTAGAGGCCGGACATGTGGATAACTAGTGGTAGAGGATTCATCGGCTTCATCCTTTTTTACATCGATAAAGGACTCAGGTATGAATAAATCTAATGTTTTAGATTTTATTTCTAATTTAATGAATATGTTCCTAAGAATATTGGGCATCTAAAAATTTTGTATTATATCTTCTGCTATATTTTTTATGAATTTGATTCATGTCTTGAATACATAATTTTATTAGTGGTATCTGATACCACCTTAGGCTACATATTCATTAATCTGATAGGATACTTGAGTCAATCTAATTGATAATATGAGCTTTTATCATGCTTCTTATGAAGATTAAAATCCTAAATAGTTTTCATATGTTGATAATAAATCTAAAATAAAATAAAATATTTATTATTTAATGATAAACAATATTATTTAGATTTATGCATGTTCAATATCATGTTAAAATAAAGTACTTTAATATGTGATATCATAGATAAAGATTTATTATATGATAATAAATAATAATTAATTTAGATTTAATCATATCTGTGTCATGTTAAAATAGTAATTATTATTTATGCCTGATAGATACTATATGCTGAAATCTTAGAAATCATGTTTAGGATTTAATTTTAACATGATTATTGATATGATTATGATCTCATATTCATATGATAATAAATAGTAAATGTTGAAAACTTATTTTGGATATTTAGATCATGATAAGACTGTGATTAAATGTAATCATATAGAATTTAAAATTTAAAATTTGAATCCAAAAATTTTATCATGACAAGAATATGCTTAGGGTTTGTTAGAGACATTAGGATTTACATGGGATGTGAAACCGACATGTCATAATATGTAATTAAATGATAAGAAAATTTATAATTTATAATTTAAATTTTTGAAATTTGAATTAAGAATTCTTATCATAATACCCTAACAAAATCACTATCTTAACTTATCATAAAATGTAATAGATGATAAAGATTTAGGAAACTTAGACTTAACCACCTCATTGCTTAATCCTACAATCCTAAAATTGGTCTAATCAATTAGGCTTACCTACATTGGTGTCTAAGAAAAGTGTGATCATCGTTTTTAATTGATCTGTTCGCTGCCTAAGAAAACCCATTCAATGGGATTGAAGGGTATGCTAAATAGGACCCTATTGATCAGCTATCTGGCCATTGTTAAGAAAAGCTCTTAATTGATTAGATCAATAAGGTTAATCAGGATAGAAGCAATTGATTTGGTCACATGATTAGGGTTCCTATATTAGATAGTGGTCAGGGATCCTAATTTGATTAGAAATCCCAAATCATAAGATTTGATCTTATGATATTTTTAGGTTAATAAAGATTAATCTAAAATCTACATATAGGATATGTAACCTAGCATAGTACAAATGTAGTAGATATAGATGGGACTTATATGCGCTAAATTCCTCCATGAATATTAAGTCATTAGCCTTCCATTGTTTATATGATACAAAATCATTAGGTCATGAGATTTGTTGTGCCAAAGCCAAGGTCGAGTGTACTTACAAGGAGTTGATTGTAGAACAATGGGTTGACTTAACTAGATTAGCTGGCATAATTGGCCAAAGTGTCAGTCTAATCTAGAGGCAAACTTTAGGGTGATCACATATGGATGTGATTGCCAAGGAAATATCCCCTAAATGATCTAGGAGTCACATTAGATGTGATTGATGATAATCTACCAAATTTGGCTTATCAAGATTTGTTGTGCCAAAGCCAAGGTCAAGGTAATTCAAATGAGGATCCTAGCCTACTAAGAAAATTGAATGTTAATTTTTTGAAATTAATAAAGAGAGGGCTATTAACCTTGATAAAATAGTGGAAGAAACCAACTTAATTAAAAATCTTGAATTGCCATATTAAGTTGGTGATTAGTATTCATAGTAATTGACTCGTTCTAATTTTATGTTGGTTATCAAAGAAACAATGAGTGTAAACATCAACCTTAGGAATATTTTAGAATCCAACAAATTGACTGGACTCAACTTTCCTGATTAGCTAAGGAATGTAAGGATCGTTCTTTGATATGAAATTTTTTTTTTGTCCTATATGAGGTTGCACCGGAGGTCCCACCAGCGGATGCTCTGACTGAGGTTCATATGGCATACAACCTGTATAAAGATGCTGAAGAAATAGCACATGTTTGATGTTGGCCTCGATGTCATCTAATCTTCAGAAATAACATGAGCATATGAATGCTCAGGAGATTTTGATGCACCTGTAAGAGTTGTTTGGTGCACGGTCTCGATATGAGAGGTTTCAAACCTCTAGAGAGCTGTTTCAGTGCAAAATGACTGAGATTCATCAGTGGGTACTCACATGCTGAAAATGATCAATCTGATTGAGAAGTTGGCACGATTGAGTTTTGTGATAGATCATGAACTTAGTATTAACTTGGTTCTACAGTCACTACCTCCCAGCTATTTGTAGTTTGTTCTTAATTTCAACATGAACAAGCTAGAGGTGTCTCTACTTGAGCTCGCAAATATGCTGACAAATGCTGAGCCCAACATTGAGAGAGAAAAGGGGCAGGTTATGATCGTGGAGTCCTCTGGCGCTCGTAAGAAGAAACCAAAGAAGAATAAGGTCCAAAAGGCCAAGGTGACTAAACCAAATAAGGGGCATTAAAAAATAAAGTAGCTAAGAGGAAGTGTCACTTTTGTGGCAAGGAAGGGCACTGGAAGCGAAACTGCAAGGCTTATCTGCCTAACCTGAAAGAAAAGAAATATACGGATGCTTCTACACCAGATATATTTATGATTGAGCTGTTTTCTTCTGTTACTTCTTATTCCACTTGGGTATTGGATATCGATTGTGGATCTCATATTTGTATTAATATGCAGATGATAAGAAGCAGTATAAAGCTAGAGAAAGATGAAGTGATCCTACACATGGGAAATGAGCAAAGGTTGCTTCTTTAGCGGTAGGATCTTGTTCTTTATCTTTGCCCACTAGGCTTATAATGGAGCTTAGTAATTGTTACTATGTTCCAAACATAATAAAGAATATTATTTCTGTTTCATGCCTCGTAAATGATGGATATACATTTGAAATTAAAAATAAAGAAATTTTAATTTTTAAAAATGAAATGTTCTTTGGTTCTGCTGAAATGTTCAACGGGATTTATGTTTTGAATTTATAATGCCCTGTTCTCAATATAGAAACTAAGAAATTAAAATCAAATAATTCTAAGAACTCATTCCTATGGCACTGTCGTTTAGGCCATGTAAATGAAACACATTTAACCAAGTTACATAAGGATGGCTACTTGGGCTCATTCGATTGGGAATCGTTTGAGGAATGTGAGTCGTGCTTACGTGGCAAAATGACTAAGTCATCTTTTACTAAAAAGGGTGAGCGAGCGACTGAATGTTTAGGACTAGTACATTCGGATGTATGTGGTCCTATCAATATTCAGGCAATAGAAGGTTTTTCTAACTTCATCATATTTATAGAAAATCATAGCAGGTATGGTTACGTATATCTGATGAAGCACAAATCTGAAGCCTTTAAAAAGTTCAAATAATTCAGATCCAAGGTAGAAAAATAAGGTAGCAAAAGTATTAAGATACTTCGATCAGATCGAGGTGGAAAATACTTAAGCCTTGTGTTCTTAGAATATTTGAAGGAGAATGGGATTCTCTCTCAGTGGACTCCTTTTGGTATGCCATAGCATAATGGTGTATCAGAAAGGAGGAATCACATTATTATATATGGTGCGATCAATGATGAGCCTTGCAAATCTCTCAAAAATATTTTGGGGTTATGCGCTACACATAGCCGAATATACTCTAAACCAAGTTCTGTCTAAGTTGGTCAGTTCTACTTCCTATGAGATATGGTGTGGAACTAAGGATTTGGGATTGCTACGCTTATGTAAAGCGTAATGAGTCGGACAAGCTTGGAGCTAGATCCGACAAGTGTAATTTTATGGGGTATCCTAAAGAAACAAAATGATACTACTTCTACCACCCACTCGAGCAAAAGGTTTTTGTCTCAAGGCAGGCCATATTCCTAGAGAATGAGATTTTTCTAAGAAAGGGGAGTGGGAGAAATATTGAGATTAGTAAAACTCAAGAACCACAAATTGACATAGACTGATTAGATAACATGGAGCAAATGCCAAATGTAGTGGGAGTTGAGCAGGAGACTCAACACATATTCAGGCAACATTTGCGTGAGCCTCTATTAGAAATGATGGAGAAACAGGTAGCTCCAAGTACACATCAGCTATGTAGGTCTAGTAGAACACATCATATTCCTGAGAGATATGGATTTCTTATAGAAGATGATGAGCCTACTAACTACGAGGAAGCAATATGTGATATTGACTCCAAGAGATGGCTTGAAGCCATGAAGTCTGAAATGGACTCCATGTACGACAACTAAGTATGGATTTGGTTGATCCACCTGAAGGGATAAAATCCATTAGGTGCAAATGAATCTTCAACAAGAAGACTGACATGGATGGTAATGTGATTACCTATAAGGCGAGGCTAGTCGCAAAAGGTTACAAGCAAAGGCAATGTGTTGACTTTGATGAAACCTTTTCTTCTGTAGCTTAAGTCCATAAGGATTTTGCTTACGATTGCAGCGTATTACGATTATGAGATATGACAAATAGATGTCAAGACCACCTTCCTAAATGGTGATTTAGTGGAGGATGTGTATATGACACAATCTGAGTGTTTTGAGTCCATTGATTCTCAAAAGGTATGCAAGCTGCAAATGTCCATTTATGGACTTAAGCAAGCCTCTAGAAGCTAGAACATCCATTTTGATAAAACAATCAAAGAATTTGATTTTATCAAAAATAAGGATGATCCATGTGTGTACAAGAAGGTTAGTGGGAGTGTTATTGTTTTCTTGATATTATATGTAAATGACATATTATTGATAGGAAACAATGTATCCTTGCTGCAAGAAGTGAAGGATTGGTTGTCCAGCAAGTTCTTCATGAAAGATTTGAGAGAAGCAACCTACATACTAGGTATTAAGATCTATAGAGATAGATTTAGGAGCTTGCTTGGATTGTTCCAATCAACGTACATAGATAAAGTGCTAAAACGGTTTAACATGGAGAAATCCAAGAAGGGATTCCTATCGGTATCGCATGGGGTGTGTCTCTCCAAGGACATGAGTCCTAAGACCCAAGAGGAGAGAGAGCACACGAATAGGATTCCATACGCCTCAGCAATCGGATCCATCATGTATGCGATGCTATGTATGAAACTTGATGTTTCTTATGCTTTGAGTATAACTAGTAGATACTAGGCAAACCCTGGTGGAAAATATTGGATGGCCATCAAGAATATCCTTAAGTACTTACGAAGGACTAAGATATGTTCTTGGTTTATGGAGGACCCGAACTTATAGTTCAGGGTTATACGAATTTTAGTTTTTAGTCTGATAAAGATGATTATAAATCTCAATGGGCTATGTCTTTACACTCAATAGTGGTGCAGTCAGCTGGAAGAGTTCCAAGCAGAAATGATTGCTGACTCTACAACCGAGTATGAGTACATTGCAGCATTAGATGCAGCCAAAGAAGTAGTTTGGATCAAAAAGTTCATCACTGAACTTGATATGGTTCCGAGCATTGCTGATCCAGTACTTGTATTGCGACAACAATGGAGCTATTGCGCAAGCTAAGGAGCTAGGGTCTTATCGGAGGTCCAAACATGTACTCAGGAGATACCATGTAATTAGAGAGATTATTAATAGAAATGATATAAAAATAGAATGAGTCCCCATGAATGACAATATTGCCGATCCATTCACTAAAGTCCTACCGCAGCAGAAGCATGATGGTCATGCTAAGTCACTTGGTATTGGATACATGGGCGATTGGCTCTAGTGCAAGTGGGAGATTGTTAGTGTGTGCCCTAGATTCAATTGGATTAGATGCTAGTTTATACATATTTCTTTATGAATGCAAATCAAATTTATTGATTTCTTTATCTATCTAGGTGTAATTCTTATATATATTAGATATATTTTACTTGTGAGATAAAGTTTAAAAGAATGTAAACCATACATAAAGAATTTGTAATAGAGATTACAAATTGTAAGATTCAAATTGCATGTTATGGTTTGATTCTTTAAATTTTTCTAGTCGATGTGTACATAGGACTGGACACCATCGAACACCGTGAGATTGGAACACATTGCATATTCTCACCCTTGGGGTGAGCAACTGATTTCACAAGCTGAAGTATGAAGATACTTGGATAGGTGTGTGGATGCTCATTATTGTAATGATGCATTGGATGACCTGTATAGAGATCCCATACGGATGTTCTATATAGTGTCGATGGTTGATCTCTAATAACGATGGTGTAAGTGATCCTTTGACTTGAGATCTTCATTGCATCTCATGTGTGGAATGTCATGCTTTGACGACATCCAAACGTCGCTCTAGCCATGGGTGAAAAATATGGTATCAGTTGGGTATGATATGAAGCACATAAAGGTGGTGTTTGATCAAGACAGGATTCGTCTTCCTTGATAGAAAGGTAACTATCCTACGGCTACTTGATAGATTAAATTGACTGTTAAATCCTTGCAAGGTTAAGTTAGAATTCGAAATGGTTTCGAAGTTCTAATTCATATGAGTCAATTTTTTCTGAGATCAAGTAACAAAGATCAATTACAGGGTTGACACATTCCATACCACTGATTGATCTGGGATATGTGACGAAGGGATTGAATCATACGGTAACTATTCATAGACAAGTGTTGTTGATGGTCACGTCAACAAAACCCTTAGCGCTTGGATGGTCATGATACTTTGCTAGAGGCCTCTCATGATCTATAATTATGTTGTTGATTTGGATAAAAAGTTGTCCAATCATTCCTAGGGTTAGTGATTAAGACATGATTATTGCCAACATGTTAAGGGCCTAATGGGTCACACGCATTAAGAGAATTTTGGATGAATTAAAATAAAAATTAAATTAGATTTAATTCAGATAAGATGACTAATTAAATAATTGAATAAGACCCAATTTAAAGAAGATAAAATAATAATGGATATGATCGATCATAGTAGAAGAAATTTTAGGAAGAAATTATTTGCACATATGATGAACAAATAATTGGATACCCAAATTTGGCTTGTTTTATGTGATGGATGGCTCTGATTATTCGAGAATGGATGATAAAACTTACCCATGTGAAGAAGGATTCGTGCCCATGGGATGGGGTATGATGAATCTCTACGGTATGATGGTGAACATGTATAGATTGGGGCATGTAGTTATGAGATAACTAACTCCTAATTTTAAGGGCTGAGATAAAGGGGAGTATCTTCCTCTTCCTTGGATTAACGTTACCATGAGAAAAGAGATCTCTTCTTCTCTTTTAGAACGTTTCTTTCTCTCTCTATAAATATGTTCCTTCTCTTCCTCCTCTAAATGAGAAGAAAAAAGATCAGATCTTTTAGACCTCGGAAAGATCTTCTATTTTGAATATTTCTATAAGGAGATTCAAGATGCGCTAGCACTCCTCTCTCCCTAAATGTCATTTTTATACCTTGAAGGTATTCATCCACTCTTCTCTGCGTGGATCACCGTTAGAGGCCGAACATGTGAACGGCTAATGGCAGAGGATTCATCGGCTTCATCCTTTTCTACATCAATAAAGGACTCGGGTATGAATAAATCTAATGTTTTAGATTTTATTTTTAATTTAATGAATTCGTTCCTAAGGATCCTGGGCATCTAAAATTTTGTATTATATCTTCTGCATTTTTCATGAATTTGATTCATGTCTTGAATACATAATTCCCATCAGAAAATAGGTGTTGCTAATTAGCGATGCACTTCATCGCTAATTAGTTGCTGATTTTTTACCACATATTTTGGTTGCCTTGTGCCACTAAGCATCGCTGTTTTGTCGCTATTTTGCGATGCTTATTTGCTCGTCGCTAAATTGCATAACTAAATTGGGATTTTCTTGTAATGTTTCCTACTTCGGTAATCCGCTATTCAATCTTCTTCCCAGGTAAAAATCAAACCTTTCTTACACTTTCTCCTTTTCTTCAAGCTAAGGGGTAACCCTCATAAATAAATTTCAATTTTTTAACACTCTTATCTTGAAAAGAGCACTCAAAACAAACACCCAAATATGTTGATTTTCTAATGAAGCTTTGAACTTATATTGGATTATTAAGTATACTAAAGGCTCAAAGAAGGCTTTTTCAATGATTTCTAATAGTTTCAAACCCAAAAACATGTGTTTAAACTAGCAACAAACCTCTCTTATTATAGCTAAAGAAAACATAGCCGTTGGGGCTCCTAAGTAGCTCTAATGGTCATATGAAAATATAATTGTTAGGTTATCAAAGCTCAGCCGTCCGGTTTAGGCCAAACAACTGCCATAGCCTATGCTGGTCGACCACTAAGCCAAGGCAAATAAAGGTGATTTTAGCCTATTTAGAGTTTTTCGAACTCTGATCAACCATTTTAAGGTCTAGTCAACTGCACATATCCGATTTTAGATTTTAAAGTTATTTTCATATTAATTATTATACAAACCTAATCTAAACTATTCTTTACTATTATAGGGCCTTGTGCACTTAAGGTTCCACATAGTTTTACATATAATATTTACAAAAAATAAAATTTGTAATTAAATTTTTTTTTATTCCTTCGAACTTCAATATGTCGAATGAATCTTCAAGTATACGTTATACCACTTTTGATACATGTATTAGGGTAAGGCTTGAGCTCTTATTGGATCAAATATGTTTCGAATGAATACATACCTGTTTAAGTTATCACAACTTAAAAATGTTATTAATAATTTAATTAATAATTTATTATGATCAACATCTAGGTTATCGAATCCTAAGATTCAATGATGGCTATGGTTTTACTCTCTAGGTCACAACCATCGTTACCTTAGTTGACTCTTAAGCTCAGCAAATTTTGATGACCCTGATAAAGATAAAGAAGATGTGCCCCACCTACCATGCACAATGGAGCGTAGGAAATCACAAGGAGAAGTGCAGTACGTTGTGAGCTTTTTGATTTTTTTTTTAATTTTTTATTTAAATTATATTTCTATTTTATTATTTTATATTATTAAATTAAATTTTAATTATAATATTATTTGATCCAATTAAATCGATTCATTCGATCGAATCGATTAATCCGTAACCTAAATGTTAAGTCAATTATTATCCGACCCAATATTCAAAACATTGCATTTAATCACCCTTAAAGTTTGCTGCGCATGATGTATCACACTTTGCCTCACATTAGAACTGAAAGCCTCACCTTTTTTTCACTGCTGGTCAACAGAGATCATTGGCACTCTTCAATAAAAAAACTAAAAGTTGCACTGAAATTCCACGTGGCAGCACAACGATTGGGCTATCCGACAAGGCTGTCTGCGGTTGGGTGCGTTGAGATGTGCTTATTATTTTTCACTCACATTACGTTTCCTAGTATGAAGCACGTGCATCGCACGCTCTTAGCTGGACTGACCCACTACGAGGGCATCACAGTCAATTCACGTCTTCGCCAACGGTTTTGCGTTCGCCTGAACACGAAAAAAAATGTCCCACTAATTAATTTCGTAAATGATTGAAGAACATTTTCATCAAAGAGATGAGAACCTCCAGAATTAAAGAATTCAGTTAAGTCAACTGCCTCGCAGTCACTGACAAGCGATCAAAACAACACCAGAAAACTCATTTCCGAAAGTACTCCTCCAGCCTCCCCTAAAACCGAATCGGTCCTTCTCACGCGCCCCTCGCCGTCTCTGCTCTCTCTCTCTCTCTCTCTCTCTCTGTCGCTCGCTATGGTTGATCCAAGAATGGCGGAGAATCCGGCGCCGGAGGAGGTATCGCGGGCGCCGGAGCTCCGATTCGAGTGTTTTGGCGAGGGGAATGGTGGAGGGTCGTGGGAGGAGCGGGCCGGGAGCGCGGATACTAGGGTTTCGTCTCTCTCCGGGGCGAGGTGCAGGACGATGTCGCCGGCGCGCCTCCCGATCGCGCGCTCCCCGTGCCTCACGATCTCCTCGGGCTACAGCCCCTCCGCGTTGCTCGAGTCTCCGGTCCTTCTCACCAGCACGAAGGCACGGGGCTTCATCCATCCTCTACTAAGTTTCTCTATCTATCATGTTTTTTTTTAAAAAAAAAAGAAGTAAATTTTTTGGGATTTTTCTGTTATTATTTCTGCAATTCTTGATGGCGTCTTTATGTTATTAACTGATGTTTTTCTTACTGATTTTATTGATATATGGGTGCGATGTGACATGCAGTTACTTTATTCTTCTTCCTGGTTCAGAATCTATTGTTTATTTAGTGCGGATAAAAAATTGTTTTTCTCAATGATTATTCTATAAAGGTGGCATTTTGGTGTTTTAAGTTGGATCGTGAACTGCTCTGATTGTTTACGGGCATTATAGAGTAGGATAATGACATTAAGTAACATTTACATAAGGCATGTCGAGCATCACTTTTATTTTTCTATTTTTAAAAAGAAAAAAATAAAAATATATTTTTTATTTTAAAATTAGAAATATATTTGGCATAGTTCAATATTTTTAAGAATATAAATATGACGATGATGGTGAAAATGTTAGCAATAGCAGCGAAGGTGATGATGATACCAACGGAAGAAATAGAGTATTAATGGTGTTGATGGTGGAGTGAATAATAGTACAGTAAAGGAAGGTGATGGCAGTAGTAATGATGATGATGGTAAGATACCTAAATGTGGTAGAGACGATGATTATAGTGATAACATTAGAGACAGTGCAAGTCATGATCATGGTGATAGCAATGCTATTACAGTGATAGCAATGCTAACTATGTAGTGAAGGCAATAATGATAAAGATGATGGTGTGGTGGCAGTATTAGTAGCAGCAATAGTACTGCCATAGGTATCAACAATGTGGCAGAGGTGAAGATAGTGATGGTGAAGCGTAATGAAGGCAGGTGAGGACAATGGTGGTAGAGTTGACAATTATGGTGATAGGAATGGAGGCATTATCGATAATAATGATAAAAATTCAATTTTTTTATTTTAAAAAATATTGAAAATAAAATATTTACTATGAGATATAGAAAAAATAATAGCACCAACCGTATCTTTTGGTCTCAATTTGTGTAACTTTATCTTTAAAAAATAAAAAAAAGAAATAAAGTGATATTAAATAGTCCCTTAGTTTTACTTAAAAATTTTAGTTTAGTTTTGTTTAATTTCATGATGAGTGCTGCTCTTAATGGACGTGCATTGTGTAGTCAGTTCATTCACTGATTAAGTTATTATTCTGCTTTCTGTATTCATTGTTCCATTGTTTTTTTTTTTTTTTTTTTTGAATTGGAACATTTTTATTGTCATAAAAATAAGGTTTTTGAACTGCGTGACTCGTGGCCATTAACTAGATTCCGATGCTGCTTTACACCATTCTGCTTCTGGTTCTGGGCACCTTTATGCCTGTATGTGTGACATGAAACTATATCAAAATACCCACTTTTGTTATTGACTTGGATTGGGAATCTGTCTGTGTGTTAAAAACTCCCCACTTTCTTTTTTTTTGTTAAGATGGAAATATGTTTCCAGAACCCATCTTTTGTTGGTGCTCAGCCTTTTCTGCCACGTCCTCTAAGCTCATCTGGATAGGTATTAGTTTTAATTTGTGAGTCGCATATGAACGTATCTATAACATTTTTGTAAGTGTCTCTCTCATTTGTCTTTTGTGGGTTTTGTAGAAATGCTCTGTGAGCGTCTTTGACTGTTATTGTGGTCACCAAGGATTGCTCCAGTAAGGCCAAAACATATAGGAAGGGTGCTTAAGAAATATGGAGAAGTTGGTAAATAGATCTACTTTTTATGGTTGCTTCCTTTAGTCATTTTGAAATTGATTTTACATGTGCTATCTACTTTGTTTTAGTGACAGTCCTTAAGTGAAATGATTTTTGGTCTTCTTGCTGATCGTGTGCTATTCTATCACAGTCTTCTAGGTGTATTAAGATAAGCTGCCCAGAAGAAGATGAAACTAGTTTTATATGATTACTGCTTATTAACCACTAGTGGTTCTCTTATAAAACTTATTTTCCATGCTGGTAGTCATGTTATGGGTCCATTTTTTTGTTCATCTGAATTTCTAATTTTTGACTCACTTTTGTATGGGAATTAGGATCTCCTCTGAAACTTGAATTTGAATATAGGCAAACTGGAATAATTGTTATATTTTTCTCGTCTTTCCTGTATCTCATGCAAAATCCTCCACTTGATACATTTTAATTTTCTTTGAAAACCCATAATTTTTTAGGAGGAAAGAATTGGTGTTTTATTATATTGACTTCAGTTGGCTCCCTTAATAGATATCCTCTTTCTTCTTTTAGAGAGATGTAATTCTAGAACATTCCGGTTCACTTCTTCAATGTAATATTTGAGTTAAGCCATCGTCTTGCAGATGTTTAGCAGTCAGTGAGGTCTTGTCCTGCAACACTGATGTTTAGCAGTCACTGAGGTCTTGTCCTGCAACACTGCAAATTGCATAGACATTTACCTTTCCCAGAAGCAAATTATTTAATTAATTATTGTGCCCTTTAACCAGGCCTGCATATTTATCATGTGTATTTACTGTATTCTTTCATACAGGCTGAGCCCTCCCCAACTACTGGCACCTTTAACATACCCTTGGTGATGAATAAAACTGTTTGTTCTGAAACATTGCCATCTCCTGGGAACACCTTCAACAATAGTGCACATGATGAAGGGAGCCCTGCTGCTTTTGACTTCAAACCCTGCATTAGATCATATGTGAATTCAAGCTTATCTCCACTGGGAGCTTTGGTAATTCCCACTGCCTTCTTGTTATTTTCATGTCAAATAAATTATGCATACCGATTATGTTGGCTTAGTTTACCAGAAAAAACCCCATATTTCAAAAGAGTTGAAGGAATTGACCTCTTGGACTTCTTTGAATTTGACTTCTGGATTAAAGCCATACCATATTCTTAAGGTGGAAAACTATGCCAATTGGTGAATCAGGCATAAACTCAGCATGCTGAGGAAAGCTTTTGTCTCTATACGATAAGAGGGGTCCCTTGGATTGCTAGACTGGATGCATCAAACTTGACCATCATCCATATCATCACTTGTTTATAATTATTTAGAACCTGTAACTTTTTATCAAACCAACCACCTTGTACTGTAAAAATGCCTGTTTTGATGTCATATGACCAAGATAATAAGAGAGTTATGTTCAGAATATTTGGCATAAAATGCTTTCCGATTAATAATTGATTATGGCCCTTGCAAAATATAAATTTATTCCATTCATTATGGTCTATAGTGTATGAATTGGATAGAAACAAATAATTATGCATTTTTGAGGCCATGTATTTGTATATCAAATGGATGCAAAAGAGACAATTAAGCATACCATGCGCTTTAATTTGATTTATAGTCTAGAAACATTGAAATCAACAAAATTTTGGTCTAGGTATGTTTTAAATTTCAACTTCAAGATCAACAACTTGAATTTTCAAATCTACAATATAATTTTGTTTGCTAATCATTCCTTTTCATGTTGTGCCCACTTTATAAATGGTAAGCATTTCCAAATCAAATGATTTTTAGTTTCTGGGCATTTTTGCTATTATATAGATCATGAGCAATGGTGTAGACTTCCTCTTTTTGATAGCTATCATTGATTTTCATTAGGAAACATCCATAGCCAATACTCACAAAAGCATTCTAGCTTTGTAGAGAGTAAAGCGAGAATTGTTTTGAGAGTATTTGACCTTGAATACTTCCTCATGAAAACAAATACTATCCCTTCCTTAAAAATCCACACCTTAGACCGTGATTGGATGTCTAATTTAGATAAAAACAAAAAAGAAATCATGTATTTCTAAAACCTTTTATTGATACATCAATCGGATGCAAAATGAGCAATTTTAATGTGTAATGTTTTTTGACTTCATTTATAATTCAGCAGCATCAAAATCAATTGAATTTTGATACTTAAATGTTGTAAGATATAAGGAGTGATACATGTACTCCCCTTGTAGACATTCCTTTCCTACCCCTGAGATGGCTGGGTCACATAGTGCTTCACTCTACAGGCATTTAATATCTCTAGTGGTTTTTTTGTTCAAACAGTGTGTGTTGTCTCCTAGGAGAGGTTTCCCAGCAGTAAAGGTCTCTCAACCGGTTAAAAGTCCTGCAGCATTTGGATTTTAAATTGGTAACAAGATTCCAGCAAAAAGAATTTATTTTAATTAGGCAGTTTTTTAATAAAACTACAATTGAAATCATGCATGGCAATCACTCTCTAAAAAAATTTAAAACAAAGCAGAACATTATAGTCTGATTCCCATGAAATGGAAATATCTCATATTCAAGTTGTTATCTCTACTGCAATGGTAAATAACAATTTCAACTATTGCATCCAGATGATATCTATGCCAAGATGTTGGTTTATATTCATATTTGGACTTACTGACACAATAAATCGATATATCAGCTCTTATATTCTCAGTCAACATATAATGATATATTCTGATAATTTGGTAGGTAGTGTCAGCTCTTATATTCTCGGCCAACATATATTGATGCATTCTGATAATTTGGTAGATACAATATTAATAGATCATGGGTTTTCCTGATTAATAGTTTACAAATTTAAATCAAATTCTACTTACTAAATGTACCAACCAAGTCTCCTAATATGGTTGTTAATTTAGATTTATTTAATTAGTCTAGTTTTATTTAATTAGTCAAGATTATGATATCTTGTTTCCTCTTTTATTGCCAATAATCTTGCAAAATCTTGGACAAAAATAGATCTTGTGCATTCAGTCCCGACCTTCTTGCCTGACATGAACCAGAATCTTGGTCATCTCAGTCTCAGCTATCCACTGAAATGGTCAAGTTTAATAGTTTTAAAAACCTTGGGCAACTTCAATGTCTAGTGCTTCCATTGCATTGAGGCACAGATTATGATGTAATCCTATTTAAATCAATTTATTTTGCTAGCGTTATCATATTAATAGTCTAAAGCTTGCCAAACTTTTAACAGTTTGGGAGACTTGTACTACAGGAAACTGCTCCCAGCTGGTAACCCACCATCTTTGAATGATAAACAGCAGGGCCATTAAATATCACTTGAGTGAAGCACTATGTGGCCCAACTCTCAAAGCAAGTGGGGGACAGGAAAGCCTACAAAAGCTACGTGTGGTATATGTAGCTCTCCTCTATAAGACATGTGCATTAAGGTCAATGGTTTGGATTTTCAAATCATATCAGCCTATAATATAAAATTTTCACTGACTATGGTACTATTGCTCACTTTGTGCCCACTTGATACATTGTAAAGAATGTAGGAGACCTACAAAACAAATGATGTTTTAGTTTCAAGGTCCTGTAAACATTGTAGATTTTGATCCACAGTATGGATTTCCACGTTGCATTTGAAGCTGAATACTCAAAAAAAAAAAAAATCAGAAATTTATATTCTGCTTGTTTAAGTTGCATTTCTGTTGGCATTTTCTTTAAAAAAATGTGCTTATGCAATCTTTAAAAAAGTAGCAAAAATGTTTTGCCATTTTGGTAGAACTATCTAAAAACTAATTATTTTGATGGCTGAGAATGAATTGACATGTAGATCTAAAACAAGACACTACTAAAACTGATTGAAACTAAGTTTTGAGGGTCAGTTTTGGCTCATTTCTGGTTGAAAAAAATCCATTTTTCCAAAGCAAATTGGTTTCACTTTGGGTTAAAATAAATCAATTTTGGCTGAAATTCCAAGTCTTGCTTAGAATGATTCGTCTCCTTTGTCTATATTCTGGAATGGTCGTATGTTTTCAGAATTGCATGAAATGCTAATGCTAAGAAGGATACGTTAAGATGGTTGTAAATATGTATTCTTAATTTGCATTTCACTTATTTGCAGATCTAAGTCTTGCTGCTTATAGTCATCCAAGTAAATAGCATAATGAACCTTCTGGTTTGGTATATGACTGTTTGTATGTTGTTTCAACTTTCAATGACCACCTTTTATTTATGCTTCCATATACAATTAGAAATGACATATTAGTGAAGGTATGTTACTATATAATTGTATCATCTGCTGTGTGTGCATATGAGATGTCCTGTTGATATGAACTTACTAATATTTTCATCTGGATGACTGGTTTTATCCAATTCCTAAATATGTCCAACATTGTTTCTGGCTGTATCTTCATTACACCCTTGCTGTTTATGGCAGGGTTCTGTCAATCCAAGTCAACAAGAGCAGGAGCTTTCTGTACAAGTTCATAGTCAATCACAAACTAAGACATCTTCCCAGTTAGCTAAAGCTGAGAAGGCAACTCTTTCATCACATGAATTGACTCTATCAGCAACAAATCTGCATCCGCCTCTTGAAAAACCTCCTTTGGCTGTTGTGCCTCCAGACGTTGCTTCTGATGAGTTACAACAGATGAAGGGTTCAGAGAATTGCATACAGTCATTACAATCTGATCATAATGGATGTGCTCCCTCAACTGTAGTTGAAAAGTCTTCTGAAGATGGATACAACTGGCGCAAGTATGGGCAAAAACATGTTAAAGGAAGTGAACATCCACGAAGCTATTACAAATGTGCACATCCTAATTGCCAAATGAAAAAGCAATTGGAACGCTCTCATGATGGACAGATTACTGAAATTATTTATAAAGGTCAGCATGATCATCCTAAACCTCAGCCTAGCCGCCGGGTAGCAGGGGGTGCAATCCTTTCCACCCAAGGAGAGGAAAAACCTGTTGGGCCATATTCTTTAACAAGTCCTGAAGGTAAGAGAATTTTGTTTGTAATTTGAATATCGACTTAGTCCTGAATAGAGCAGAGTGAAGGAAGCAGATTCATGTAGCCAACCCCATGTAGTTGAGTTGAGTCACTTAAAGGTTCTCTGTTCCATGAAATGATAACTGCAGATAAATCAACTGCACACATATCTCAGCTAGTTGATTCAAATGTTGGTCCTGTGGTTTCTCCAGTCTCAGCTAGTGATGATGATGTAGAAATTGTAGGTGGGCGTTCCAACAATGCTGGTGATGAGGTTATTGATGGTGATGATTCAGAGTCAAAGCGCAGGTGTTCTGGACTTGAATTCAGAAATTACATGCGAGAGAATGTAATATTGCTACAGTATTTTACTGTTTCCAATATCTGTAAACAGGAAAATTGATGCCTCTACTGTTGATGCTTCTCCAATTGGTAAGCCTAACCGTGAACCACGTGTTGTTGTGCAAACGGTGAGTGAAGTTGATATATTGGATGATGGGTATCGCTGGCGGAAATATGGGCAGAAAGTAGTGAAAGGCAATCCAAATCCAAGGTATGCAGGTCTAATCTTCAAAGATTTGAGATGTTCCTTTTCATCTAAACATTGTCCTTCTTTATTTCCTGAAGTATATTTTTATGAAGTTATTTTTATGAAGTCAGGCTATTCACAAACTTCTGCAGGTATGTACCAGGTTCGTTGCATATTTTAAGAAAATTTGAACGGGAAGCTCAGAGTTGTTTTTTCTTATTAGAGACCAGAATGTTTCTGAATTTTGAGCTAGCATCATGCAGGTTTCTGAGTTTTGAGCTAGCATCATGCAGGTTCACAAAATAGTAACAAAATCGAAAGAACAACTTAAGAAGTAAGCATATGATATAAGTTAGGATATTGGTCTATTGCTTAATTAACTGGTAATCCTATCCAAATCTTACTGGAATATTTTGGACCTGAATCTTGTAAATAGTATCCAGTATGCTATCAGGTCAGATATGGAATCCAGAACAGATCCATAAGCTTATGGGATTTATTTTTAGATGCTTGTATCCAAATGTGGTATTAGTACATGTGCCACTTGTCTCCTTTGGACCTATAATCTTACAGGAACATAAAAGATGGTAAGGCATATCAAGTAATTACTCAGATCTTGTCCAGAGAGGTGGGCCTGTGCTATGGCAGTTGGTGGAGGGGGCCATGATAGGCCACAAATGTTGGTATGCCACTCTCTCTCTCCTTTCAGCCCAACACCAAAACGCCCCTTCCACAACCCCTCCCACTGCCTCCCCTCCCTTCTCTCTCCCACCTGCCCTTCTATGTCTTAACCTTAAATCCACACCCTCAAATTGTTCTTCCTCAGCCTTGTTGGCACTGCTATCCATGAATGCCTCTCCTAGCTTGTGCTTTCACTACCTCATTGCCGGTACCAGCCTCCATTTGCAGTTACCATACCCCTTGATACCCCTCAAATAATCTTCCCCTTAGATATCTTCTCCACGCTTCTCTACCTGTATGTCCACGACCATCACTCCCATGACCATGTACTCTTAACTTTTGTCATGCCAAAATTACTAGCAATGTTTCATGATTAGATTGAACATGTTGGTTGCCTTAGGCACCTTGAGGGTCACATGTGTGCCTTCTAAAAATTTCATTCAAATTGTGGATCCTGTTTTATTGATAAAATGCTTTGGTATATGACATTTGTCTGTGTTATAGTCCGCTAACTATATGATGCATCATAAATGTAAGAGAAAATAAGTTATGGGCAAAGCACTTGATGCAATAGCTGCTAGAAATTTCAAGCTTGATGATATATACATGTATGTTTGTATAAAAGTAATCTCTTTTCGGAACTAAGTGAGACTCATCGCATGAAGTAGGGGACATATTAGATTAAACCTTGTAAAATGATCATTTTTAATATTGAAACTCAGTTATTTATAACAAAAAAAAATTCTCCATAGAATTAAATTAAATTAGATAGACTAAAGTGCAAATGGGATAATTTGTAATCATAGGATACCTATCAAGTTGAAGGAAAAAATTTATAGGATGGCTATAAGACCAACTATGTTTTATAATACAAAATGTGGAATAAGAAAAAAATATGTATACTAGATTAGTATGGTTAGAATAAGAATGTTGAGATAAATGCATGTTAATATAAGAAAAAGTGAATTAGAAATGAAGTCATTCATAAAAGATCGAGATAGCACAAATTGAAGATAAATTGAGATAAGGATAATTTAGATAGTTTGAATATGCACGACATAGAATGAGGGATGCATCACTATAGAGTAACTTGATATATATTGTATATATAGAAGGAAAAAGGGTAGAAATAGAATGAAAATTATATGAAAGAAAGAATGATGTGGTATATCTACATCTTACAGAAAGTATAACCCTAAACCAAGGTTTGTCATATCGAGAACCCATACCAAACCGACAGTATATCAGTTATTCCGTACCAAACCAATGACATATTGATTAGGTGAACTGGATGGTTCTAACCTATAAACCATTCCATATCAAGCCAAATCAGAGATGGTTTGGCATGGTACAGGGCAGTTCAATACAGTGTAAAGTTAGTATTAGGCTGATGTGAAGCAGTTTTAAACTATATAGAACAGTTCTGCGTGATACTGGCCTTTTATAGTTTGGCATGCCTCATATGGAGTAGTTCAATATGGTTCGGCATACCTTACCTTAAACCAAGCAAAATGGAGGAAAAGGACATATTGCTAACTTTAAATAGTTTGAGATCGAAGCTTAGGACATATTGCTAACTTTAAATAGTTTGAGATCAAAGCTTAGTTGTTATCAGACTAAACCTAATTTCTTTTAGAATTTATAAAGAGCTGAATTTCTTGATGACACTTTTCTTCTTGTCCAAAAGTAAGCTGTCTTCCTTACTTTTTTAGCAATGTTAATGCGGGAAGCTTAATTTTTATTGCCAAGATATGTTTTTGAAACATCATATGACATGATGATCTAGGATAATCTGTTTCTCCTTGGGAAATATTGTGTTGTACTTGTTAAATTCAAGGTAACAGACCTACATCATATACTTATCAAAGTTTATTACACAACTGCATACCAACAGTTCTACCAACAAGACCAGGATCAAAAATGATATATTCACTACTGTAGCTCTTACTCCATCCTGCCATTCTCTTTTCTTTTTCTCTATTTTGTTTTGACTTTTAAACTCATGCATTTCCCTGGTATCGAGATTGGAGGAGATCCCTAATTTTCATCCTTGTCAATGCAGTGATTTTGCTTATTATCTTTTAATGCTTATGAACTGCCATGTTGTTTCTCTCTAGTGCAGTTCGGCTGTAGTTTGTATCCAAAGGATAGCAACAATAGTTCAATTTATCCAAGTCCCCATGATAAATCTGCTTTCTGTTTTGATGCACAATTGGGTTGGAATTTTGTGATATAGGATGGAAGGCTGCCTGTCTTTTTTTCAATAGGTCCAAACTTTTCTCCATCTATTGCAACTTAGCCCAAATTGGAGGATGTTGGCCCAGATGGCAACCCAAGAGGGGCGATGAATTGGGTTCTTAAAAAATTTTAACCTTTTAGAAACTATTGGCTTTGAAATAATCAAGTGCAAAATAAATTTCAATCACAAATGAAGAGATAGAGAGAGACAATTAAAGCACGGCAAACACAAGAAATTTATAGTGGTTCGGTGTATCCAACACCTACGTCCACTCCCAAGTTCCACTTGGGTCCACACTATAATCAACTAGATTACAGCCGAGTTGTTTTACAAGATCACAACTCAAAACTTGTTGTTTCCCAGGGATCACAACGAACCCAGCTGGTTTTCCGGGCTCACCAGCACAAAAACCCAAACTCAAGCTAATCTAGCTTGACCCGAGGTATACTACCTCCACTAATTCAATCCCCTGATTGAACTAGCAAAAACAAGAAAGAATAATGTTTACAATAACACACAGCTCCTTAAATGAGCAAATATTCAAAGTAAATAAACAAGTTTAGAAAAGCCTGATTTGAAGATGATTGGATTTGAGCTTTTCTTCTTTTCCTCTTCTCTTTTGAGATGTTGAATCAAGCCTCAGCTCCGATTCTTCACAGATGTTGCAGATGAGAAGTTGGGAAATCACAAAAACAGACTTTTGGAAAATCCTCCGATTTTTCAAGTTGAACGCCTTGGATTTCTCTTTGAGCTTTTTGGATGGAAGGATTTGAACGTGGATTCTTTTCTCTTGATTTCTTCAAGACTCTCAGATTTTTTCAATTGATTTCTCTATCTTTTCGTTTTTCCTCTCTTTTTCTATATTTCAAACGAACGTCTTCCCCTTTTTATAGATTCCTTTAATCCATTTTTGGGTGTGAAACTAGCCGTTGGAATGTACCTGGAAACATACAAAATATAGCCGTTAGAAGTTAGGTAAAGAAAATATTACCGTTAGAGCTGATCTGGCATTTAAAAATTTGTTCTGACAGGTTGGAGTCGGCTCCAACTTTTCAGGTGTCGGCTCCAAGTCGTTATCCAAAAATAGAAAGTTCTGAGTTCGTTGAGGAGTCGGCTCCGAAAAAGTAAGTGTCGCTCGCCATGTTCAGGTGTCGGCTCCAAAGACTGTAAGTGTCGGCTCCAAGGTAGTCAAAAATCATGCGTTCTGTTCCCGCATCGGAGTCGGCTCCAGACACTGTAAGTGTCGACTCCGAAACTCTGGGTGTCGGCTCCGAAACTCTAGGTGTCGGACCGTATCAAAAATCAGAAAGAATTTGATTGGCCATGGGGTCGGCTCCAGACTTTCTAGGTGTCGACTCCAGGCTCTGAATTTTGAAACTTACCTTTGGCATTGATTCAAAACACGTTTCTTAATGCCTTTTGATTGATCAAATATTTTTAAGCCCTGAAACACTTGTTAAATCCATTAGTAATCAAATAATATACTCAATTCCTTTATTAATCATCAAAATCAATAATTGGGTCAACAATCTCCCCCTTTTTGATGATTATAAAAACATTGAGTATATGCATAGGATTCTTAAATCAAAATTTTCAAGAAGTGATCCTCACAGGTAAGCTCCCCCTGAATAAGGTAGCTCCCCCTATGAAGTTCAATTTAACAATTGTTCTTCCTTTTGCTTTACATTTTACATTTTAGTGTTTGATACCTACAATTCAGTTATATCAATTTTCACTTAAGCTTATTATATCCAAAATAATCAAATACCAATCAAAGCATAACTATCAATGCATATACGACATAACTTTCTCCCCCTTTTTTGTAATCAACAAAAAGATAAGAAGAGTAAAATTTGATAGATCAAAGGATAATTTCATTACATCAAAAAGTCAAGTATTACAAATGAAACTGAACTTTGTCAACATCAAACTATACATCATTACATTAAGATTTCAAGATAAAACATCAAACAACATTAATCAAAACTTACTTCATTACATGATAATTACAATTGGTTCTAATAATCTTTGTAAATGTTCTAAAATCTTTCCCATTCCTTCACTCTGAGTCCTACAAATTCTTTTAATCTTCTATCAACAAAAGAGCAAGCAGTCATGATTTATCTTGAAGTTCGCATTGCATTTGAATAGGTTTCAGAGTCTCCACAAATATCTTTAAGTTCTTCAAATATATTCTTTAGATCATTCCTTAAGGATTCAGCAGAGAGCTAAGAGTTGATTCAATTTTGCAATGCGATCATCAAAGAGTAAAGGGTTCTTTTAAATTCATAAATGACTGTCAAACTCAGTCTTCATTTCTCCTTCTGAGCAGCAAGTAAACTTTTAAGTTGCTCCAATTGAAGGTCTGAAAATCCACTGATGAAGTAGATGGAGGTGAAACTGGAGCAGGAGCAGGAGCAGGACTGAGGCTGTGGAGAAGGAACCTCACAGATGGACCAGCCTCAAAAGGTGCAGAAGACCTAATTCAGGGGCTCTCTCATCCAAATGCCTTTCCTTCCCATTGTCCATTACTTACAAATCCCATCCGATGCAATGTAGCCAAACTATAGTAATCAGTGTGCCTAAGGTTCTTGGAAGGTTCATTATCAAAATCACAACCCTTGGCTCCTGAAAACCATAGTTAAAACCATGCCATAGGGTAGGGATGATCTCCTTTTCCTCCAGCCTCGGCCATATAAAAATCATCATTGCAGCAAGGTTATGGCTGACCAGTCAAACACTGTCCATCACCACAATGTCTCGCTCCGAGACATACTCAAATCGACCGGTTTTGGAAATAAAATTCTACTGCAAATATTGTGAAGTAATCTCAATTCCAAGGGCAATTGATTAGCCCTAATTCTTCAAATTCTGTTACTCTCTCCCTAACATCCTTGAAGAGCATCTGACCTCTCACTGTGCATGTCAGCTGCTAATCCAGTGATGGGATGCTAGAAGATTTCCTAATTTTGAAAAGTAAGATGAATCTTTTCCTCTAACAGAGCTTACTATCCCACCATCACCTCTTGATAAATTGAAATAGAATTCCTTGACTAGGGCTGGATAGGTAGGAACATCAAGAGCACACTTTATCCCAGCCTAGCTCTTTGAATTGATTCCCAATTGAAAAACCCTCGGATTCAAAGAATTCAAAATCACTTTCTACCCATTGTGATTACTCTCCCGGCTAAGGTATCTACCTGAGGAGAAGAAGGGTGGATTGTCCGAATGGGTTGGGAATCCTCGCTTGGAGACGGCTCGCGAACGGGACGGCCGAACGTTTCCCGTGTCACGGGCGCTCCAAGACTGATCCTCTCCTTAGGTGCCATTAGATCCTTAGGAAAGTTCGATAGAGTGGAATTAGAGATGGGGAGGTTTTGAGAGAGTTTGGGAAGAGTTTGGTTAGGATTTGAAAAGAATGAAATGACGAGGTGTCGACTCTGCCCTAATAAATCATTTGGACCCCAGGTGTCGACTCCCGCAAAGTCGGGTGTCGACTCCAAATCGCTAACACAGTCAGCGCTCGAACTGGAGTCGGCTCCACTTATACGGGTGTCGGCTCCAAGGTCAGGGACCGAGAGCGACACAGACGAGGTGTCGACTCCTCAAACTGAGGTGTCGACTCCACTGACAGTTTCAGAGAAAAATAATGAGATTCAAACATCTGAAACTTGTCAAAATAGGTTCAATAAAATTTTGAAAAAATCTTTGGAATATGAAGAATCAAATTGCTCAGATGACTAGATAATTTGTCCTTAAAATTATGAAAGGAATATCAAGAAATTAATAGAAATCTAGATAGTCATTCCTTAGAGTTTCAAAATCATTCCAAAGGGTCACAAATCCCTAATTCACCTCTAAGATAACAAAATCTCTCTTCACTCAAAGGTTTTGTAAATATGTCAGCTAATTGTTCTTCAGTATTAACATATCAAGACAAATTTCATTATTAGCTACATGTTCTCTTATAAAGTGATATCTAATTTCAATGTGTTTTGTTCTTGAAATTGAATTGGATTTTTAGTTAAATTTATTGCACTCGTGTTATCACATCTAATTGGAGTTTTATCAAGTGTTATGCCATAATCTTCAAGTTGTCTCTTAATCCAAAGGATTTGAGCACAGCAACTTCCAGCTGCAACATATTCTGCTTCAGCAGTAGATAATGCAACCGAATTTTGCTTTTTGCTAAACCAAGAGATTAAGTTACTTCCTAAGAATTGACATGCACCACTTGTGCTTTTTCTATCTAATTTACATCCAGCATAGTCAGAATCAGAATATGCAATCAAGTTTAATGTTGAGTCTCTAGAGTACCATAAACCTACATTTTTAGTTCCACTTAAATATCTTAAGATTCTTTTTACAGCAATTAAGTGAGATTCTTTAGGTTCAGATTGAAATCTAGCACATAGACAAACAGCAAACATGATATCTGGTCTACTAGCTGTTAAGTAAAGAAGAGATCCGATCATACCTCTATAATTTTTTGATCTACTTTCTTACCATCTTCATCTTTGTCCAATTTGCATGAAGGACTCATAGGTGTTCCAAGTGGTTTGATTGACTCCATTCCAAACTTCTTGAGTTCTTTTGTGTATTTGCTTGATTGATGAAAATTCCTTTTGCTTTGCTTGATTTGAAGTCCTAGGAAGAAGTTGAGTTCTCCCATCATGCTCATTTCAAACTCACCCTGCATTAACTTAGCAAATTCTTGACATAACAAGATTGTTAGTAGCACCGAATACAATATCATCAACATATATTTGTACTACTAATAAATCCTTGTCTTTTCTTTTCAAAAATAGTGTTTTATCAACATTTCCTCTTGTAAAATCATTTTCAATCAGAAATTTACTTAATCTTTCATACCAAGCTCTAGGTGCTTGTTTTAAACCATATAGTGCTTTGTGCAATTTAAAAACATGATTTGAAAATTCATGATCTTCAAAACCAGGTGGTTGTTCAACAAAAACTTCCTCATTTATAAATCCATTTAAAAATGCACTTTTAACATCCATTTGAAATAAATTGATATGCATATGACATGCAAATGCAAGTAATAATCTAATTGCTTCTAATCTAGCTACAGGTGCAAAAGTTTCATCAAAATCAATTCCTTCTTCTTGATTATATCCTTTTGCAACTAATCTAGCTTTGTTTCTAATTACTATGCCATTTTCATCTAATTTATTTCTAAATACCCATTTTGATCCTATAACAGAATGATCTTTAGGTCTATCTACAAGGGTCCAACATTATTTCTAGTAAATTGATTTAATTCTTCTTGCATAGCTAACATCCAATTATTATCTTTTTCAGCTTCTTCAATAGTTTTAGGTTCAATTTGAGATACAAATGCAAGATGATTATTGATGTTTCTCATTGATGATCTAGTTCTTACTCCTTGAGATGGATCACCTATAATTAATTCTTTTGGATGACCATAGGCATATCTCCAATCTCTAGGAAGATCTACATCATTATGATTTGCATCAACAACATCAACACTAGGAGAATCATTATCTTTAGCTTCTTGTTCATGATCTGAAGATACATCTATATTCAATTTTTCAATGTCTCTTTCTAGAATGTTTGTATCTTCCTCATCATCAATCTTTCCTGAACTTGATGCTAAAGATTCATCAAAAATTACATGAATAGATTCTTCTACAATTAAGTTTCTCTTGTTAAACACTCTATAGGCTTTACTAGATGTTGAATATCCTAAGAAAATGCCTTCATCAGATTTTGCATCAAATTTTCCTAGATTATCTTTACCATTATTATGAATGAAACATTTACAACCAAATGCATGAAAGTAACTTATGTTTGGTTTTCTATTATTCCATAGTTCATAAGGAGTTTTCTTAATGATTGGCCTAATTAAAGCTCTATTAAGAATGTAACATGCCGTGTTTATAGCTTCCGCCCAAAAGTATTTTGGTAAGTTGCTTTCACATAGCATGGTACGGGCCATGTCTTCTAAAGGTTCTATTTTTTCTTTCTACTACATTTTGTTGTGGTGTTCTAGGTGCTGAAAAATTATGATGGATGCCATTTTCTATGCAAAAGTTTTCAAATAAATGATTTTCAAATTCAGTGCCATGATCACTTCTAAGAGACACTATGGTGTTGTTTTTCTCATTTGTGACCTTCTTGAAGAATTTCAAAAATAATGGAAAGGTCTCATCTTTATGAGCTAAAAATAATACCCAAGTGTATCTAGAATAATCATCTACAATCACAAGACCATATTTCTTTCCTCCTAGACTTGTGGTTCTAGTAGGTCCAAAAAGATCCATGTGAAGTAGTTCAAGTGGCCTAGAAGTGGAAACAATATTTTTAGTTTTGAAAGAGTTTCTAGTTTGTTTTCCAAATTGACATGCATCACAAATTTTGTTATTTTCAAAATCTAGTTGTGGAAGTCCTTTTACTAAATCCATTCTAATTAATTTTGAAATTAGGTGTGTGCTTGCATGACCTAATCTACGATGCCATAACCAACCAATCTCATTCATATTAGCATTATTAGCAACTAAGCAATGATTACTAGTAGACAAATTGTCTAAATCAATCAAGTATACATTGCCATTTCTATTTCCAATAAAAACAATGCTATTATCAATGGGATTAGAAACAGTGCAGATAGAAGCTTCAAATGATACTTTAAAACCTTTATCACATAATTGACTAATACTAATTAGATTATGTTTTAAACCATTAACATATAAGACATTTTCAATATATGTGGAGGGAGTTATTTGAATTTTACCAAACCCCATGATTTGGCCTTTGCCATTGTCACCAAACGTAACAACTCCTCCTCTTTTGCTTTCAAGGGTGATGAATTGATCCTTGTCACCCGTCATGTGTCTTGAGCAGCCACTATCGAGATACCACTTTCGCTTTGATCTTTTGGCCGCAAGACACTCCTGCAAAAATAATTAAGTCTTATATTTAGGTACCCAAGCCTTCTTGGGTCCTTCATGGTTAGTAGCATAAAAGATTGTTCCTTTGGGAACCCATATTTTCTTTCCTTTACTATTAAATTCTTGTTACTATTTCTTGCATTACATTCATAGGATTTGTGGCCTTTCTTGTTACAATAATGACATGTAACATTATCTTTATTTGTTCTTTTCTAAAAAGTTTTTGACAAATTTTTGTTTTATGTTAGGTCTATATCCTAATCCAGCCTTATCAAATATAGCTCTTTGATTACTCAATAATAAATTAAGTTTTTCAGAACTATAAGTAAATTTATCAACAATATTTTATATTTATCAACTTCCTTCTTTAATTTATCATTTTCATTGGAAATTGATTCTTTTTCTTTTGTCAAATTTCTTTTTCAGATTTCAGCATCTTAATCTCATTAGTAAGATTATCTTTTTCTTTAATGAGAATTGAATTATTTTTTCAAAAATATTTCTTTTTCAAAACTTTAAAATCATCAACTAGTTCATTAAAAGCTTCAAACAATTCATCAAATGCAAATCATCACAAGGGTTTTCAGAACTTACCTCGTTGTCGTCGTTTGCCATAAAGCAAATGTTTGCAACTTCTTTTTGTTCTTCCTCTGAAGAGGATTCATCGCTGTCACTCCAGGTTGCAACATAGGCTTTCTTCTTCTTCTTGTAGGCTTTCTTCAGTTGAGGACAATCATATCTAAAATGCCCCGGTTTCTTACACTCATAGCAAATCAAGGGCTCTTTCTCTTTTCCTTGTCCTTCTCTTTTCTTTTTCTCCTTCCATTTTGTTCCAGATTTCTTCTTGTGGAAGGGTCTCCTTCTCATGAATTTTTAAATTTTCTTGCAAGAGAGCTGTCTCATCATCATCATCATCACTGCAGCTCTCCTCACTTTCTGCAGCCTTAAGAGCTATGGTCTTCTTTTTCTTGACTTCTTCCTCTTGTGCTGCTTCATGGTTAGCTCATGAGTCATTAAGGATCCAAGTAGCTCCTCCAAGGGTAATGTTAGGTCCTTTGCTTCTTGGATTGCTGTCACCTTCGCTTCCCACGTCTTGGAAGTGACCTAAGAATTTTACGAACAAGTTCAGAATTAGTATAGGTCTTACCTAGACTTTTCAACCATTTACAATATCAGTAAATCTAGTGTACATGCATGCTATAGTTTCAGTTTGTTCCATGCTAAATAATTCATATTTATGACTAAAATATTTATCTTTGATTCTTTAACTTGATTTGTACCCTCATGGGTAACCTCTAATCTATCCCAAATTTCTTTGCGGAATTACATGTAGAAATTCGATTAAATTCATTAGCATCTAATGAGCAATATAAAACATTCATGGCCTTAGCATTGAGCTGTGCCATTTTTATCATTTCATCCATTCCCTTTTTCGGCTTAGGAACAATAGTTATCACTCTAATTGTGGTGTGTGTGGTCCATTAACTTATGACCCCATAATTCATAATCAAGTGCTTGAATGAATATTTTCATTCTTGCTTTCCAATAACCATAATTAGTTCCATTAAACAAAGGAGGTCTATTAGTAGAATGACCTTCGCAAATGAACCAGCTTGAGCTGCCATTTGGATCTTTAGCTCTTGATCGTTGATCAAATTCAAATGAGCACTTGCTCTGATACCAATTGTTGGCCCAGATGGCAACCCAAGAGGGGGGGTGAATTGGGTTCTTAAAAATTTTAACCTTTTAAAACTATTGGCTTTGAAATAATTAAGTGCAAATAAATTTAATCACAAATGAAGAGATAGAGAGAGACAATTAAAGCACGGCAAACACAAAGATTTTATAGTGGTTCGGTGTATCCAACACCTACGTCCACTCCCAAGTTCCACTTGGGTCCACACTATAATCAACTAGATTACAGCCGAGTTGTTTTACAAGATCACAACTCAAAACTTGTTGTTTCCCGGGATCACAACGAACCCAGCTGGTTTTTCGGGCTCACCAGCACAAAACCCAAACTCAAGCTAATCTAGCTTGACCCGAGGTATACTACCTCCACTAATTCAATCCCCCTGATTGAACTAGCAAAAACAAGAAAGAATAATGTTTACAATAACACAGCTCCTTAAATGAGCAAATATTCAAAGTAAATAAACAAGTTTAGAAAAGCCTGATTTGAAGTGATTGGATTTGAGCTTTTCTTCTTTTCTTCTTTTCCTCTTCTCTTTGAGATGTTGAATCAAGCCTCAGCTCCGATTCTTCACAGATGTTGCAGATGAGAAGTTGGAAATCACAAAAACAGAGCTTTTGGAAAATCCTCCATTTTTCAAGTTGAACGCCTTGGATTTCTCTTTGAGCTTTTTGGAGTGGAAGGATTTGAATTGGATTCTTTTCTCTTGATTTCTTGCTCAAGACTTCTCGGATTTTTTCAATTGATTTCTTATCTTTTTGTTTTTCCTCTCTTTTTCTATTTTCAAACGAACGCTTCCCCCTTTTTATAGATTCCTTTAATCCATTTTTGGGTGGAAACTAGCCGTTGGAATGTACCTGGAAAGTTTTTCCATACATAAATATAGCCGTTAGAAGTTAGGTAAAGAAAATATTACCGTTTGAGCTGATCTGGCATTTTAAAATTTGTTCTGACAGGTTGGAGTCGGCTCCAACTTTTCAGGTGTCGGCTCCAAGTCGTTATCCAAAAATAGAAAGTTCTGAGTTCGTTGAGGAGTCGGCTCCGAAAAAGTAAAGTGTCGGCTCGCCATGTTCAGGTGTCGGCTCCAAAGACTGTAAGTGTTGGCTCCAAGGTAGTCAAAAATCATGCGTTCTGTCCCCGTGTCGGAGTCGGCTCCAGACACTGTAAGTGTCGACTCCGAAACTCTGGGTGTCGGCTCCAGGACCGTATCAAAAATCAGAAAGACATTTGATTGGCCATGGGGTCGGCTCCAGACTTTCTAGGTGTCGACTCCAGGCTCTGAATTTTGAAACTTACCTTTGGCACTTGATTCAAAACACGTTTCTTATGCCTTTTGATTGAACAAATATTTTTAAGCCCTGAAACACTTGTTAAATTTATTAGTAACACAATGAATATACTCAATTCCTTTATTAATTATCAAAATCAATAATTGGATCAATAGAGGACCATTTGGTTAACCAGCCCGCATGTGGACTAGTTGGCTTTGCTTGCAATTCACATTTTATGGTTCATAGGGTTGGCAGTTATCAAAATTGTGAGAGAGAGAGAGAGAGAGAGAGAGAGTTTTTGAAACTACTATCAAAACATATTATTTCAACACCAAATTGGATGAGAATTATGTTACACTTGTGGCTAACCAGCCTACATATGGACAAATTTCAAGTGCATAGACACATTCCAGTCCAAAATTTCCTCTTTGATGTGGTAAACAAGAAACATGCAAATAATTCATTAAAACATACGGAATTGTATCAGAGCAAAACATCTCTGTTGATTCCTCCATCATGCGGGCGGCAAATACTAAGTCTGGAGCTTACTTGCCTTTTTTTTTTTCAGAGATCTATTATAAGTCTGTTATTACCTGCATCATCCTTAATGTTTCTAGGGTAATATGATATTTTGCTGTGAGAATTTCAGAAGTTACTACAAATGCACAAATGCTGGGTGCCCGGTCAGGAAACATGTGGAGAGGGCATCACATGATCCAAAAGCTGTAATAACCACATATGAGGGCAAGCATAACCATGATGTACCTGCTGCAAAGACTGTCAACCATGATACGTCCATGCCAATGATTGTAGATGGTTCCAACACCATAAGTACTTGCATGCCAGCAGCTCTCAGTGGTTATCTGGGGACTTGTGACAGGGTGGCTATCTCCAAGCAGTACACTCAGCCAGAGGAGAGCAACACAATCAGTCTTGACCTTGGTGTTGGGATCAGCCAGAATCACAGCAATGCGACAACAACACTGCACCAATCCCCAATAAGAGATCAAATCCATAGCCATCAAGTTCAATCTGTGAGTTCTGATTGTAGTAATGCAGTAACTCAAGCAAATCCATTGTCAACTCTGTATGGAAATCCAAGCGTTAGCATCTATGGATCTAGAGCAGACAAAGATGAGGAGGGCTTTATATTTAAGACACCGCCTATAGCCGGTTCATCCAACATCTATTATGCAAGCACAGCAAAATTAGTAATGGGCCCGTGAGACTTTATGCCTGCGACCACAGACATCTGCTATTCAGGCTTAAAATAAAAATAGTGGATGTTCTTTGCTGGTGTATCATGTACCATAATATATTAGTGTGCTTCTTCATGTGTAGTCATGTAGCAATATCCTGTGAAAGTTTACAGATCTGTTCCTACTGTGGATATTCTGATGCTACATCTATTATGATTAGATTCACCTTGTAATCCAGTGATCGGTGTATAAAATTTTTTGATGAGTTAATATAAATGTGTCAGATGCTCATTTATCTCTCTATTTCTTTATCTTTCCGCTAGAACTGTTTGCCAAGTCTACAAGTTCTCTCAAGCTTTGCATTTCTTTATATTTTATGGGATTTCATTTGGAAAACAAATTTTACTTTTAAACAATTCAAAATCGAAAATGGAAATTTCAGCTTGTCCAAGGAATTGGAGCTCGACATTCAACCATCGGTCGGTTCTCTTTTATTTATGGATTTCTGCATGATAATTGTTACTGTAATATAAACTGATAAAGTAGTGCAGGAAACATGATAGAAATACCAGCAGCTTTTGTTCGTGCAAAAGACTCGTCTTCATACTGTGGAACGAGCAAAAGACTCGTTCATGCATCCAAGTGATGCACCATTTTTTGTGTTCGTGCCTATGCTGTTCTCAGTACTTTTCTAACATTATCTTGATGAATATGAAAGTTATGGCTTTAAAATTGCTTAAAAGTGTATAGCTTCTCACATCTCATCCATTGAGTAGTGAATCATAGAGCAAACACATGGGCATTGGCAGAATAAGTCAGATGACACAAACTTAACAACATATCCCAAGCTATTTTCTTCTAAATTTAAGTTTGATTTACAAAATATGACAAGATTACAATTAAGAAGTTGGTGATTCTACACATCAGAAAGAGCTACAGATTCTCAGAACTAAAATGCAACTTAGCAGAAAACAGCTTGTCAGATCAGATCAACTCCACGCACAAGAGACAACCAATGCTCTATTCTTCCAACCAAGATACAGCACACCATCTCTCTCTTCAAGCCTGTAGTGTTGGCAGTTGTTCTTTAACAATGTTTTAATGGTGGTATTTACCAATGGACTTTATGGATATGGCCTAAACCCAGCCATTGCAAACCTTGACTTCCATTTCCCGAAAAGCTAATGTTTTTCGACCCTTTAAGCAGTGCTGTTCCACACTGATACGTTCCTTGTTCTCCCTCGGGAGACTCACGTCCATGGATTCAAAGATGGCGTGATAGTAATCAAGAGTCTCCAAGAATCGTGGAAGGAAAGGAGCAGTGTTTGTATTGGATTCTTGCTCCACAAGGGTCTGCACCTTTGGTGACAGGCTCTTAACCATTCTCAAGAGCCTGTCACGGTGATTCCTCGTGCTATAACACTCTCATCTGGCATGTGATGCAGCTGGAAAGCAAAGTTCACTGCCAAGGCCTCCCCAGGCCGAATGCCAAGATGCTCGAGTTCTACATAACAGCCTGAAATGGCTGCTGCATGGAATTCAAAAGGCACACTGCATGACTGAGCAAGCCGAGACAATGTCTGCCCCACAATATGAAGTCCACCACCTCTTGCATAGGCTGAAACAGAATCATCAATGCCAGTAATTCTTATGCGGGGTGGCCCTCCAGGCTTCCCTGCAAGGGCCTGAATTAGTCATCCACTGGCTTCCCTGTGCTATCTGGAAATCAATAATATAAACCATGTTTTCCCCTTTAACAGCCTCAGCAATGGCACCATTTGCAGGCATGTACCCAAACTTGAAATATGGACAGACCTCATAGAGGATGTGCATGTAGGAGAGTGATGACGCCAAGTCACCTTCCTCAAACGCCGGAAGACGGACGTCCTTCTCTCGGAGCCCTGCAAGAAAAGTCTCCGGAGACCGGTGATACCGGTAGGGACCCTCCGACGATCAAGTCAGTCACTTGGGCTCAGACAAAGAACCGCTCAGCGGAAAAGAACTGAGGCGGTTAGGATTTTGCTGGGAGGAAGAAAGCTCAGAAAACCAGAGTTCAGATCCCTATTTACAACGCGAGCACGTGCTTTTATACCTGTCCGAATATCCTATCTTACTGTTTGGAAGATCACCGTCGTACCATTGCTGCGCGTGCCGGAGACATCCCGTACCGCTTGCAGACGTGATGTCATACGTGTCCAATAGCCTGTGAAGGCATTCAGTGCGCGCCGTTGGATGATATAACCGAGCACAGTCGCAAGTGGTAGCGAATCGTACGCCATAGTGAGGCATGGCCATGCACAGGGACATGCAATGCACCATACGCCGTTATGAGGTATGGCCCTCCGTAACGGGGTACAATCACGGGCGTATTGAGAGTCACTTGGGTGCGCCGTGCGGCCTGAAGTCGTCATTTCTTTCGACGATTGAACTGCATGCCAATCGCTGATGACCCCATCCTGAGACCGGAAGGGGTCCTGGGGGTGGGGAGATGCCGGTGCACCCCGAGACCGGTGGGGGGTCTCGGGGTCAAGAGATGATGACCCCACCCGAGACCGGAAGGGGTCCCGGGGTGGGGAAATCCGGTGCACCCGAGACCGGAAGGGGTCCCGGGGTGGGGAAATGCCGGTGCACCCCGAGACGGTGGGGGTCTCGGGTCAGAGATGATGACCCCACCCCGAGACCGGAAGGGGTCCCGGGGTTGGGGAAATGATGGTGCACCCCGAGACCGGTGGGGGTCTCGGGGTCAAGAGATGATGACCCCACCCCGAGACCGAAAGGGGTCCCGGGGGTGGGAAAATGCCGGTGCACCCCGAGACCGGTGGGGGTCTCGGGGTCAAGAGATGATGACCCACCCCGAGACCGGAAGGGGTCCCGGGGGTGGGGAGATGCCGGTGCACCCCGAGACCGGTGGGGGTCTCGGGGTCATGAGATGATGACCCCACCCCGAGACCGGAAGGGGTCCCGGGGGTGGGGAAATGCCGGTGCACCCCAAGACCGGTGGGGGTCTCGGGGTCAAGAGATGATGACCCCACCCGAGACCGGAAGGGGTCCGGGGGTGGGGAGATGCCGGTGCACCCCGAGACCGGGGGGGTCTCGGGGTCATGAGATGATGACCCCACCCCGAGACCGGAAGGGGTCCGGGATGGGGAAATGCCGGTGCACCCCGAGACCGGTGGGGGTCTCGGGGTCAAGAGATGATGACCCCACCCCGAGACCGGAAGGGGTCCGGGGGTGGGGAAATGCCGGTGCACCCCGAGACCGGTGGGGGTCTCGGGGTCAAGAGATGATGACCCCACCCCGAGACCGGAAGGGGTCCCGGGGGTGGGAAATGCCGGTGCACCCCGAGACCGGTGGGGGTCTCGGGGTCAAGAGATGATGACCCCACCCCGAGACCGGAAGGGGTCCCGGGGTGGGGAAATGCCGGTGCACCCCGAGACCGATGGGGGTCTCGGGGTCAAGAGATGATGACCCCACCCGAGACCGGAAGGGGTCCCGGGGGTGGGAAAATGCCGGTGCACCCGAGACGGTGGGGGTCTCGGGGTCAAGAGATGATGACCCACCCCGAGACCGGAAGGGGTCCCGGGGTGGGGAAATGCCGGTGCACCCCGAGACCGGTGGGGGTCTCGGGGTCAAGAGATGATGACCCACCCGAGACCGGAAGGGGTCCCGGGGTGGGGAAATGCCGGTGCACCCCGAGACCGGTGGGGGTCTCGGGGTCAAGAGATGATGACCCCACCCCGAGACCGGAAGGGGTCCCGGGGGTGGGAAAATGCCGGTGCACCCCGAGACCGGTGGGGTCTCGGGGTCAAGAGATGATGACCCCACCCCGAGACCGGAAGGGGTCCCGGGGGTGGGAAAATGCCGGTGCACCCCGAGACCGATGGGGGTCTCGGGGTCATTAGCCACCGTTACCTTTTATCCTGACGATGCGGGATCAGTCATATCAGATGCCCCCTCACCCCTGGGGCGAAGCGGGTCCCACCGTTGAGGCGCAAGGGGTGTTCTCCACGTGGCTGATCCCCATCCTCATCTTTTGCGGACGGCCTGGGGAATGTAAGGAGGCGGCCCTCCGTACGCTGTGCCCGCCACGATCGACCTCGAGAGAGAGAACTGGCTCTTCGAAGTTTGCGCGAAAAGCCGCATCATCATTACCTTTCCTTACGGCGACGTCAGCGGGTCCCACCATTGGCCGGGGGCGTGCCGCGCCACGCGCTGGGGCGTCCCTCGAGGCGAGCCAGCCTATGGCAAGGGGCCATGTGGTCGACGAGACGTGGCGGGATGATTTGAAAACCTGCTAAAGCTAAGCGAGAGTTGAATTGATGCCATACCGCTTCTCTTGTCATCGTCTCCTTCTGCGCCTACGCTCCGACCTCCCCTGCAACCTGCGGGCCTGCGTCTGGTTTCCTCCCTTCCAGGTCAGCTCTTTCCCCCATCCTAGACTTCTGTCCCTCTGCTCATGAGTTCTCCTTCCTGGACCTCGGAGGACAGTTCTAAGGATCGTCCTCCTTCCGAGAGGTACCATACCTCTCCTGCTCCTTCCCCTTCGATTGAGTGGTCCTCTGATTCAGAGGACCACGTCCCCCTGGCCCGGCGACGGGTCACCGGTGGAGCCCCATCGAGGGGCCGCCGGTCGGAGGCCGGCCTCCTCGACGGCGGAGGGGTCCCCAGAGGGGATGGCCTCCACGATGACGCGGCTGGATTTGGAAAAAATCCGGGCCCGTTATCGGGTCCCCCGGACGTTGAGCTTTTCTTGCCAACTCCCGACGATAGGGTCATTTCCTCCCGACCCGGTCGGGTGGCCCTCTATGAGATCTGCCTAAAGGCAGGTCTCCGCCCACCCTTTCCGCCCTTTTTTGTCAACCTCCTTAACTACTATTCCTTGGCCCCCTCTCAATTAGTTCCAAACTCCTATCGCGTCATCTGTGCCTTTGTCATCCTTTGCTGTCGCCTGAACATTACCCCCGAATCAGCCTCTTTTCGATCTTTCTACACCCTTCGGGCTCAAAAGGGCTGGTGGCTATTCCAGCCCCGACCCAATCGGGTCCTAAAACTCCTCCTTCCTTCTTCGATTAAGGGATGGAAATCCATTTCTTTTTTGCGAATGTTGACCAAGTCAGGCCCCAGTGGGGAGACCCCGACCTCCGGGGGAACGCCGTCGCCATCCACCCTGGGGACCGGGAGGCGTTGGGGCTATTGTTGGCCACCGAGATCCCCCGATACACCCTATTGCTGTCGGAGGATAACCTGGAGTCGGCGGGTCTTATCTCCCACCGGGGTAAGTCCTCTCCATCCTTAGCCAAAAATTTTGCTTCTCTCCCTCTCTCTCTCTTCTTTCTCTCTTTTTTTTTTTAAAGCTCAACTGATGCTATGCAGCCATGAAGATACCGGCGGCAAAACTGCTGAGGGCTGCCTCCAAGAAGAGGGCCCGGAAAGGACCATCCAGGGGTCAGCAGGCCCCAGCCCCGAAGCGTCCGATGGCTCGGGCCTCCCCACCGGCTCAAGTCTCCCCACCCCCAGCTCCGCAAGATGTCCCGCTCTTCCAGAGGTTGACCTCACGGCCGACACTCCACCAGGGATGGGGACAACCGCGGGAGTCGCCGTTGAGGAGCCAGCCGCGGAGGGGCCCATATTGACCGAAGAGCCCCCGCTCCTGGGGGACCGACCCCGCCGGATGCCACCAGGGATTGGGGTGAGGGACCATCTGGTCCCGTGAGTCCACCCCCTGAGGGGTCGCCCAGGAGTGGCCCACGCACCGAACCGGGACAGCTGAAACGACGGAGCGAGGTGGGGCGAGCCCGGGCCACCCCGAGACTCCCTGAACGACGGTCGCTGGGCTGAGCAAGTCCTGGGCCCGATCTTTGTTCCTGAGATCCTGGAGGACCTCAGTCACCAGAAAGTGAGCGCATTCTTTCAGGACTCCTATGCTGCCGTCGTCAGGGTAAGCGATCTTCTCGCCCTTTACCTTTTATCCTTTTCCTTCAGCTGACCTGGGGCTTACGCGTGCAGATCGCACACTCCCTGAGGGCCGCCAGGAAGGTAATTCGCGGGGAGAAGGTCCTTCTGCGGGAGACGCAGAAATAGGTTGAGGAGGCTCAGCGCCGCGCGGAGGTGGCCGAGAAGGCGCTGGAGTCGGCCAGAAGCGCCTGGGCGAGCGAGGTAAAGGCCGCCGAGAATCGGGCGGAGATTGAAACCAACCGTGCGTGCGCAGCGCTCCTCCAAATGACGGAGGCTGAGAATGCTGTAATGGCCAGGGACATACATATCTCTGAGCTAACCTCAGCCCTCCGGGAGGCTGAAGATCGAGCGGGCGCGGCGACAGAAGAGGCGCGAGCGGCGAAGGAGGAAGTCAGCCGGTCCAAAGAGGAGGCGAGCCACGCCCGGGAGGCCGAAAGGGTTGCAACGAAAGCCCTTGCCGCAGAGAAGGTCCGGGCCACTGGGCTCATAGAGGAGTACAAGACGTCCGGGCGCTTCACAGACGACCTGGCCGAAGCCTCGGCGGCTGTATTCCTCGATGGGTTCCAGCATGGCAAGGAGAAGGTGGCCAGGGACCTGAACTTCCCCTAGGCCCTGGAGGTTGAGCTGGAGCGTTTGTCCGACTTGGCCCCTTCTGATGATGAGCCCGCACCGGCAGAGCCGTGAGCTCGCACTCTTGTTGTTTTGTTCTTTCTTTTTTACAAGTCCGACAATGTCGGCATTTTGTAGTCCCTTCCAATTAATGAAAACATTCTTCAAGATGCATTCTATCTTATCATGAACTTCGTCGATTGACAACATGTAGCCCTGTGATCCCATTAGTTCTGATAGCACCGGGGGACAACTCTCAACTCGAGCTATTCCGCCCCAGCTGTTTAGACCCGAAAGTTAGGACCAGGGAGGGTAGGTTTTTCAGAGCAGAAACGCCGGCAGTAAGAGGTTAGGTAGACGGGCTCCTCGAGGCCATCGGCGCAACGCCCTGCCGAGTGTTGGACCTTGTACTAAATAGGCGCGTGGCTTCTGATGCCTACGGGGGTCGGCTCTTATCCGACTGGCGGGACTTTGTGCTGTCGGGTGTCAGGCTTTAAGTTCAGCAAGCCCGGAGCTTCTTGTGCCGTCCGAGGTGGGGCTTTAGGTGCCGACGGGTGTCGGGCTTCGTGCCTGGCTAGCGTAGGGCTTTAGGTGCCGATGACCTGGCTTTTGGTGCCGGGCTTTCCTGCTGGATCTGGGCTTTTGTTGCCGAGAGCCGGTGGTACACCGCTCTGCCAGTGGTACACTGGGCTTCATGCTTGGCTGGTGCAGGGCTTTAGGTACCGATGGGGTCGGGCTTTTGTTGCTGAGAGCCGGTGGTACACTGCTCTGCCAGTGGTACACTGGGCTTCATGCTGGCTGGTGCAGGGCTTTAGTGCCGACCGGGGTCGGGCTTTTATTGCTGAGAGCCGGTGGTACACCACCCTGCTAGTGGTACACTGGGCTTCATGCCTGGCTGGTGCAGGGCTTTAGTGCCGACCGGGGTCGGGCTTTTGTTGCTGAGAGCCGGTGGTACACCGCTCTGCCAGTGGTACACTGGGCTTCATGCCTGGCTGGTGCAGGGCTTTAGTGCCAACCGGGGTCGGGCTTTTGTTGCTGAGAGCCAGTGGTACACCGCTCTACCAATGGTACACTGGGCTTCATGCCTGGCTGGTGCAGGGCTTTAGTGCCGACCGGGGTCGGGCTTTTGTTGCTGAGAGCCGGTGGTACACTGCTCTGCCAGTAGTACACTGGGCTTCATGCCTGGCTAGTGCACCGACCGGGGTCGGGCTTTTGTTGCTGAGAGCCGGTGGTACACCGCTCTGCCAGTGGTACACTGGAATTCATGCCTGGCTGGTGCAGGGCTTTAGTGCAGACCGGGGTCGGGCTTTTGTTGCTGAGAGCCGATGGTACACCGCTCTGCCAGTGGTACACTGGGCTTCATGCCTGGCTGGTGCAGGGCTTTAGGTACCAACGGGTGTCGGGCTTTTGTTGCTGAGAGCCGGTGGTACACCGCTCTGCTAGCGGTACACTGGACTTCATGCCTAGCTGGTGCAGGGCTTTAGTGCCGACCGAGGTCGGGCTTTTATTGCTAAGAGCCGGTGGTACACCGCTCTGCCAGTGGTACACTGGGCTTCATGCCTGGCTGGTGCAGGGCTTTAGTGCCGACCGGGGTCGGCTTTTGTTGCTGAGAGCCGGTGGTACACCGCTCTGCCAGTGGTACACTAGGCTTCATGCCTGGCTGGTGCAGGGCTTTAGTGCCGACCGGGGTCGGGCTTTTGTTGCTGAGAGCCGGTGGTACACCGCTCTGCCAGTGGTACACTGGGCTTCATTCCTGGCTGGTGCAGGGCTTTAGTGCGACCGGGGTCGGGCTTTTGTTACTGAGAGCCGATGGTACACCGCTCTGCCAGTGGTACACTGGGCTTCATGCCTGGCTGGTGCAGGGCTTTAGTGCCGACGGGGTCGGGCTTTTGTTGCTGAGAGCCGGTGGTACACCGCTCTACCAGTGGTACACTGGGCTTCATGCCTGGCTGGTGCAGGGCTTTAGTGCCGACCGGGGTTGGGCTTTTGTTGCTAAGAGGCGGTGGTACACCGCTCTGCCAGTGGTACACTGGGCTTCATGCCTGGCTGGTGCAGGGCTTTAGGTACCGACGGGTGTCGGGCTTTTGTTACTGAGAGCCGGTGGTACACCGCTCTGCCAGTGGTACACTGGGCTTCATGCCTGGCTGGTGCAGGGCTTTAGTGCCGACCGGGGTCGGACTTTTGTTGCTGAGAGCCGGTGGTACACCGCTCTGCCAGTGGTACACTGGGCTTCATGCCTGGCTGGTGCAGGGCTTTAATGTCGACCGGGGTCGAGCTTTTGTTGCTGAGAGCCGGTGGTACACCGCTCTGCCAGTGGTACACTGGGCTTCATGCTTGGCTGGTGCAGGGCTTTAGGTACCGACGGGTGTCGGGCTTTTGTTGCTGAGAGCCGGTGGTACACCGCTATGCCAGTGGTACACTGGGCTTCATGCCTGGCTGGTGCAGGGCTTTTCTGTGAAAAGATTTAGGTAACTAAAATTGAATCTCGTTAATATTGAATGAGGGGTGGAAACCCAAGTGAATACAGGGTGATACTTGACATGAGAGGAGGAATACATTACTGGTAATACCGACGAAGGTTATCTGCATTCCATGTTCTTGGGAGTGGCGTCCCATCAAGTTCTTCAATTTTATAAGCTCCGTGGCGGAGTGTTTCGACGATCCGGTAAGGCCCCTCCCAATTTGGGGCTAGCTTGCCTCCCTCAGCTGGCTTTGAGACCTCAGCCCGTCGAAGGACCAGATCTCCTGGCAGGAACGTCGGGGGCGCACACGAGCGTTGTAGTACTTTGCGCCCGCTACCGGTAGGCCGCCATTCGAAGCCGCGCCCGGTCTCGCACCTCCTCCACCAGGTCGAGGTTGGCTCGCAGTTGGTCAGGGTTACCTTCCTCGCTGTATGCTTCCACCCGAGGGCTTGGTGCACCAACCTCTACCGGAATAACAGCTTCAGAGCCAAAGACTAAGCTGAACGGCGTTTCGCCGGTGGGGGCTCGCGGCGTTGTGTGGTAGGCCCATAGCACGTTGGGGAGCTCCTCCACCCATCGCCCCTTGCAGCCATCTAGCCGAGATCTCAGCCCCTGGAGAATGATCCGATTAGTCACTTCGGCCGCCCCGTTGGTTTGAGGATGCCCGACGGAAGTGAACCTCTGACAGATACCCAGCTCAGAGCAGAACTCCCGGAAGGGCGCGTTGTCAAATTGCCGGCCATTATCAGTGACTAATGTGTGTGGCAGTCCAAACCGACATATGATGGACTTCCAGAAGAAGGATCTCACTTTGCTTTCGGTAATCTTGGCCAAGGCCTCGGCTTCAACCCACTTGGTGAAGTGATCCACCGCTACCAAGAGGAACTTTCGCTGTCCGGAGGCCGGGGAAATGGTCCCAGGATATCCATGCCCCACTGGGCGAAGGGCCAAGGTGCCACCAAGGGGGTCAGGTGAGACGTCGGCTGTCGCTGGATATTAGCGTGACGTTGACAGCTATCACATTTCTTAACAAGCTCAGCTACATCTTCCTTCATCGTCAGCCAGAAGTACCCTTGGCGCAGGGCCTTGTAGGCTAGGGCTCTGCCCCCCAGGTGACTCCCGCATATACCTTCGTGGATCTCTCTGAGGATGTAATCTGATTCAGCCGACCCCACACACCTGAGAACTGGGTATGAGAAGGATCTCCGATAAAGCTTCCCGTTCATCATCAAGAATCTCGGGGCCCTCCGCCTGAGCAGCTTGGCCTCAGCGGGGTTCTCCGGGAGAGTACCGTCAGTCAAATACCGGATGTAGGCGTCCATCCAGGAGGGCTCTTGCTCCACCGGCAATGCTTCATCCGTGGCCTCGGCGCTCGGGACTTGTAGGTGCTCCACATATGTCCTTCCCAACGTCCCGTCGGCCGAAGTGGCCAGGCGGGACAATGCATCGGCCCTGGCATTCTCCGCTCTGGGGATATAGCTGACGCGGAAGTAAGAGAAACGAGACGCCTGGGACTGCACCTTGCTCAAGTATCGGGACATGGTTGGGTCCCTAGCTTCGTACTCCCCAGTGATCTGTCCAGAAACAAGTTGAGAGTCCGTGAAGGCCCTCAAACGCCCAGCGCCCAGTCCCTCAGCTAACCTCATCCCCACTAGCAAGGCTTCGTACTCCGCCTGATTATTAGTTGCTGGGAACTGGAATCTGAGAGCGTACTCCACTACGTCTCCCTCTGGGCTCGCGAGAATGAGTCCGGCTCCGCTTCCTTGAGAGTTTGCCGCTCCATCCACATGCAGGATCCAGTCCTCCGCCTCCTCAGATGAGGGAGAGTCCACACGCTCCTCCGGTCGCACCCCCTCCATATCCCTCTCGGTCCAGGAACACTCGACCAGGAAATCCGCCAACACCTGAGACTTCATGGCTGACCTTGGCCGGATGGATAGATCGAACTCACTAGCTTAATGGCCCACTTGGCCAACCGACCGGAGGTGTCGGGGCAAGATAAGATAGCTCGAAGGGGCTGGTCCGTAAGCACCACGATGGGATGGGCTTGGAAGTAAGGCCGGAGGCGCTGAGTAGAGACCACCAAGGCGAAGATAATCTTCTCGGTTCTCGAATATCTGGTCTCGGCATCATGGAGTACTTTGCTGTGTAATAGATTGGCTTCTGGGCCCCGTCGGCATCCATGCGCACGAGTACGGAGCTGACAGCCTCGGGGGAAGCGCTAGATATAAAAAGAGCTCCTCTCCATTTTCAGGCTTGGACAACAGCGGAGGAGTGGAGAGAAACTGCTTCAACTCCTCAAAGGAGCCCTGACACTCCTTTGTCCATTCGAAGCCGTTGACCTTGCGCAGCGCCTTAAAGAAGGGCAGGCACCTTTCTGCCGACCTTGACATGAAACGACTCAAGGCCGCCACCCTCCCCGTTAGGCGCTGCACTTCCTTCTTATTGGCTGGGGGCCTCATCTCCAGGATAGCCCTAATCTTGTCGGGGTTGGCTTCAATCCCTCGCTGGGTCACCATAAAACCCAGGAACTTGCCTGCTGCTACTCCAAAGGCGCATTTGTGGGGTTGAGCTTCATCCGATACCGACGCAAGTTGTTGAAAGTCTCCTCGAGGTCGGCTACATGGTCCGCCGCACTGGTGCTCTTGGTCAGCATGTCATCCACATAAACCTCCATGTTGCGCCCTAGCTGGTCCTCAAAGACCTTGTTCATTAATCTTTGATAAGTGGCCCCGCATTTTTCAATCCAAAAGGCATCACCCTGTAACAATAAATCCCCTTCTCTGTGATAAAGGAAGTTGCTTCTTCATCCGCCGGGCTCATCTTGATTTGGTTATACCCGAGAACGCATCCATGAAACTGAGAGTCTCATGCCCGGAGGTGGCGTCCACCAGCTGGTCGATTCGGGGCAGCGGCAAGCTGTCCTTGGGGCACGCCTTGTTGAGGTCGGTGAAATCCATGCACATCCTCCAGCTTCCACTGGCCTTGCGAACCATTACGACGTTCGCTAGCCAGTCCGGGTAACGCACCTCGCGGATGTGGCCAGCCGCCAGCAGCTTCGCACCTCCTCATCAACGGCCTTCTGTCGGTCAGGGGCAAAACTCCTTTTCTTCTGCCTGATGGGCCGGCACCCCGGCCGGATGTTAAGCTGGTGCGTAATTACCTCCTCCGGAATCCCTGGCATGTCGGATGCTGACCATGCGAAGACATCCGCGTTGACCCGCAGGAAGGTAAGGAGTCGGTCACGAGCTTCCTCCGGAAGTAAGGCTCCAACCCGGACCATCCGCACGGGGTCCTCCCCGAGGGGGAAAGTGAGCAGCCGCTCGGCCGGCTCCCCCCTTTTTTCCAAGTCTTGCGGGTCAAGCGCCTCAGGTGCCGGTGCAGGTGCCGTCTCTTGAGGGCTAGGGGCCAAGTGATAGCAAAGTGCCGGTAGACCCTGCTCTCCTCGCATCTCGCCGACCCCCCTGCTGGTTGGGAACCTCACGAGGAGCCGCTTGGTGGATATGATGGCATCCAAGAGGTTGAGCCCGGGCCTCCCGAGGATCGCATTGTATGCGAGGGGCACACGAACCACCAAGAACTTCATGAGAACAGTGCTTTGGAACGGAGCCATACCAGCCGTTACGGGAAGAGTGATTTCCCCTTCAACCTTCACGGAATCTCCTGTGAACCCCATCAAAGGTGTGGCGACAGGTCGAAGCAGATCATGCGACAAGTTCATACGAACAAAGGCATCGTAGTTTAAAACATCTACGGAGCTCCCACTGTCAACTAAGATTCTTTTTACAGGGTGCTTAGCGATCGTCATGGATACGACGACGCTATCATCATCCTAATTTACAACCCCGTCCAAGTCCTTTTCGAAAAAAGGAATTACAGTTTCAGCTCCCCCCTCCCCCTTGGTTTCTTCGACGGGCCTCCTGCCCCCAGGAAATCATCGCCACCGTCTTCTCCATCGGGGCATTGTCGATCACCGGCGGCGAGGGCGCTGATGGGCCAGGAGCTCTCGGGTTACTCCTCTGAACGAACTTTCCCAGGTGGCCCCATTGAATAAGGTCTTCAATAGCCTTCTTCAGCTGACGGCAATCGTCAGTGTCGTGGCCATGGTCCCGGTGGTAGAGGCAGTAGAGGTTCTTGTTCTGGGGGATCTTCGGGTTGATGGGAGGAGGGCGCTGCAGATAAGACTCCCCTTCAATCTCGAGCAGGATCTGAGATATTGGGGCAAGCAATGGGGTGTAGGGTCCGTCCCTCGGTGCAAGGGATCGAGGACGGTTGTCTGGCCGGCGAGGAGGCTTGGGCCTTCTGGGGCGGACTTCTGCAGGCTCCGGCTGGGTCGGCTTCCTGGGGACACTCCTGCTAGCTTCGCGCCGGGAAAAGTCGGCCTCGTCCGCCCGGATGTACTTCTGGGCCCGGATCAGGAGTTCGAAGTAAGAGCCTGGCGGCTTCTTGTCAAGAGAATATGCGAAGCGAGAAGGGCGGAGCCCCCGCTTCAAAGCCAGGGTAGCCACCGAGTCTTCCAGGTTGTAGACCTCCAGAGCTGCTTCTTTGAACCGGGCAACATAATCCCGCAAAGGCTCGCCATTCTTCTGTTGAACGGCAAAGAGACTGTCCGCCACCCTCGGGATCTTCCGGCAGGCATCAAAATGGGCCAGGAAAGCCTCTCCAACTGGCGAAAGGAGTCGATGCTTCGTGGCGGCAGACGAGAGTACCAAGCTCGATCAGCCTTCTTCAGAGTGGCCGGGAAAGCAACGCACATAAGTGAATCAGTGGCCCCCTGGACCTGCATGAGTACCTTATAGCTCTCCAAATAGTCCAGGGGGTCCATGGTCCTGTCGTATGGATCTAGTTGAGGAAGGCGGAACCTGGTAGAGATGGGCTCCTCCATGATGCGGCGAGACAAGGGAGGCCGACTGTCGTAGTCTGTCTCCGGCAGGTGGGTGATCCGACGGCTGAGCTCCTCCAGCTTCTGATTACACTCCTCGAGTCGACGCTCGGCTCGACGAGGCATCCAGCCATCAAAAGAGCCCTCCCCCGAAGATTCGGAAAAAGAACGAGGGCGGCGATGCCGGCGCGGGCGCTCCGCCTCCTTCCCGTGCCGCCGCTTAGGAGAAACACTAGGTGGCGAGAGGGAGACCGGGGTCTTTTAGAGGCTTCACGGTGGTGAGGTTTGGCCGGGGATCGATGGCGACGATCCACAGGAATCGGCGATCTCCGGCGGGAGGAATGCTGGCTGGGTTGCACCACCCTCGGGACAGGTGGGTTCAGCTCCGGCTGCTGCAAGGCTGCCTGCTGGTGCTGCAGGCCCTGAACCATCGCCGCCAAAGACTGGACCTGCGTGGCCAGGGCAGTGAGTCGATCTTCCTGGAGTTGTTGTGGAGCAGGCGTGGGAGCGTCATTCTGCGGAGCAGAAGGCCCTGCCCCCCGGAGATGCAGAGGCTCCGGAATACTTGGTGCAAGAGCCAAGGGGGCCTCCGTGGGTGGACCGGCCCCGCAGCTCTGCCCCCCAGCGCGACCGGCTGAAACTCCCTTCGTCCGAGTCGTCACCATGACTTCAAGGTCTTGAAGAAAAAGGTAAGCTGCTGGCTCGATGTCTTTCTTACAAACCCCCCTTCCTGGCGCGCCAATCTGATGACGCCAAGTCACCTTCCTCAGCCGGGGAAGACGGACGTTCTTGTCCTCGGAGCCCTGCAAGAAAAGTCTTCGGAGACCGGCGATACCGGTAGGGACCCTCCGACGATCAAGTCAGTCACTTGGGCTCAGACAAAGAACCGCTCAGCGGAAAAGAACTGAGGTGGTTAGGGTTTTGCTGGGAGGAAGAAAGCTCAGAAAACCAGAGTTCAGATCCCTACTTACAACGCGAGCACGTGCTTTTATACCTGTCCGAATATCCTATCTTACTGTTTCGGAAGATCACCGTCGTACCATCGCTGCGCGTGCCGGAGACATCCCGTACCGCTTGCCGACGTGATGTCATACGTGTCCAACAGCCTGCGAAGGCATTCAGTGCGCACCGTCAGATGATATGACCAAGCACAGTCGCAAGTGGTAGCGAATCATACGCCGTAGTGAGGCATGTCCATGCACAGGGACATGCAATGCACCATACGCCGTTATGAGGTATGGCCCTCCGTAACGGGGTGCAATCACGGGCGTACTGAGAGTCACGTGGGTGCGCCGTGCGGCCTGAAGTCGTCATTTCTTTCGACGATTGAACTGCATGCCAATCGCTGATGACCCCACCATGAGATCGGAAGGGGTCCGGGGGTGGGGAGATGCCGGTGCACCCCGAGACCGGTGGGGGGTCTCGGGGTCAAGAGATGATGACCCCACCCCGAGACCGGAAGGGGTCCCGGGGGTGGGGAAATGCCGGTGCACCCCGAGACCGGTGGGGGACTCGGGGTCAAGAGATGATGACCCCACCCTGAGACCGGAAGGGGTCCCGGGGGTGGGGAAATGCCGGTGCACCCCGAGACCGGTGGGGGTCTCGGGGTCAAGAGATGATGACCCCACCCCGAGACCGGAAGGGGTCCCGGGGGTGGGGAAATGCCGGTGCACCCCGAGACCGGTGGGGGTCTCGGGGTCATGAGATGATGACCCCACCCCGAGACCGGAAGGGGTCCCGGGGGTGGGGAAATGCCGGTGCACCCCGAGACCGGTGGGGGTCTCGGGTCAAGAGATGATGACCCACCCCGAGACCGGAAGGGGTCCCGGGGTGAGGAAATGCCGGTGCACCCCGAGACTGGTGGGGTCTCGGGGTCAAGAGATGATGACCCCACCCCGAGACCGGAAGGGGTCCCGGGGTGGGGAGATGCCGGTGCACCCCGAGACCGGTGGGGGTCTCGGGGTCATGAGATGATGACCCCATCCCGAGACCGGAAGGGTTCCCGGGGGTGGGAAAATGCCGGTGCACCCCGAGACCGGTGGGGGGTCTTGGGGTCAAGAGATGATGACCCTACCCCGAGACCGGAAGGGGTCCTAGGGGTGGGAAAATTCCGGTGCACCCCGAGACCGGTGGGGGTCTCGGGGTCAAGAGATGATGACCCCATCCCGAGACCGGAAGGGGTCCCGGGGATGGGAAAATGCCGGTGCACCCCGAGACCGGTGGGGTCTCGGGGTCTCGGGGTCAAGAGATGATGACCCCATCCCGAGACCGGAAGGGGTCCCGGGGGTGGGAAAATGCCGGTGCACCCCGAGACCGATGGGGGTCTCGGGGTCAAGAGATGATGACCCCACCCCGAGACCGGAAGGGGTCCCAGGGGTAGAGAAATGCCGGTGCACCCCGAGACCGGTGGGGGTCTCGGGGTCATTAGCCGCCGTTACCTTTTATCCTGACGACGCGGGAACAGTCATATCAGAGAGGATGCCAGCTTACACCTCAAAGCTTTATGGATAGAACTCCCTGAGGATGCCAGCTTAGCAATGAGGCCTTCCAACATGTAAGCTCCCAGCCTTTGATTTGGCTCCCCAGAAACCAAAACCATCTGCCTTAACTCTGATATTAGCCATTCAACCACAAGAATATCATTCTCCGCCACAGCTTTAGCACAAGCTATGAGCATCTGTTTCAAATCTCCTCTGGTAATTCCCATCACTTGTGTCCACTTCTCTGGATCTAAGGAGAGGTGGCTTAGTAGGTGCTGTCAGAGCTTTCAACTACATCTAAGTCAGGCCCCAGCATAGCGGTCTCTAATTCCCTTAACTTGTGACCGAGATCATCCAGGTCTTCAGTAATACAGGAAACATTTATTGGAGATTCATGGGTGTTGTCTGATGGACTCCCCCTGTAAGGGGAGAAACTGAGAGAAGATGGAGAGTTGTGACTGGCATATCCAGCTGCTGCCAGGGACGATTCTAGGGTGCAGTACTGCCTATCACTTGGATGAGGGAGCGCATTCCTTTGATGGGATCCATCATTAGAGGAAATGTAGCGTAAGGATTGGTGGTTCTGAGGAATAAAATGAGATTCTGCATCTCTCATAGGCATGGAATTCTGAGGATAGTGTGATATCTGGGACTTGGATGTTTGCACATCTTGGAAGCTTGCATCGATATAAAACCAACTGGAATACAGAGAAGCTGGCATCTCAGACTCCCATGAATGATGATATCATCAAGAATGTGATTGTGGTTGTTTCTAGTCTTTCTAGTCTTTGATGCCAAATAAGCCTGTGGAATGATTTATCATTGAAGAGCTCTCATTTTGCCTCTCACAATGTCTATCAATCTGAAAACAATTAAGATGTGTCTATTTTCCATGTCATAAGCAAAAAAGTTATCACCATTATCAGTACCCTTCTCTATCTGAGGTTTAAGAGCAAGCTAATATCTGCAAGGAGAGAGGTCAATTGTTCAGATATGTGCCCATAAACAAATGAGATATATTATTTTGCTGATAATTTTGAAAATGTTTTTAAATATTATTTTTGCATGCATGTTTTGATGCTTTATAAATATCAAAAATTCTGAATTATTTAATTGTGACTTTAAATATCATATATAAATGTTATATATACAAAAGATAATATTTAAAGTAAAATAATCTAAATCTATCTGTAATTATAAATTAAAGTTGGGATCTTTAATTAAAAAGTACTAGCACGGTTCATTACATTTTGAATGAAACAATCTTATCTGGATTGTTGATAATGAGATTACCAAAATGAAAGCGCTTTATATAATTTGATTATATAGAACTGAAACACGATTAATTTTGAATCTCTAGTAAATTTTATTGTTAAAATAGAGCATTCAAAATTAATCAATGATGGTCATATATGAATCGATCTTAATTTTGAGTAATTAATAGACTCCTATTTATTGTATTATATTTTTTGATATACCGATAATGATACAGAAACATAGTGTCAAATTCTTGATATATTAAAAATATAATAACATAAATAGCCGAGAATATTAATATACAAGATGAAATCTATTCCTTCGTAAAGAAGTCAGATGGACAATTTTATAAGTGTTGATTCGGGGCTTGAATAATAAGAGTGCTCAATTTATGATTAGATCATAAATATATTATTCACTATAGAATCAATGGTACTTATGAAAAAAGATATAATTAAAGAGGTTAACGAAAAATACCTAACTTTAATTATAAACCGTTTACGAAGGATTGATTTATATGTAGTAACTATATCAATGGACAATTCAAATTCTTTTGAATAAAATTAATTTTATAATTTTGAGAGTGCAGTTTCAAATTTTTAGTGAGTAATTTAGAATTAATAATTTTAATATTTTAATCAAGGTGTTAATTAAATGTCAAAATTATTAGAGTTTAAAATTATAATGTCAATAGCTTCTCTGAACGGCTTCATTAAATTATGTAAACTTTATGATATATTGGGTTAAATTATTAATTTGGAATTAAGAATTATAGATTAATTTTTATACAAAAATTAATTGGATTAATTTTATTTTAAATAATATGATTATTTAAAATAAATTTAAAATTATTTTAAATTAAAAACTATACTATGTGCTAGGAAATACATTGCAGACATGTTTCACAAGGAGGATCCATATCGAAGTTATTTTATTATTAAAAAAATATATGAGATCGTGGGAAAGCTTTTCTCTCTCCCATATCATAAAATATCCAAAACAACAACAATTGATTGTTGGATAGATATATGAGATTATGAGAGAGATTTTCTCTCTCCCATGTCACCCACATTTAAGTAATCTCAAGAGTTGAAAGTTATCTTAAATTTTAATTAATTAATTAATTAATTAATTAAAAAGGAATGGTAGTTATTATTCTCTACATAATATAAGATTCATGAGAGAAAAATAATGTAAGATGATTCTCATCACCTAGAGAGTTTTCTCCATCTTCACTTTATCTCATGTGTTGAGAACACAAAGTGACTAAAAAAACTCAGTTGTGTGATCTCAACCCAAATTAGAAACGCTCACTCATTTGTGTTCATCATAATTTGGAGAACGTTTGAAAGATTCATGGTGATCAAAACGCTCACTTGTTTGTATTCACTATAATTTGGAGAACGTTTGAAAAGATTCATGGTGATCGAAAGGATTTGGTGATTCTAAGGTGGTCTTGGTAGAGTTCAAGATATTCGACGAAGGTTAATTTCTTAGTCTTTTTATTATTTTATTATTAAATTAATATGGGCATAGATCGCTAAATAATTTTTTTTTAAGATATGTGATTTGATCCTTATCTAGCTTATGCAAATGTCTCAGAATCGTTTTGAGATAACCAGCAATTGGTATCAGAGCAGGCTATACCCCTATTAGTTTAATAATTGATTATGTGATAATCATTATATGATTGGGTAGGCACTCATGCATTATGGTGTATATTTTTAATATTTTCATGGTGATGAATCTATGTGCGAATGGATTGGTCGTAATTTTTTTTTTCGATTCCATGGAATATGTTATGCAATTTTTTCTTTTGATTAGATCAATTGATTATAGGATTTATAATGTTATCTTCCTTTTATATTGATGAAGAAGGGTTCTTCATGATTTTAAGAAAAGTTCTTAATTAAAATTTTTTTATCAGTATCTTAAAGCAGCCTCATCCTATTGATTTGAAAAGTTCGGATCAAGTGGATAACTGATGATTTTATAGTCTGTTAATTAAAAATAAATAAATAAATAAAACCGCACCCTGGGCCCTGCATTTGGTTTCTTGCTCCTATCAACCATGCTATCACGTCAAGTCTTTTCTTAGCTTATGACCAGCAAGAATATAACAAGTCCCCATGTTCTCAGACCATAAATAAATAAATAAAAAGGGAAGATGCTCTCAGAGTACCCTAACTGACGAATCCCCATGGATGGACTTGCGTTTTAGAGCTTTTGAATTCTGAATTTATGCTCGAGGATTTTGATTGGTTGATGTTCTATCGGAGCATGATGGGTTAGGGTGGTGAAGGTGCGTTTCGCTGGCTTGATCATACTGAGTTCGGTAGCAATGGCTAGCGGAATGCGTTAGCGATTTTGGTTTGAAAAATCTATCATGGGCGTGCAGCCTGATATTTTTTCGATTTCATATAGCAATTAATACCTACCATTACTCATAAAAAAAAATAACAAGAAGACCCAATATTTTTTTATTATTTATTAATTTATTTTGGGTTGTAATTTTAAGATTCCATGGAATCCGATCAAATTTTTTGCTTCTTATTAAATGATTTTGTTATGTTGATAATAATTTCATTGCCATGCATATTATATGTATATTAGATAGAAAAGTATCATGCATTCAAGTGCATTATTATTTTATTTTTTTTACTAAAAAGATTTTAGTAAATTTAATTTAATGTACTTTGCAATAAATTTAATGATATTAAATTTGTAAATTAATTTAGCAATTGAATTGGCAAAATTAATGTGCCAAATGTGAAGTTTTAAATTTAAGTGTTAAATTTTAAATTATCACATTTAACTTATTTTATAATTTTAAAATATTTAAAATTATAAAATCTTAGTGATTTAAATTGTTTAAATTAACTAAGGGTTTATGAAACAAGAGTTGTTTTCTAAATAAAATACACTTTTGCAAAAATAATGAGTGGGAAGGGTAATATGACAATATAAGTCTTTGGTCTCTATTGTTAGTACAACACCGTAAGTTATTAGTAACGCCTTAAGACACTTTGATTTTGTCCTCTCCACATAGGGTGCCTACTAATTGCAATAACAAGGTTTCTTTCCATGAGATAGAATTTTTAAGATGTATTTTAGAATTGACCTACTCTACGGCAACAATTTCTAAGTTAAGTCTTAAAAATCTAATATGATGGATCACACTCATGAAGAAATAATTAAATTAGTTAATTATTTTTTGACCACAATTTAAGAAAATTAATGAGTATTTGAAATATAAGATATTTCGGAAGATACTTATTAATTGAGAAAGTCTCATTTTAATTAGCAACTGTTTGGCCTATCCTACGGCAGCACTTAGTTGTAGAGATTAAATTTCTTAGGTCTTTAAAGTAAATATGTTTTTTTTGTATATTTTAACATGTGCATTTATGTATCATATTTACTTTGCCTTAAATTGTGTGATGATATTTATGCAATTATTTATTAAAAATATTTCTTATTTTCAAATGTTCAAAGGCTCCCCTTTGCTCACCTAACGCCCATATCATGACCCTTTGCCAAGTAAGGAATTGACATTCTTGGTCCTTTTCCTCTTGCCATAGGACAGAGGAAATTTCTGTTTGTAGCAATTGATTCCTAGAAATTACTAGAAATATATTATAGAATTTTAAATGCAAAATAAAGTAAAAAACAAAATAAGATATGGATCAAACCAAGACTGAGGCGTGTTAGACACTGCCTAAGGATCAGATTTTTGCCCCTTCGTGTAGGTTATTGGCGATCTATCCCAAGGTACAACGATCCGGCTCGATCCGATCCTCCTATCACGAGCACGATCGCGTGGAGGTGCAACCCAATGATTACCTTCAATGCCGAGATGCAACCCAATGATTACCTTCAAATGCCGATGAAAAGATTAATACAAAATAGAAATAAAATGAGATGGAAAGCTATTCAAAGCTATTCTATTCTTAATCCTCAAAATATTCTATTCTTAATCCACCCATAAAAGCTCAAACGGGCCCATAATGGCCTCAAAGGCCCATAATGGCCTTAAAAGGCTTAGCTCTAAATCACGTCAGAAACGGCTTACAAAATTAATTGTTTGGGCCGTTTCTGAACGTTGGCCTTCCAACGTTCACTCAGCGCAACTAATGAAACACTCGCAGACGCTCTCTTTTTTTTATTTACACTTTTTCCAACAATGGATCGAGGCCGAGGTAGTTGCTCAGATAACTGAGGCTCAGGCTAGGGATTTTGTATGGAGATATATCATTTGTCGGTTCGGCCTTCCATACACCATCATCACCGACAATGGAAGACAGTTTGACAATCCAAACTTTCGGGAGTTCTATGAGGATCACGGCATCTGTCACCATCTCACTTCGGTTGGACATCCTTAAGCCAATGAAGAAGCCGAAGTAACCAACCGAACCTTGTTGTAAGGAATTAAAGAGCTTCATCACGTGCTGTGGGCTTACCGAACCACTCAGAGGGTCCCCACAGGTGAGACTCCATTCAGAATAGCTTTCGGCACGGAAGCCGTCATCCCTGTAGAGATTGGGCTCCCCTCTTCATGGGTGAAAAGTTATTCGGAGGAGTCCAACGACAAGCAGCTCCGAACCAATCTCACCTAACGCCCATATCATCTGCCTGGCCATTTGCCAAGTGAGGAATGGACATTCTTGGTCCTTTTCCTCTTGCCATAGGATAGAAGAAGTCCCTGTTTGTAGCAATCAACTATTTCATCAAGTGGGTCGAGGCCGAGGTAGTCACTCAGATAACCAAGGCTCAAGCTAGGGATTTTGTATAGAGATCTATCATTTGTTGGTTTGGCCTTCCACACACCATCATCACCAACAACGGAAGATAGTTTGACAATCCAAAATTCCAGGAGTTCTGCGAGGATCACGACATCTGCCACCATCTCACTTCGGTTGGACATTCTTAAGCCAATGGAGAAGCCGAAGTAACCAACCGAACCTTGCTGCAAGGAATTAAAGCCTGGCTCAATAGGACGTGAGGTAGATGGACGGAAGAGCTTCATCACGTGTTGTGGGCTTACCGAACCACTCAGAGGGTCTCCACATGTGAGACTCTATTTAGAATGGCTTTCGGCATGGAAGTCATGATCCCTATGGAGATTGGGCTCCCCTCCCCATGAGTTGAAAGTTATTCAGAGGAGTCCAATGACGAGCAACTCCGAACCAATCTTGACCTGATAGAAAAGGTCAGGGAGAAGGCCCGGATCCGAATGGCATCCTGCCAACAGAGAGTAGTCCGTTACCATTCTTCTAGAGTTAAAGGAAATCCTTCCTCCTCGGAAATCTTGTACTTCGAAAGGCGTTTATCTCCAAGCCATTGGAATAGGGGAAGCTGTCTCCAATTGGGAAGGCCCCTATCAGGTTGCTGAGGTAATCAGGCTCGGCACTTACAAACTCCAAGATCTGGACGAAAAATCTATTCCCAGAATATGGAGCTCAGATAATCTTCGTATATATCACCAGTAAAGTATGTCTCTACTAAACTCATTCTATTTACAGCAACGAAATTTTATTTTTAAATCTGCAATGTTCTTGTTTCAATCACTTTTCTGAAAGACTGCAATAAGAAGCTGATTTTGCTCAATTCTCATCAAGCCTCGGCCGGGCCGAGTGATTTCTCCGTACCTTGGCAGCGCCAAGTAAAATATAATCTTTTCAAGCTCCGAGTGATTTCGGGCAGGGCTGAGTGATTCTTCGTACATTGGCAGCACCAAGTAAAATATAATCTTTTCAAGCCTCGGTAGGGCCGAGTATTTCTCCATACCTTGGCAGCGCCAAGTAAAATATAATTTTTTAAGCATCGGTAGGGCCAAGTGATTTCTCCGTACCTTGGCAGTGCCAAGTAAAATATAATCTTTTTAAGCCTCAATAGGGCCGAGTGACTTCTTCGTACCTTGACAGCGCCAAGTAAAATATAATCTTTTCAAGCCTCGGCAGGGCTGAGTGATTTCTCTGAACCTTGGCAGCACCAAGTAAAATATAATCTTTACAAGCCTCGGCAGGACCGAGTGATTCTTTCAAGCCTCGGTAGGACCGAGTGATTCTTTAAAGCCTCGCAGGACCGAGTGAATCTTACAAGCCTCGGCCACCGAGTAATTCTTTCAAGCCCCAGCAGAACCGGGTGATTCTTCTAATATTTCAGCATGGCTGAACTGCTTTTCTAAGCCTTGGCGAGATTAAACAACTTTTTCTTGTGCTCCGACAGGTTCGAGTAAGTCGCCTCTTACCTCGTCAAAATAAGATAAGACCTATTTCATCCTTTGGCATGACCGAGCATTTACTATAGTTTCATTGAACCAAATAAAGATTCCTGAGAATCTCTGACATGGCCGAACTCCAATTGAGAATTAGCAAGGCCACCCAAGCCTCCCTCTAACCTAAGTTGAGGCAAACACCCTCTCCGCAAAGGATTAAGCAAAACTAAATCACCAAAATGCTTGGCCGAAGCAAAGTGCCTAAAACGTTACTAACGTTATGAGCTGGTACTACCATTCGAAAGGCGAGATCCGAGGATGTTAAATGTTCATTCTCCTTTCTATAACAGGAAGGATACCCCGTTGGGTATTCCTATGTTTCGGAAGTCTCGGACTTTCGTCCTGCACCCCATTTGATTCAGAGTATACAAACGATTCTTGTACTGGGATGACGCAAATACATCGACATGCAAAAGAAATTGATACTTAATATGAAAGAAACAAAGCAGCAAACAGACAAAGATATGAACAGAAATACTTCTTTATTGCTTAGAAGAAATTACAACATCTTGAGAGGCATTACAAGTGCATTACAGCACATGAGATAAAAGAAAATAAATCAAAAAGCTCGGACAAACAGGTTCGACCGATAACATTGCTTCCTCTTTCGATCCAAGAAATCAAAGAAACTAAACACCGTTGAGTTGATTGAGTTGCTGGGCAACGTTACAAAACAAAGAAAGTGGCCCAGAGCTGCTTACCTTCTTCCTCATTAGAAGCCGACTGATGGACCCTCAAATGGATGAACTGAAGGATCTAAAATGGCACTCATTTAAGGACTGAGGATGAAGGAAAGCTTATGGAAGTGGAGGCCATAAAAGATTGTATTTCCCGTGATCTCCAGGGCCCCATGGCAGGTGGAAGAAACCAAACAGAGGGCACCTACGTGCGCTCCCCGTATGACCCCTGTATCCCTTTCTATGCGCTCTCCGTATGACCTCTGTGACTCCTCTAAAGATTGCTCGCTCTTCAACAACTTCTTCATCGCCCTAATTGTCAGGGCCGACCCAAATCTCGAAAGAAAAATTTGACCTCACTACCCTCAACCTCAACAAGAGAGAAGCCATGGAACTTTCTTTCTATTCATGAAGCGAGAAAGTTTCTCGGATGTGCTTAGGCACCTTCCGCTCTCCCGTTTTTAAAGACGTTAAATGGGAAGCGACTATTAATAAAGAAGGTGATTTCGAAACTCGAAACGCCACAATCACACCGCATTCAGAGCCACATGGCATGCCATGGTAAAACTCGACGCATCTCGAGATATGTTAGGTGCGCCCCTCGGGCCGTAATGAAGGACGAAAGATTTCCTTCCGATATCAAATCAAGAGTCTTAAATGCCAAGAACCGCCTACAAATCCTCGGGATATGAATAGGCTTGGGAAATCCTCCGTGGAAAATGGCGCGGTTCAATAGCGATCGAGTGCTTGGTGTATATGAAAAGCGAGCTCGTATTGGAAAACACAAGGCATTAAATATGAGATGAATGCCGTAAAAAAAGCAGCAAATCCAAGCAACTTTTTGCATTTCGGCCAAGCTAAATAGTTCTCTCTATTCTAGCAATGCCGAATTATTTCCTCTACCTCGGCAAAGCCGAACCATTCCTTTTGCTCCGGCAGAGCCGAGCTATCTCCGGCTTCAGCAAATTCGACTGGGTTGGTCTCAAGAAGACTAGGCGACTTCTTCGATTTTGACAAAGTCATTTCGAAATTTTTTGAGCAATAACAGAACTGGACTAGTCATTTGGCTTCGTAGTAAGCTAAGCTTAAGCAAGATGTGGGCGAGCTAAAAGTTCATCTAGTACGCAAATACTGAAACAATGAAACACATGGAGAAAAACAAAACGATTTATTCGTATCATAATATCGTTCATATTACAAAAATGAAAGAGAAATATGGAAAGATGGATCTCTAAGTCCTGTCTTCACGTTCGGAGGCGATCCCAGCAACGTCTAAGGCACGCTAATCTGGCCGACCCTCTTCGTTACTCGGCCTCAGGACCACGTCCACCTCGGCAGTTGTCCGCAAAGCACCGGCTTCCTCGGTGGCAGATCTTGAGGCCTCTATTTCCTTAATGATTTTTGGAGGAGCCTTCGTTGGATCTCCTTCTGAGGCCACTTCAAAATCGATGCAAGGAGCATCTTCATCATCGTCGCCGGCATCGGATGGAGAGGTCACCGCTAATGCTTGTTGGCGATGGGAAATAATACTCCTCATCCTCCAAAAACGAGAGGTTGATGTCTAGGTACTCCTGAATCACCCTCATCCGGACCTCATTTGCTCCAACTCAGTATGTCTCCTTTGAAAATTGAATTTGCCCACGAGCGAATTCTTCCGAGTTCTTATATTTCTCGATCGCTATAGCGATCTCATTGTCTGCCTTGGCTATCCGGCGCTCCAACTCGGAGCACTTCTCCCGGCTCAAGGCTAAATCCCTGGTCAGAGCCATTATTTGATTAGCCGCTTCGGCCTTGGTCTTATCCAGCCAGAGAAGGAAAAATAACAAATAAAGCAAATGGCCAGGTCAGCTTTAACTACGGGAAAGAGATGAACCATTGCATAGAAACAGTGAAAGGACATACCTCTTTAGCGCGGCAAGCAGCTTCGGCTTCTGCTTTCTTAGCTCTTTTTTGAGTCTTCTCCCTCTCTTTTCTACATTTGCTCATGTCCCTCCATGCATGTTCAAGATCCATCCGGTCCCTAGAGCCGTCGGATCGTGCCTGACGTAGCTCGGCGATAGGGTCGGAAACTTGTTTTTGGCAAGACTCAAGCTGAGCGTCGAAACGAGACTTTTCTTCAGCAGCCCTGCTATTAAGGAAGTCGACCTTCCTTTGGGCCTCTCCTTGGAACTTCGACAGTCATTTTCCAAGCCTTCCCAAGCTCGGCTACCTCCGCCCGAAGTCGTAACACCTTGGATCGAGCATCTTCGCCCGACCTCCTGGCCTCATCTAGCTCGGCTTGCATCCTCATCGATTCTTTTGAGTGTCGATCAGCCGAGTTTATCTTAGTGCGGAGTGCCTCGGCCTCACACGAGATCTCCCTGTAGCATTCATTGGCAGAGATCAAGCGCCTATAGAGCACCCACTGGAGAAGAGTCACCTGCAATGAAGCCGAATGATTAAATTCGAAAGGATTACACAAGACACCTAATGAAAGCGAAGAAAGGAAGAAAACTCACTTGGATGCAAGAAGAGTTCATATCCCTCAAGATGTGTTGGCTGGGGACCGATGCATAGTCATCCATCGGTAGGCATTTCGAATCCCTCAACCGCGAAAGCGACTCTCCGACGACTGTCATCTCCATCTTTGGGGTAAATGATATGTTCCTTCGCAGAAAATATATTAAAATTATTATTAATCCGATAGTGCAACTCTTCGGTGGCTCGATCCAAGGGATCGAGGAGGTTGCTAGGCCGACCTATCTCTTCCTCGTCACCTACCAACGTTCCCGAAGGCCCTGGCTCCTTCATCCTCATCGAGGGAGCCCCTTCTCCACCCGGTGGACCTCTTTTTTCTCCCCCTTCCTCTTCTACCCTACAGGGAGGGGATCCTGCTAGAGGCGGAACAACACTCGCTGCAAGTGCAGCTGCCCCATCTTCGAAGAATAATTCTTTCAACCTCTGCTAACTCATAGAACCCTCCCCTTCAGGGTAAGGTACGTTGGTAACCATAGGATAGAGAAATTCTGTTACTCGAAAATCATCATTCGCCGGCTCAGAAGAATGAACAAGTTTCTGTTCTGCCTGGGTCGCTACTTCTTTGGCTTCATTACCGGGTGTTGGCCCCCCAAATTCCAGGACTGGAATAGGAGCTGGGATCGACTCCCCTGCGATGTCCCCCCTCGGCGAGCTCGAAGGTTGGGGCTCAGTCATTCCTTGTGGATGGCTCGGAAGAGCCAGCTGAAGCTTGGAGGGAGAAGAGGATGGCCTCCGCTCGGACCTAGCCCTCTTTCCTCTTGCAAGGGCCAACGATATAGTACGGTGGCGCTTGGTGCTTCTTCTTTCGCTTGAATCGCCGTAGTCGATTGCGAACACTCCTCTCATCTAAGCCCCAAACTCATATCTGATCCCTGCAAATCATGGAATGATCAGCTACATCTCTGCAAAGACGTCCAGACATGAAGAAGGAGATGTCGGACTTACTTAAGGGGTCAACTCAGCTCAGCCCGGCATTATAGAGCGCCTCTTCAGTCAAAAGGGCATCGATGGGGACCACCTTGCTGCTATAGAGAATGTTGAAGTCCTCCTTCTTCGCTCTTGATAGCGTCGGACGCTGGTTCAGCTCCATGGGGAGAGGCCCCCATTGACGAGTGAGTCAAACGCGTCATCCCATTCGACAATAAAAAATCGCAACTTCCATCCTTTGACGGAAGTTGAAACCTTTGAAAACCTTTTAAAGTTCTTCATGGCCCAATATAATGCTAAAAGAATCTTTGGAAGATGTGAGGCTATGACAGGCCCGAAACAGAGGAACCATTGCCGCTATCCCCGTGAATGCGCACAAGGAAATGAACCCGACAATATAACGCCAGCTGTTTGGCGTAATCATCGTTGGGCAGATACCATAATACTTCATTAAATCGCTCACCAGCGGATTAAGGGGAAAACAGAGTCCCACTTTGAAGCTTCATAGAAAAAATACCCCCGACTCCAATTGATCAGGCACCCTCTGTTCAGGACCGGGGACCCGCATTCGAATATTGCTGGTGAACCAGTAATCCCGACGAATCCTCTCCAGATCTACAACGGTCATCATCAAAGCCAAATCGATGGGGCATCCTCTGTCTCCAAGATTAGCGAAAGAAACATCGGCCATGTCTGATCCTAAGATGAGGACATTCGAAGGAAGAAGATAGAGAAGAAGCGCGACTGAAGATAGCCTACCCACCTCTATTTAAACAATCTCAGCAAGGCAAGAATCCCCACGTGTCGCCAAATCTTAGGCCTGCCATGCGCCATTCCGTCCACGGCTAATACCAGAAGGCGAGGGGTTTCCTCCTCGTGCGATGAGAAGAAATGATAAAATGGCAGCCTAGCATTTATGAGGGCCTCATGGCCTGCCTTCATCTGTTTGAATTTCTCCAATCGGATAAAGCCATCCAAAATTCTACTCCTTATGCCCAAACCTACGCTTCGAACTATGGAGTGAGGGGCATGTGATGAGGGGTAAAATTGTCATTGCACCAATACTCATACATACGACAAAAAGATCGAGACCATTTTTTATTTTTGATCAGCCGATACACCTTGGCGATACACCTTGGTGAGACCGAACCATTCTCATGCCTCGGCGAGGCCGAGCTATCCTCTTACATTGGCCAGACCAGGGTATTCATATGCCTCGGTAGAGCCGAGCCATCCTCATATACCTCAGCCAGACCAAGGCATTCATATGCCTTGATGGAGCCAAGCTATTCATGTACCTCGGCCAGACCGAGAAACCCCTGAACCTCTGCATAACCAAGCGCAGGAGAATTCAGATCCATGATGATTTATCGAGATTCCAACCATGTAGGCCTCTAACAACTTTAAGCGAGAAATTAGACCAATAATATCAGAAGTGGCCTAAAGCCTATAACAAACTAGATATTGATATTACCATCGATTCTCTAACTAACTAGATACTGATGTTACTAGCCTCATAACAAACTTGATTCGAATATGATTCAAATCTTGACGGTTTCCGACCCCTATGACACGTCCAAGGAATCAGGTGATTGCCTGTCATTACACCTACAACCTATAAATACCCTTATCCTAAAGCTCTTTAGATACGCTCACACTCTCACTAAAAAACTTCATTGAAGCTCAAGCATAGCTTAGAGCTCTCGAGAGGCCATTTTCTTGAAGGACTCTTCTGCGAGAGCTTTCTTTCCACATCTGCTTGCTGTGAATCTTCACTAACTTAGGCGTCGAAGAGTCTTCCGTAGAGGGCCACCCCCGATACTCTCTACGTAAGGATTGCCTTACAGGTTCCATCCGGATGAGAGATCGGTGTCCAGATCCGGAGTCGGGCCACACCCGAGTTGGAGAGCAGATTTCTGCAGCAACAATTGTAATTTCAAATAATTATAAATCTATGTTAATAAAAAAATAATGATAAATCTATGTTAAGACATTAAATATGTTAATAAAATAATAATAATACTAATAATATAATAATTGAAGAAAAATAATGAAAATTATCCTATCATACACAAGCATTAACTATCAAATGAGAAATGAATGATTAAATATTTATCCAAACATGAACTCTTGGTTTGCTATATAATGATATGGCGGCTTGATGACATGATGACAAATATTAGAACCCATCTTCATAAGGATAAAATGTGGTGTTCCATCTCTGTCATATGGATAAATGTCATCGTATTCTATGACCATGAAGAATGAATTTAGTGATGACATGATGACATGACACTATTAAATAAGTAATAATATGTAAATTGATTAACGAATGATAACATGAAGATCGTTGAAGCTGTCCAATATTGATGATAGAAAACTTTATTATACTAATATGAATGGTTCACAAATCTAAAATTTCTTTAATAATTCAAGATTTGTATATATATATATATATATATATATATATATATGTATGTATATGTATGTATATGTATGTATGTATATGTATGTATGTATGTATATGTATGTATATGTATGTATGTATATGTATGTATATGTATATGTATATGTATGTATGTATATGTATGTATATATGTATGTATGTATATGTATGTATATATGTATATATATGTATGTATATATATATATATATATATATGTATATATATATATATATATATATATATTCAAAAGAATATCAGTTCCCTAATGACTTGTATTTCAAGATATTCACTTATATTGTTTGCTAATTCATAGTTGGTCCTATTTGCTAACCGCAGCTCATAAAATGTTTTTTTTTTTTTCATATCTAAAGATTTGAAGTGGGAATATGGGTGGATGCAGTACCTGTCGGATCACCTTCTTAGTTTCATTTGAATTTTATTCAAATAAAGCCTCCGTGCTATATTTTTTTTATATCATTTAGTAGTATCAACATTAGTTCTTATGAAATGATTATGACATGAATTCTAGTTTGATTAGTTAAATTATGTGTTTTAGACGCTTTGCATACCCTGTATGCAGGGGTTGTCATAACCCAGATCCACCTTAAGGTCTAGGGTGAGACAGGTGAGGACCGTAAGACTCCAAGGAAACGATGCACTCATGTAGTACAGCTGCATCAAACCTTTGGAGATCAATTCTTGGAGATCAGTAGGTCTCACTTGCGTAATAGTTGACAACTTTTCAAGCATTGTTCCATTCTAAACTCATGGCTGATTTTCATAGTTAAAATAATTAATTAAGCATTTGTTACCGTACCCAACTTCTATCTGTGTTTCTTGACAAATGACATTCTTTTATATATTTTGCAATAGCTAATCAGGTGGATGTGTTGTCTTTTCCCTTAGATGCATATGAATTCTTTTAACAGCTCTCTAACGAAAGTGTTTGAGGATGAACCTATTAACCATATCTATTTACTTTAGCTTTAGGAAATCTCTCCTTCAGTGTAACTTGAGCGTTGTGTAACTTGATGTGATTCTGATTTAGATGGTCCAATTCATTGGATATTGTTAATAAAATTTATTCTACAAATCTAAACATCTAATTTATTCTTGATCTAAATGGTTATGTTCTCATTTAATAGAATTTGTAAATTTTTTTTATTATCAGGTTTTTGAAAAAGAAAAAACAAACGTGCATGGCTAGTAAAGCACATTCACCCATAGCTATAGAGGATGATGTGAATGTGGACATGAGTCTAAGCGCAACAAATCTGATGTGTGAGATGTTTTTGAGAATATATCTATATATCTATTCCTAAAGGAGAAGATCCAAAAGCTAAATGCAAGTTTTGTGGTAAGGGATTATCTTGTAAATCTACTAGTGGCACTTCTCATATGAAAAGACACATCCTTAAATGTCCAAAATGTGTTGTTTATGACATTAGGCAATCTTTGTAAGAGGTCTTATGAAGGTATTTAGCTTCGCTATCTAGAAAATAAAGTCCCTTTAACAATTGCGAAGGACGCATACTTCAGGACGTGTGGAGGGCATGTGAATGGTGAAATGCTTGCTACGCAGATTGCTAGGATGGGGATATTATCAGCCAATAATGGAGAAAGATTGCCATTGGTTTGTTAAGAGACGCCTCAAATGCCAGATTGTCATTGGTTTGTCAAAGAGATGCCTCAAATGCCAAATACATGTAAACAAGATCCACACTTAGCCATCTTCCCTCCATCCTCTCATCATGTCATGGCCCTTCTCCATATGGGCCCTCCATGTAATTCAACCATTCTTTGAGACTGAAAAGGCAACAAAAGAAATTTATGGAAGAAGAAAGGCACTAGTTGAACTGACAGGGACTCACTTTTTAGGGCCTCATACCCCATTTCCCATGCCTTACCAGCAGAACAAAAGAAGAGAGATCTGTTTATTCATTGAAAGACAACAATATATGTCATCATAAAAGCCCAACAAGGGTGTAGTACCCGGTTCAAACGAACCAGGCTTGTTTCAAACGAACCAGACTTGGTTCAGATGAACCAAGCTCCAGTCTGTTGGGTTTCCCGGATTGACGCTTCGCTCCAGGTGAAGCGTTTAGTCTTCCGAGAAACCTCCGATCCGAGGCGCTGCACAGGTGATTAAATAGGAAGGAGGAGGACTCCTTCCTTCACGCTGGCGCACTTCATCCATCAGGTAATCCCCTGGTCCAGAGAGAGAGAGCGTGAGTGAGAGAGACAGAGAGGGAGACAGAGAGAACGCGAGAGGCAGAGCAAGGGAGGTTGCCAGCCGATCCCTTGGTTCAGGCCCGGCGGCGTGCTCGCCGCCTCGCCGGGCCTGAGCTTTGGCCGGCGACCCCGCCGGCGCCGGGGGAGGCATCCGGCGGGGTGATGGTGGAGAGAGAGAAGAGAGAGAGGGCCAATTGGCCCTTCTCTCGCGCGGTGGCCCGGCTTCCGCTGGTTGGTTCGGGCCCGGCGGCGTGCTCGCCGCCTCGCCGGGCCCGAGCTTCGGCCTGTCGCCTCCACCGGCACCGGGCGTGCGTCCGATGGAGGTCCGGCCGGCTAAGGTGACCGACCGTGCCGCCGGCACAGCATCGTGCCGCGCGGATGAAAAGGAGAAGAAGAGTGAAATTGAGGGAGAGAGGAGGAGTTGGCGGCCGGCCGCGGCGACGGCCGGCTCTGACCCGGCCACCGGCGGCCGGGCCATCCTCAATTTGGCCGGCGACGGCCCTGGCCGCCGGCTAGGTCCCCGTCCCCTGTTCGGTGAAACAGGGGATCGGGAGGGCTTGGGTTGAACCGGACCGGCTGGGCCGGCCGGTTCAGGGCCTTTTGGGCCGTGCAGCATTGAGATTTGGGGTTGATTTTTGGGCCCCGTAACGGGTCGGGATTAGCAAAATAATTATATGGCTAGAATCTGGGTGAATTCTAGTTTCTTGGGGTATTTTTACTTCCCCAATTGGGTGTGTATAGTGGAAGATATTCGAGCCCAAAGTAGGGCCCGTGAACTAGTCTGGGTAGAAATTCTAAGGGTCATTTTAATATTCGTATTCTAATAAATTAATTGTGTAAATGATCCTGTAGGTGCTCAGACATCTGACTAGCTGATATATACCTGTTGGATTGCGTACTGAGGTAAGTAAGCCAGTTATCAATATTTAATAAATTATTCATTATATGAATGTTTAAATTGTGAATTGTGACATGAAGAATTGTTATTGGCTAAATTGTAAGTAGATGAATATTATGAATACGTGGTTGTTTATGTGCTATGATTTCATATGTGGATGCTATGCATGAGAGGTGCAGTTATTATTACATTGATGTGATATATTACATGCAATTGTTGAGTAAGTATAATCCACTGTTTATGCAAATATAGATGTTATTGATATGTTTGTGCATGATGTGAGGTGCTGTTATGTGTCGCCGCGGTTCTCCTTTATCATGTCATGCCACACACATCTAGAGGATGTGTTCTGCTTGTTTATGCCACCTACACGTCTAGAGGATGTGTTCTGCTTGTTTATGCCACCTACACATCTAGAGGATGTGTTCTGCTTGTTTATGCCATTCACACGTCTAGAAAATGTGTTCTGCTTGGGTTCGAGATGGCATCACGCATCTAGAGGATGTGTTCTGAGTTACTATGAGGTGGCATCACACATCTAGAGGATGTGTTCTGCTTGGTTCGAGGTGGCATCACACATATCGAGTATGTGTTCTGGTGGATTATGATATGGCGTGACCCTGGTATCTGGACCCTTTTAGTAGGGGGATGCTTGTTGGTACACTATTGAGATATTGCAGGGCCGTGGGTCACATTACAGCTACCATTGAGGGTATAAACAGTGGGTTTACTTACATTGTATGTTTGAGTATTTGTGGAATGTTTAAGCATGCAAATCTTTTATGTGCTTATTGATTTCTATGCTATGATTTGACTGTATAACGTGGCTTACTTATTGAGTGTAAGCTCATAAAAATCTTACAACATTTTTGTCAGAGCCACGAGATTGAAGATGGACTGTTGGGGTGATGGATCTCCTATTAAATAAAACAAGACCCATTATTTTGTTGTAACCCCAGTATTACTTATGTGTAGGGCTTGATGCCCAAACTTTATTATTGTTGTGTGTAAGGGTTTGTAACCCAAAACTTTTAGTATTGAGTGATGTATTTGACCTGATTATATATATAATTGTGTTATGTGTGAAAAATTTGATAACGCCTTGCGTGCCCGGCATGCGGCGGGTTATCACCCTAGCCCGATATTGGGTCTGGGGCGTGACAGCTTTAGTGGTATCAGAGCTTAGGTTTTGACCCTAGGGACACAGACATATTGACATGATAACACGTAGAGAACATATTTTGATGACATTATACTTAGAATCACCTGACACTTTAGTTTATGATGATAATAACCACATCTAATTTAACAGGAAATAGTTATGGCTCGCCGTACTAGGAGCCAACTGTATGAGAAGGACTCTCTGGCCGGTAATGCTGATCAGCCGGTAGGTCAAGGAACTACTGGAGGTACGGCCCCTGCCAACCCAATAGGGACTGATCACCAGCGATTCCAGTGTGCAATGCATTAATAATTAGTTAGGACATTATATTCTTATTGTTAAAATGAAATTTCATTTACATCCAGGAATGATTAAGATAGGCAATGATTATGCTTAGACTTTAATTGATCCGGGTGCCACGCATTCGTTTATATCTGACACCTACCTTGGCAAGAATGCATCATTGACACCTGAATCTCTAGACCATGAGTTACACATTGCCTTTCCAAATGGTGATACTATGAAAGTTGATACTGTATGCAAATCCTGCTTGGTTATCATTGAGGATAGGAAACTGAATGCCAATCTTATTGTCCTTCCACTGAAATTCGTTGATGTTATCCTTGGCATGGATTGGTTAGCTTCCTATCATGCTTCTGTAGACTGTTTCAGGAAGATCGTCAACTTCAAAATTCCTTGTTAGCCCGAATTTAGTTTTACTGGTGGCCAGAAACTTCTAGCCTCAGTGTTTGTTTCGGCACTACAGGTTGAAAAGTATCTGAGGAGTGGTGGCCAAGGATTTCTTGCTGTTATTAATGAACTTCAAAAGAAAGAGGCCAAGTTGGAGGATATTCCTATAGTTAGAGAATTCCCTGATGTCTTTCCGGATGAACTATCAGAGTTACCCCCTGACCGGGAGGTTGAGTTCTCCATTGATTTGATTCCTGGAACTGGACCTATATCCAAGGCCCCTTATCGTATGGCCCCGACTGAGCTAAAAGAGTTGAAGGACCAATTGCAGGAACTCCTAGATCGGGGATTTACCAGGCCTAGTGCTTCTCCTTGGGGTGCTCCAGTTCTATTTGTCAAGAAGAAGGATGGCAGTCTTCGGCTATGCATTGATTACCGAGAAATCAACAAGGTGACAGTGCGAAATAAGTACCCTTTGCCAAGGATTGATGATTTGTTTGACCAACTTCAAGGAGCCCGGGTATTCTCTAAGATTGATCTCAGGTCAGGTTATCATCAGCTTAAAGTCAAGGATGGGGATGTGCCTAAGACAGCTTTCAGATCTAGATATGGCCATTATGAGTTTTTGGTAATGCCGTTTGGTTTGACCAATGCCCGGCAGCGTTCATGGATTTGATGAACAGAATATTTAGGCCATACTTGGATCAGTTTGTGGTTGTATTTATCGATGATATTTGATCTATTCTAAGAGTCTCAGGGAGCATGAGGATCACTTGAGGATTGTGCTTCAGACTCTTCGGGAGAAGAAGCTTTATGCCAAGCTGCAGAAGTGTGAGTTTTGGTTGGACCAAGTAGCTTTCTTGGATCATGTAATTTCTGCAGATGGCATTTCTGTGGACCCGAAGAAGATTGAAGCTATTATTAGCTGGTGCCGACCTTCCAATGTGGCTGAAGTCAGAAGCTTCTTGGGGCTAGCCGGGTATTATCGAAAATTTGTGGAAGACTTCTCTCGCATCGCTCTACCCCTAACTCGTTTAACCCAGAAACGAGTGAAGTTTGACTAGTCAGAGGAGTGTGAGGAAAGTTTTCAGGAGTTAAAGCAGCGTTTGGTGTCAGCTCCCATCCTTGTTCTTCCGATAGGATCTGAGGGTTTCACACTTTATACTGATGCCTCTCGGAAAGGATTGGGATGTGTTCTAATGCAGAATGGAAAGGTGATAGCCTATGCTTCCAGACAGCTGAAGCCTTATGAGGAGAACTATCCTACTCATGATCTAGAATTAGCTGCGGTAGTGTTTTCTTTGAAGATTTGGCGGCATTATCTCTATGGGGTATCGTGTGATGTGTATACAGACCATAAGAGTCTAAAATATATCTTCACACAGAAGGAGCTCAATTTGAGGCAGAGAAGATGGTTGGAACTTCTGAAGGACTATGATCTGAATCTACATTATCATTCAGGGAAGGCTAATGTTGTGGCTGATGCTTTGAGTAGGAAGACCTCTTCTGAGTTAGCTGCTTGCTTACCTCCCAGCCTCACATTCTGAGGGACCTCGAGAAGTGGGAGATTGGCTGAGAGTACAGCAGTCTGATGGACTTGTTGCTGCACTTATCCTTCAGCCGACTCTTGTTGACAGAATTAAGTCCTCCCAGATGGAAGATCCAGATCTTCAAGGAATTAAAGTTGCAGTTCAGTCAGGAGATCAGAGTGGATTTTACGTGATGGATGATGGATCCCTGAGATTTGAAGGCAGACTTTGTGTACCTAGCAATGAGGAGTTGAAAGCCGAGATTTTGAGGGAGGCTCACTACTCTCCCTGTACTGTGCATCCTGGTGGTACTAAAATGTATAGAGACTTAAAGGAGAATTTTTGGTGGAAAGGGATGAAGAGGGATATTGCTCAGTTTGTGGCCAAGTGCTTAGTATGTCAGTGGGTGAAGGCCGAGCATCAAAAACCTGCGGGACCTCTTCAATCTTTGATGATTCCTCAGTGGAAATGGGAAAAGATTACTATGGATTTTGTGACTGGTCTGCCCAAAACTCTCAGGAGTAATGATGCAGTTTGGGTTATTGTGGACAGACTGACAAAGTCAGCTCATTTTCTACCTTTCAGAGTTGGAGTCTCGAGTGATAGATTAGCTAACATGTATATTGAGCAGATCGTGAGACTTCATGGTGTTCCTGCTTCTATTGTATCTGACCGAGATACCAGATTTGTATCACAGTTTTGGAAGAGTCTTCATAGAGCCTTGGGGACCAAATTGAACTTCAGCACAGCTTATCATCCCAAGTCTGACGGGCAGTCAGAGAGGACCATTCAGATTCTAGAAGATATGTTTCGCGCCTGTGTAATGGACTTGGGTGGGGCTTGGGATAACCACTTATCTTTGGTGGAGTTTGCTTATAACAATAGTTATCAAGCCAGTATCCAGATGGCCCCATTTGAGGCTTTGTACGGTAGGAGGTGCAGATCTCCTTTATGTTGGAATGACGTAGGGGAAAGAAAATTGCTAGGCCCTGAGCTGATCCAGCAGACAGTTGACAAGGTGCATTTGATCAGGGAACATCTTCGTACAGCTCAGAGCAGGCAAAAGAGTTATGCTGACGTCAGAAGGAGAGAGTTAGATTTCTAGGTTGGGGACCATGTTTTCTTAAGGGTATCACCAACCAAGGATGTGATAAGATTCGGGGTTAGAGGAAAGCTTAGTCCACGCTATATTGGACCTTTTAAGATCTTGAGCAGAGTTGGGGAGGTTGCATACAGCTTAGCACTGCCTCCGATCTTATCTGGTGTTCACAATGTATTCCATGTATCTATGCTGAGGAAATATGTTTCAGACCCCAGTCATGTTATAGCTTATGAGCCTATTCAGTTGAGGAAGGATTTATCATATGAGGAACATCCTGTGCGTATCATGGACCGCAAGGATCAGATTTTGAGGCGGCGTACCATCCCTTATGTCAAAGTTCAGTGGAATAATCACTCTGAGAGGGAGGCTACTTGGGAGCTGGAGGAAGAGATGAAATCGAAGTATCCATAATTATTTGAAGGTAATTTATCTATCTTAGATTGTTGACTTTTGAGATTTATAGTATACCAATTTCGAGACCGAAATTTTTATAAGGAGGGGAGGATGTAGTACCCGGTTCAAACGAACCAGGCTTGGTTCAGATGAACCAAGCTCCAGTCTGTTGGGTTCCCTGGACTAACGCTTCGCTCCAGGTGAAGTGTTTAGTCTTCCGGGAAACCCCCGATCCGAGGTGCTGCTCAGGTGATTAAATAGGAAGGAGGAGGACTCCTTCCTTCACACTAGCGCACTTCATCCATCAGGTAATCCCCTGGTCCAGAGAGAGAGAGAGCGTGAGAGAGAGAGATAGAGAGGGAGAAAGAGAGAACGCGAAAGGCAGAGCAAGGGAGGTTGCCGGCCGATCCCTTGGTTCAGGCCCGACGGCGTGCTCGCCGCCTCGCCGAGCCTGAGCTTTGGCCGGCGACCCCGCCGGCGCCGAGGGAGGCGTCCGGCGGGGTGGTGGTGGAGAGAGAGAAGAGAGAGAGGGCCAATTGGCCCTTCTCTCGCGCCGGCTTCCGCTGGTTGGTTCGAGCCCGGCGGCATGATAAAATTTGTTCTCATTTAATAGAATTTGTAATATTTTTTTATTATCAGGTTTTTGAAAAAGAAAAAACAAACGTGCATGGCTAGTGAAGCACATTCACCCATAGCTATAGAGGATGATGTGAATGTGGACATGAGTCTACGCGCAACAAATCTGATGTGTGAGATGTTTTTGAGAATATATCTATATATCTATTCCTAAAGGAGAAGATCCAAACGCTAAATGCAAGTTTTGTGGTAAGGGATTATCTTGTAAATCTACTAGTGGCACTTCTCATATGAAAAGACACATCCTTAAATGTCCAAAATGTGTTGTTTATGACATTAGGCAATCTTTGTAAGAGGTCTTATGAAGGTATTTAGCTTCGCTATCTAGAAAATAAAGTCCCTTTAACAATTGCGAAGGACGCATACTTCAGGACGTGTGGAGGGCATGTGAATGGTGAAATGCTTGCTACGAAGATTGCTAGGATGGGGATATTATCAGCCAATAATGGAGAAAGATTGCCATTGGTTTGTTAAGAGACGCCTCAAATGCCAAATACATGTAAACAAGCCAACAATGGAGGAAGATTGTCATTGGTTTGTCAAAGAGATGCCTCAAATGCCAAATACATGTAAACAAGATCCACACTTAGCCATCTTCCCTCCATCCTCTCATCATGTCATGGCCCTTCTCCATATGGGCCCTCCATGTAATTCAACCATTCTTTGAGACTGAAAAGGCAACAAAAGAAATTTATGGAAGAAGAAAGGCACTCGTTGAGCTGACAGGGACTCACTTTTTAGGGCCTCATACCCCATTTCCCATGCCTTACCAGCAGAACAAAAGAAGAGAGATCTGTTTATTCATTGAAAGACAACAATATATGTCATCATAAAAGCCCAACAAGGGCCTGGCCTTTCAGAACGTTAATAAGCAATGTAAATGATTCTAAATAAATCCAAAATAGGAACCTATTTAAATTTAAAACTGACTAGACTTTAACAAGACTCCAAATTTTCCAAAAGTCTTCAACAAGACTTCTTGGTGCTCCCATCAAATCGCAATATTGTCAAAATCAATTCAGAGGTTTGGATGCATCACTGAAAATTCATCTCAATCCCCATTAATCCCCCGCAAGATGAGGATTATTTGATGCTCTAGATGCAGATATTGAGATGCTTACGGGCTAGAAAATAAAGCAACTCACCAATACCTTGGAAGTGGAACTCCCAACCCTTTACGTTGCAATCAGCTAAACAACCCACAAGAAATCCTTTTTCAAGAATTTGACAACCCATGTGCCATATGCCTTTTTTCACTATCTCTGAGAAGTAAACAAAAATCCAATTTCCAAAATAAAATCAATCGTGTTTCCCATTTCGCCATATAGGTGAAGCTAGCTGCGATTTATCACTCCACCAATATAGGGACTCCTTAGTTCTAAGGAGGTGCAGATGTTGAAATTTAATTTCCAGTATATGGTTGAGTGTAAAGCACTAACATAATTCCTACATTTTGTGTGTGTGTGTGTGTGTGTGTGTGTGTGGATGTGAGTGGGTGTATGTTGAGATAGACTATTACAGCCACATTAAAGGAATAATATTTCCTGGGAATTTGCATGGAAATTATTGAGAAAAGGTGCCTCTGATGTTATACAGAAATGATTAGAGAATTGAGATAAAGATTTCAAATGGGTTATATAGACATCCTAGAAATTACAAAGAAATGACAAAAATTACACAAAAGCACAGAAACCATACCTTAATTAGACAAGATAACAAAAAAATCATATATGTTCCAGGTAGGAATTATAATAGAGATTTCATAAGGTACATAGAAAATACATAAATAGCATGAAAATGTTCTTTTGCTTAGGAACTTGAGAGACAAGAAGGACAATACCTGCGACAATAGCTGCCTGGCAAGAAAAGTCTGTGGACGTCAGTCCACAACAATGGATGCCCTGTCAAAAGATATAAGAACAGGAATGATGAAAAAGAGATGGGCAAAGGCCATGGGTGTGGATCAAGAGGGTAAGTACGTACGTTACCTGAGAAAATATTGCTGCATAGACTCAAGAGGTTCTAAACCGATCGTAGCTCTAGAACAATTCCTGGCTGGATTTTCTAAGCTTCCGTTACAGCTAATGAGATCCTCATTGGCCATTAAGGGCATATTGTACTTCAAGAATTAAACAACCTATATGCCTCTGAAACTTTTCACTCTCTATTAGCAATAAGCAGGAATCCAATTCCCAAAGAGCTTTGCACTAATTGCACAGCTCAGATTAATGGGCCTCAATCCAGCTACACCCAGCTGTCTTTCTAATCCTCCTAGATCTCATTAGCTCCCTTACTGAGTGCGAATTCTCCCATCTCCCACCACTAGCCAACATGTTTGACACCAGTGCATACGTGCCCCCTCCCACACCTACAACTCTTTCAAGAACCTGTCCACCAAGGTACTCAACTTTATCACCACCATACAACCTGCAAGAACTTAACAATGCTCCCCATGCATGCCCATCAACCTCAACTGGCATCCCCTTAATTAAATTTTCTGCTTCCTTCAACTGCCCAGCCCTCCCATAGGCATCAACCATGCATGTGTAGTGCTCCTTCTGCGGCATGATCCCATAAACTTCATTCATGGCCTTAAATATCATCAATCCCTGGTCAACAAGCCCAGCGTGGCAGCACGCAGACAGCACCGCAAGGAAGGCCAAGCCATCCGGCCTAACCCCATGACATAACATTAAAGCAAAAAGCTGCAAAGCTTGCATGCCTCGACCGTTCATGGCCATCCCCCATATCATCGTGCACCAAGATACCAAATCCTTGCAAGAAATTCCACTGAATACCTTACAAGACATACCCACATCTCCACACTTGGCATAAAAATTAATCAGAGCGTTACCCACCAATCCATCAACACCAGTGCAACTCTTAAGCCAGTATGAGTGCACACATTTGCCTAACCTCAACACCCCCAAGGAGGCACACGCTCCCAGCACACTCACCAGAGTAGCCTCGTTGGGCGTCGCTTTACCATCCCGGGTCATTGCCGAAAACACCGCGATTGCTTCCTCCGAGCTTTGATTTCGCACATAACCAGCAATCAAAGTAGTCCACGAGACAACATCTCTCTCAGCCATTTCGCCGAACAGATGTCGCACAGCAGCCATATCACCACAGCTTACATACATTTCCAGAATCGCATTGTCAAGAATAAGATTGCTCCCATGGCCGCCGACGCTCCGAAGACCAAACCCATGGATGGATTTCCCCAAGTTGAGAGCTTTAAGACGGGAACAAGCCGAGAGAACGCTTACGAGGGTCATCGGGTTCGGCCTCGCGTCCATGGAAGCGAAGGCCGAGAGGGCCTCCGCCTCGTGGCCGCTCCTCGCGAGAGCCGACACGAGCGAAGTCCATGAGACGACGTCGGGCCGGGCGATGCCTGCGAAGGCCCGGCGGACGGAGACGATGTCGGCGGTGGCAGAGTAGAAGCTTATGAGGGAGTTTTGGATGAAGAGGTCGGCGTGGTGGCCGGACTTCAGGAGGCGAGCGTGGATTTCGAGGCCTTTGCGGGTGGCGTCTGAGAGGAGAAGGGAGGAGGCTTTGAGGGCGTAGGTGAAGGTGAAGCGATCATGCGAAGACCGTCGAACCATTTGATTGTAGATCAGAAGAGCCTTTTCAGGGAGCTGCTGATTCAGCGTGAGGGCTCGAAGGAGGGAGTTCAGGATATTGGGTTTGGAAGTCTTGCTGAGGTAGGCTTGGATTTGGCCTAGTTCGAGGGCGCGGAGAAGCATTGGAGTTCCTTTGGACGTTGAGCACCTTATTTTGTTACGACCATCAAATATATAGTCCATGGATTAATTATTGTTGAACACTGAATTGAACTTTAGCCTACAAGATTCCTTGTAGGAACGAGTGCATAAAAGCCTTTATAAATTGACTGATAGAGTGGAAGGAAAACTTTACGCGCGTTTGGTAGGACATAACCTATTCAGATTATCGATAGTTTTAAAAGAGTTTATCAGAGTTGCTGCGGAAATCCGCTCTTCAACTCGGGTACACCCTGGCTTCGGATTCGGACACGGGTCTCTCGTCCGAGGTGAAACCTGCAAGATAGTCCTCACGCAGAGGATGTTTTTGGGGTGGCTCTCTGCGAAAGACCTCCGATGCCCAAATCAATGGAAATTCACAGCAAACAGATATGATGAGAAGGCTCTCGCAGAAAAGTTCCTTTAGATAGGTATTCTTCCGAGAACTCAGAGCTCTGCTCGAGCTTTAATGGAGTTTTTCTGTATGAAAGTTAGTGAATGCGTCCCTGAGAGGCTTCGAAACTGTGGTATTTATAGGCGATCACCTGATTCCTTGGGCATGTCATAGGGGTCTGAAAACTATTAGGATTCGAAATGGATTCGAATCAAGTTTGTTACGAGGCCGGTAGGATCAGTATATTGTTAGTTAGAGGATCAACGGCCAGAAGAGTTTGTTGATACCTTGAGATCAAGCGATTATGTAGGCCCTATGCCACTTTTATGGCCCTTAGGCCACTTCTGGTATCGTTGACATGATTTTCCATTTGTAATCTTGTTCAGTTATCATGAATTTAAACTCTCCAGCGCTTGATTCCGCAGAGGTGCTCGAGTACCTCGGTCCGACCGAGGCGTAGGACAGCTTGGTTCGCCGAGGCGTAGGGTAGCTCGGCTCGCCGAGGGATGGGAGTGGCTTGGTCTGGCCGAGACATGAGGATGGCTCGTTTTGCCAAGGTATAGAATAGCTCGGTCTGTCAAGGCATGAGGATGGCTCGGTCTGCCAAGGTATAGGAATGGCTCGGTTCGTCGGGGCGACTCGACTCTGCTAAAGGCGATTCGGCTTTGCTGTCTTACGGATATGACAGCTGGCTGACGGGACATTGAGATTGGTCTCGACACAATTATCGGTGCGCACAAATATTAATGCGATGATAATTTTACCCCTTATCACATGCCCCCCACTCCCTAGTCCGAAGTGTAAATTCGAATATAGGGAGTAAAGTTTTAGAATAATCTCATTCGGGGGGATCCAAAGGGGCATGCAATGGTCTCGTAAATGACAGGCTGCTGTTTCATCATTATTTTTTATCACAGCACAAGGAGAAAATGCCTTGTTTCTAGCAGGCAGCGATTATGGGAGTCCCACGTGGCGAGACTCCTATGTTTATGGCATCCATATCGGAAGTTTTAGCGTTCCGGGCTTTCCTTCTGAAATGCTATTTAAAGAGGGGAAGGGATTAGGGCGGCGTCCCTTCTGCAACGCTTTCTCATTTTTTCCTTAGAGATTTTTTCTTCCTTCCCAAAACTCTTGTGAGCTTGTCTGCACTTCATCCCTCAACCCGGTGACATGAAGGGCCCGAATGACGTAGCCTCTGAGATAACTCTTGAGGATTTGGACAGGATATGCCGCCGTTATAGGGTCCCTCGGGATGTTGCCCTATGGCTTCCAAGGGCTAAGCATAGGGTTTCGACGGAGTTGAGCCACGGAGTATTCTTCTATGAGGAAAGCTTAAGAGCAGGTCTTCGGTTTCCTCTCCACTGCTTGTGCAGGAGGTGATGAGATTTTACAATATATGCCCGACAATGGTGGCTCCGAACAGCTGGTGCAACCTCATCGGGTTCATCTCGATGTGCAGCCGCATTGGGATGATCGCGACCCTCCTCATATTCCAAATATGTTACAACCTGGTTTCCGGGAGGAACTCCGAGTGGTTTTACATTGGTCCTCGGAAATCATTTAAAATGATTTCGGATAATCCATCATCGATAAAGGAGTGGAAGTCCCGGTTCTTCATTGTTGAGGGGAACATTGGCTCGGATTTCTCTTGGACATGGGCGAGCTATGTGAAAGATTCGAAAGTGCACCCAAAGTTGTTCGAGCAAGAGAAGAGAGACTTAGTAACTCTTCGCAGTGGTCGGGTGCTATCGGCCAGTGCCCTCTTATCAGAGGATGCCCTTTTTGCTGCCGGACTGAGTTCTATTGATCCTCAGGGTGAGTTTTTTTTTCCTTTTTCTTGCAATCGATATATCTAAATAGTTTTATTGTGATTTAACTGACCGTTTGCTGTGCTTTCAGCCGAGAGGTCGGCATTCGTTTGTCAAATGAAGGAGTGGGCAAACGACATAGGGGATCCAGCTCTGGTGACAAGCACAAGTCTGAGAAAAGGTCCGCCTTTTCGGCCCCCACTCAAAGGAGCCTAGGAAGGACAGCGCCGACCACCATTCCTCCACTTCGAAGAAAGGGAAAGTGGTTGCGTCGGCCACGGTGGATGAGCCCTCCCTGCCGAAAGGTGGTATGATAGCAGAGGAGGAACCGGCAGTCGGGGGATTTTGGAGGAAGCTGTTGAAATTCCTCCCCTCCAGATCATCGTTGTGTCAGACGATTCCGAGGGGATGTCGCCGGTCCATCCAGCGATTCCCCCACCTGTGGCTGGTGGGCCTCATTTATTAGATGTTGGCAGCCCTAAGACGCTGCGTATGGATGCAGGAGAAGCCCCTGCTTTAATTAAGGGGGCAAAAGAGGTAGTTGCCACCGCCGAGGCTCAAGTGGAGCTGCCTGAGGGGGAGCCAGTGGAGGTTGATGGGGAAATTTAATCGGCAAGCAGAGCCCATGAAGGATTCTCCATTGGAGGACTTTCTCCCGAAATATTGGGAGAAGTCACAGAGGAAGCCGAGGCTTCGATGGAGCCTGTCGGGGATGAGGAGGTGCTCGAAGAAGAAAGGGAAGAAGAAGAAGAACCACTGAGTGGAGGGGATGTTCGGGTCGAAATTCCCCTAGCCGGAGCCGAAGTATCCTAGGCTTCGCAAGTTGAAGTCTTAATGGAGGAGGCCAGACGAATGACAGTTCCTCAGGCCGAAGCTCCTCGGGTCGATTCTTCGACTGTGAATTTCCTTACTCACAATCCAGAGGTAGAAGATATGTTCGCCGCTTTGATGCGGTCCGTGCTGCGCACGGAAGAAAGTTCCTCGGTGGACGAGCCCACTGTGGAGGATATCATCGAGGCGGCCTTCAGATGGCTTGGGGTGCTGAAGGATGTTTATCTCTACCCGAGATCGATAGCCCCGCCCTTATGAAGATCGCCATAAACTACGCCTCTCGAGTAAGTTGTTACATCGAGATAACAAGTTTTAGTCAATTAGCTCAGTCATGTCTTCTCACACGCATCTTTCCTGCAGAATGCCTTAATCATGAGGGCGCTGAGTTGGCACTTAAACTTGGCCATGGGGGCCTGCGCTCAGGCCAGGAGGGAGGCCGCTGGTCTTTGGGAAAGAGTAGAATCAACCAGCAAACTTTCCAAGGCTTTGGTATCTGTTCAGAGGGATCTCAAAAAGGTGAGCAAGTCTTATCAAGCCAGCGCTGAGAGAGCCTCTCAGCTCGAGATTCAAGTCAAGGAGCTCCATGGTTTTCGCGAATAGTCTAATAAGGCCTGCCTGGAGCTATCACAAATTAAGTCAAAACATGCTGTAGAAATAAAGGCTATGCAGCAGCGCTTCAGCGAAAGATGAGGCAAGCTGAAGGATAGCTTTGCCGAAGAGAAGAATAATTGGAATAAGAGGCTTGATGAGGAGGAACGTAGGTATCAGCGGCAACAAGACCAGCTTGCCAACTTGAATAGGAAGCTTACCAACAGGGAAGACCGAATAAAATGGCAACATGATCAAATCGACAAGCTCACTGTCGACCTTGATCAATCTCAGCAGGAGATTGAAGAAAATCAGTCTTGGATTAATGACCTCAAGGATGGTCTTCAGCAAAATAAAATGGCTAAACTGAAAGCTCTTGATAAGGTCCGCGAGCTAAGCGAAAAGATGGCTCAGTGAGAAGAAAAGGTATAACGTCCCCTCATCCATTTTTAGTGCCTTTTCTTTTGGTCACAGTTTTAAACGACCCTATGTTTGTAGATGGACAGGATCAGACTCGAGGTTTAGAACCATTCAAAAACCTTGAGAGAAGAGTTGGCCTCGAGCCTTCAAGGAGTTCTGAGCTAGAGGCCAATTGGCCGAAGCAAATAGATGAGCTACTTTGGCCGTAGAGGAGGACAAAAGTTTCGTTCAATTTACCGATGAGCACAAAGTAGCTTGTGTCGATGCATTTCGATTTGGTGAAGAGGAGACACGGGCGAAGATCTCTCGGGTTTACCTTGAGCTAGATCTATCTTTCCTAGAGGCCGAATTTTATGACACTCGTACCCCTAGAACCGAAGAAGCTGAATATGAGGAGATTTCGGACGTTGATCTTGAGACCATCCTAGGCACCGATGAGGTCGCGACTCCAGAGGAATGTCCTCAGCCCAATGCTGAAGAACCCAAGGTCCCCCCTTCGACTGTTGGGAGATTATTGAAAATTATATGCCCCATTCTATCTTATTGATTTTGATGATTACCAAAAGCCATGAGTACATTAAAAGATGTAATGAGTTTATTTACATGAGCAATGAATTTATTTAGAACAATGAATGAGAATGTTAAAGTATAACTTTAATCAATTTGAAAGTAACTTCAAGCTCAATGTTTAAGCTTTCAAAAAGAAATTTTATACTTCATATTTAATCAATGAGTTTTTGGAACATTTCTTGAATTGATTCTAATGTCAATTTTATTCAAGTCAAAAATGATTTAAAATGAATCTGGAACGAATTTAAAGTCAATCAGAAAACTTTCTGATTTTTGATACGTTCCGGAGCCGACTCTTGAGTTTCAGAGTCGACTCCACTCAGAGTACAGAAATGACTGTCTGTCTCGAGTCGACCCATGAATTTCTCGAGTCGACCCCCGATTCTGTCGAGCCGACTCCATGACTGTGCGAGTCGACTCCGCTCAGACACCAGAGGTGTGTTTTTCTGAGCACTTCGCGAGTCGACCCCAACTTTTCATGAGTCGACCCCCGACTGTCAGGAGTCGACACTTTACTTTTGATGAGTCGACCCTAACTTTCTGAAATTTCTATTTTTGGTATCACGACCTCGAGCCGACTCGCGGAAAAGCATGAGTCGACTCCAGCAAATCTGGGCGAATTTTTCGAATGCCAACTCAGCGTCAACGGTAAGATTTTTGATTAACGGCTATTTTTCTTTGTTTCTAACGGCTATATTTTTGCAGAATCTATAAATAGAGAAGCCTTTTCAAATCAAAGAGAGAGATATTCATTTCAAGAGAAAAGAAAAGAAAAATCGAAAAACAGAGCTTCATTTGAAAAAATCCGTGATTCAAAATAGAGTGAAAGAAAGAGTGTGAAATCAAAGGAAGCTCCTTCTGTGTTCAAGCTCAACAATCCAAGGAAGCTTCAGAAGAAAATCCAAGAGCTATTCAAGAGCATCTCAAGTGATTTTCAACACTCAAAGAAAAGAGGAAAAGCTCAAATCAACTCCAAACATTCCGTGAAGAATCCAGCTGAGGCCCGATTCTACACTTCAAAGGAGTTGAGGAAAAGAAGAAAAGCTCAAAGCCAACCAACTGCAAATCAGGCTTTTCTAAACTTTATTCTTACATTTGTTTATCTGCTCATTAAGGAGCTTTGTAATTGAAAAACATATTTCTATTCTTTGTGTCTAGTTCAATCTGGGGGATTGAACTAGTGGAGGTAGTCTTACCTCGGTTCAAGCTTGGTAAGCTTGTGTTAGGGTTTTTGCTGGTGAGCCCTTGAAAACCAGCTGGGTTCGTTGTGATCCCGGGAAAACAACAAGTTTGAGTTGTGAGCTTGTAAAACAACTCGGCTGTAATCTAGGAGATTATAGTGTGGACCCAAGTGAATCTTGGGAGTGGACGTAGGTGTTGGATACACCGAACCACTATAAAATCTTTGTGTTTGCCGTGCTTATTGACTCTTTCTCTATCTCTGTTTTATTCACTGCACTTTGTATTTGCATTGCTATTGCCTTCATTCTTTTAAGCAAATTTTTTAAAAGGCTTAAATTTTTAAAGAACCCAATTCACCCCCCCCCTCTTGGGTTGCATCTGGGCCAACAATTGGTATCAGAGCTAGTGCTCATTTAGATTTTGATCTCACGATCAAGAGCTAAAGTCCAAATGGCAACACAAGTTGGTTCATTTTGCTGAAGGTCATTCTACGAATAGACCTCCACTTTTAATGGCTCAAACTATTCTATTGGAAAGCTAGAATGAGGATATTCATTCAAGCTTCTGATTATGAGCTTGGGGTGTTATAATCAATGGACCTAGTACACCCACACATGTTATTGATGGCACTATTGTTCCTAAGCCCGAAAGGGATTGGAATGATAATGATAGGAAAATGGCACAGCTTAATGCTAAAGCCATTAATGTCTTATATTGTTCCTTAGATGCTAATGAATTCAACCGAATCTCCACATGTAATTCCGCAAAGGAGATTTGGGATAGGTTGGAGGTTACCCATGAAGGGTACAAACCAAGTAAAAGAATCAAAATAATATTCTTGTTCATAAATATGAATTATTTACATGGAACAATCTGAAACCATCACATGCATGTTCACTAGATTTACTGATATTGTGAATGGTTTGAAAAGTCTTGGTAAGACATATACTAACTCTGAACTTGTTCGAAAAATTCTTAGGTCATTACCAAGATCATGGGAAGCAAAAATGACAGCAATCCAAGAAGCAAGGACCTCAACACTTTACCCTTAGAGGAGCTTCTAGGATCTCTTATGACCCATGAGCTGACATGAGGCAGCATGTTGAGGAGGAACAAAGAAAAAGAAAGTAATTGCCCTCAAAGCTGCAAAAGAAGAAGAGAGCAGCAGTGATGATGATGATGATAATGATGAAGAGACTGCTCTCTTGCAAAGAAATTTAAAAGATTTATGAGGAGAAAGAAACCCTTCCACAAGAAAAAATTTGGAGCAAGTGGGAAGGAGAAAAGGATAAAAAAAGGACAAGGACAAAGAAAAAGAGAAAGACCCCTTGACTTGTTATGAGTGTAATAAACCGGGGCACTTTAGGAATGAATGTCCAAAATTGAAGAAAGCCTACAAAAAAAAAAGAAGGCTTATGTGGCAACATGGAGTGACAGCGAGGAATCTTCTTCCGAAGAAGAAGAACAAAAGGAAGTTGCAAACGTATGTTTCATGGCGGACGACAACGATGAGGTAAGTTCCGAAACCCTTGCGATGAATTTGCTTTTGATGAAATGTTTGATGCTTTTAATGAACTTGTTGATTTCAAATTTTGAAAAAGAAATACAAGATTTTGAAAAATGAAAACTTAACTTTCATTAAAGAAAAGAAAATCTTAATAATGAAGTTAAGAAACTTAAATCTGAAAATGAAATTTTAATAAAAGAAAAAGAATCAATCTCTAATGAAAATGATAAACTAAGGAAAGAGGTTGAAAAACATAAGAACATAGTTGATAAGTTTACATTAAGCTCAACTAAATTAGACATGTTATTAAATAGTCAAAAAGCAGTTTTTGACAAAGCCGGATTAGGATATAACACTTTAAGAAAACAAAAATCACTAAAAATATTTTTGTAAAAGCTGGCCAAAGTAATTTTACATGCTTTAAATGTAATCAAAAAGGACATAAATCTTTGAATGTAAAATTCTAAAACCTAATAAACTTAAATATTAAAGGAAAGAAAATATGGGTTCCGAAAGGAACAATTTTTGTTGCTACTAACCATGAAGGACCCAAGAAAGCTTGGGTACCTAAACATAAAGTTTGATATATTGCAGGAATGTCTTGTGGCCAAAGATCAAAGAGAAAGTGGTATCTTGATAGTGGCTGCTCAAGACATATGACGGGTGACAAAGAAGAATTCATCACCCTAGAAGAAAAGAAAGGTGGAGTTGTTACATTTGGCGACAATGGTAAAGGTCAAATCTTGGGCCTTGGTAAATTCAAATAACTCCATCCACATTATTGAAATGTACTTTATGTTGATGGTTTAAAGCATAACTTAATTAGTATAAGTCAATTATGTGATAAAGGTTTTAAAGTTTCATTTAATCTTCTTTATGCACTGTAACTAATTCCATTGATAATAGCATTGTTTTTATTGGAAATAGAAATGGCAATGTATACTGATTGACTTAGACAAATTGTCTACTAATAATCATTGCTTAGTTGCTGATAATGCTAATATGAATGAGATTGGTTGGTTGTGGCATCGAAGATTAGGTCATGCAAGCACACACCTTATTTCAAAACTAATTAAAATGGATTTAGTAAAAGGTTTACCTAAATTAGATTTTGAAAATAACAAAATATGTGATGCATGTCAGTTTGGAAAACAAACTAGAAGTTCTTTTAAATCTAAAAATATTGTTTCAACTTCTAGGCCATTAGAGCTACTTCACATGGACCTTTTTGGACCAACTAGAACCACAAGTCTAGGAGGAAAGAAATATGGTCTTGTGATAGTAGATGATTACTCTAGATTCACTTGGGTAATGTTTTTAGCTCACAAAGATGAGACTTTCTCGATATTCATGAAATTCTTCAAGAAAGTAACAAATGAGAAAAACACTACCATAGTGTCTCTAAGAAGTGATCATGGAACTGAATTTGAAAATCACTTATTTGAAAGTTTTTGCAATGAAAATGGTATTAATCATAACTTTTCAGCACCTAGGACCCCACAACAAAATGGTGTAGTTGAAAGAAAAAATAGGACTCTAGAAGACATGGCCCGTACCATGCTATGTGAAAGTAAACTCCCAAATACTTTTGGGCGGAAGCTATTAACACAGCATGTTACATCTTAAATAGAGCTTAATAAGACCTATTTTAAAGAAAACACCTTATGAATTATGGCATGATAGAAAACCCAAATTAAAATATTTTCATGCATTTGGTTGTAAATGTTTTGTTCATAATAATGGTAAAAATAATTTAGGCAAATTTGATGCTAAATCTGATGAAGGAATATTCTTAGGATATTCAACAACTAGTAAAGCATATAGAGTATTTAACAAGAAAACTTTAGTTGTTGAAGAATCCATTCATGTAGTTTTTGATGAATCTTTAGCAACTGTTCTGAAAAATTTGATGATGAGAAGATACAAACATAATTGAAAAAGATCTTGAAAAATTAAATATTGATCATGAACAAGACGCTAAAGATAATGATTCACCTAAGGATGATGATACTAATACTAATCATAATGATGTAGATCTACCTAGGGATTGGAGATATGCTTATAGTCACCCTAAGGAATTGATTATAGGTGATCCATCTCAAGGAATAAGAACTAGATCATCTATGAGAAATATTAGTAATCATCTTGCATTTGTATCACAAATTGAACCTAAAACTATTGAAGAAGCTGAAAAAGATAATAATTGGATGTTAGCAATGCAAGAAGAATTAAATCAATTCACAGAAATAATGTATGGACTTTAGTTGAAAGACCTAAAAATCATTCTGTTAGGATCAAAATGGATATTTAGAAATAAACTAGATGAAAATGGCATAGTAATTAGAAACAAAGCTAGATTAGTTGCAAAAGGATATAATCAAGAAGAAGGTATTGATTTTGATGAAACCTTTGCACCAGTAGCTAGATTAGAAGCCATTAGACTATTACTTGCATTTGCATGTCATATGAATTTTAACTTATTTCAAATGGATGTAAAAAGTGCATTTTTAAATGGATTTATAAATGAAGAAGTATATGTAGAACAACCACCAGGTTTTGAAGATCACGAATTTTCAAATCACGTTTTTAAATTGCACAAAGCTTATATGGTTTGAAACAAGCACCTAGAGCTTGGTATGATAGATTAAGTAAATTTTAATTGAAAATGATTTTATAAGAGGAAATGTTGATAAAACTTGTTTTTGAAAAGAAAAGGTAAAGATTTATTAGTAGTTCAAATATATGTTGATGACATTATTTTTGGTGCTACTAACAATTTCTATGTCAAGAGTTTGCAAGTTGATGCAGGGAGAATTTGAAATGAGCATGATGGGAGAACTCAACTTCTTCCTTGGACTCCAAATCAAACAAAGCAAAGAGGGAATCTTTATCAACCAAACAAAATACACAAGAGAAATACTAAAGAAGTTTGGTATGGAATCAATGAAACCCCTCGGAACACCAATGAGTCCTTCATGCAAGCTGGACAAAGATGAAGAAGGTAAGAAGGTTGATCAAAAATATTATCGAGGTATAATCGGATCCCTACTTTACTTAACTGCAAGTAGACCAGATATAATGTTTGCTGTTTGCTTATGTGCTAGATTTCAGTCTGAACCTAAAGAATCACATTTAATTGCTGTTAAAAGAATACTAAGATATTAAGTGGAACAAAAATGTAGGTTTATGGTATTCTAGAGACTCAACATTAAATCTGATTGCATACACTGATTCTGATTATGCTGGATGTAAGTTAGATAGAAAAAGCACAAGTGGTGCATGCCAATTCTTAGGAAGTAACTTAATCTCATGGTTTAGCAAAAAGCAAAATTCAGTTGCATTATCAACTACTGAAGCTGAATATGTAGCAGCTGGAAGTTGCTGTGCTCAAATCCTATGGATTAAGCGACAACTTGAAGACTATGGTATCACACTTGATAAAACACCTATAAGATGTGATAACACAAGTGCAATTAATCTAACAAAAATCCAATTCAACATTCAAGAACAAACACATAGAAATTAGATATCATTTTATAAGAGAACATGTAGCAAATAATGAAATATGTCTTGATTATGTTAACACTGAAGAACAATTAGCTGACATATTTACAAAACCTTTAAGTGAAGAAAGATTCTGTTATCTTAGAGGAGAGTTAGGGATTTGTGATCCATTAGAATGAATTTGAAACCCCTAAGGAAATTTATCTAAAATTCTTTCAAATCCTTGATCTTTAAGGAAATCTTATCTAGAATTCATATCTAATTGATCTATTCAAATCCAATGATTATTTTATCAATTTTTATGATCAATTTCCGGACACATTTCAGAAATTTCATGTTTTTGCTCTGAAATGGTCTCGGAGCCGACTCGGTGAGTATCGGAGTCGACTCCAGGTTTCTACTGAAACTCTCGAGTCGACCCCTTCTCGGCGCGAGTCGACTCCACTTCGGGATGGTTTTCTGTGACTGTCCGGAGTCGACCCCTCGCTTTGCGCGAGCCGACTCGAAGTGGTCCCAGGTTGATTTATCTAGGGCAGAGTCGACTCGCCGTTCGAATCTCAAAATACTCTCTCCAAAATCTTCCAACCTTCCAAATTTCCAAAAATCCCTGATTAACCCTTCCAATCGATCAATGGCCCCTAAAACTCGAGGTCTAACCTTGGTGCGGCCGGAGTGAAGAGGAAGAGAGCCGTGAGGAAGACGGTGAGGCGTCCGGTTCGTGAGCCTTCACCAAGCTCGGATTCAACTTCATCTTCTTCAACTCCAATGCTTCTCCATCTACGGCTCCTTCCAGGTAGATAGACTGATAGAATCATACTACGGGAGAAAGTGATTTTGAATTGTTTGAGGCTGAGGGATTTCTTTTGGGAAGACAGTTGATAGAGATGGGTTGGGAAAAGATTTCCTTAGATTGCCCTACTATCCCTCTTGTCAAGGAATTTTATAAGAATCTATCTAGAGGAGATAATGGTCTTATAAGCATTGTGAGAGGAAAGAATTTCAGTGACTGTAGAGCTCTTTCTAGATTGTTGGATCTACCCTGTCAGGAACTTCTACATTTTCTTCTGATGACAGAAGCCCAGCTCTTCTAGATTATTAACCGGGAGGTTGTCGGTTTTGAGGAAGTTTTTGCCAATCAGTTATCCTTAGAACTGAGATTGCTCCACAACATTGCAGTAGGATCCTTTTCCCCAAAATTGGGAGATTTGATTATGTGTCAGAAAGAGATATTTTGTATGGATGCAATTGTAACGGGCAAACCCATTAACCTTCCTAGTATGATTTTATGGTATATTGCAGACTGTGGAGGAAGAGAAAATCAAGCTTGCCCTATGGCATGATCCTCACTAAAATTTTCAGAGCCAAGGGATTGTCATTTCAGATAGTGAGCCATGAGGAACTTGAGACACACAGATTTTACAGCTTGGCCACTATTCATAGGATGGGTTTATTAAGAAGAATGGAAATGGGAAAGGAAAGGTTTGATAGAAGAAAGAGCACGGATGCTGAGGCACCAGGACCATCGGTTAGACATCTTCGCCTGCACCTCCGAGCCCTCCTATTTCTGCTCCTGCTCCTACCCCTGCTCCATTGTTTGATCAAGCTTCATCTTCATCTGTTGGCTTCACAGAACTTCAGTTAAGGCAACTCAAAGGCCTTCTTGATGATCAGTCAGAAAAATTAAAATCAGAGTTTGAAATAAGTTTATGAATCTCAAGGAAACTCTTTATCTTTGGATGATCGATCACCAAAATAGAATCTACTCTCAGCACTTCTTCAGAGTCTTTAAGTGGAGATCTAAAGAACATATTTGAAGAACTTAAAGATATCTGCGGAGATGGGAAACATATTCTAAATGCAACGCGAGCTTCAAGATAAAATTTTGACTGCTTGCACCTTTGTGGATGAGAGACTAAAGGACTATGTAAGATACAATCTGATGGAATGAAAAATATAATAGATCATTTGACTAGGATTGTTAGACTCATTTTAATGTATTAGATACTCAGTCCTTGCAATGTATTGAAGTTAATGTTATGTTTTACATTTTGTATCAATGTCTTTGATGTATTATTTGATGTAATGAATTGTCTATTTTGAATACTCATGTATTTCTTCCTATTATCAATGAATGAATGATTTTGTTAAATCAAATCTTGAATGAATGAATGATTATGTTTATGCTTCTCTACCTTTTTGTTGATAACAAAAAAGGGGGAGAGTTTTATAGTTTTATAACTGTATATGCATATGAGAAATCAAATGATAAAAACAATTGAATGAATATATTTATTTAGTTTCATAGGGGGAGCTACCTCATTCAGGGGGAGCCTAAGCCTAACTATGAAAAAAATAAATTCACTAATCAATCATGCATAAACTCAATGTTTTTGTCATCATCAAAAAGGGGGAGATTGTTGGAGATTATTGAAAAATTATATGCCCCAATCTTATTGATTTTGATGATTACCAAAAGCCATGAGTACATTAAAAGATGTAATGAGTTTATTTACATGAGCAATGAATTTATTTAGAACAATGAATGAGAATGTTAAAGTATAACTTTAATCAATTTGAAAGTAACTTCAAGCTCAATGTTTAAGCTTTCAAAAAGAAATTTTACTTCATATTTTAATCAATGAGTTTTTGGAACATTTCTTGAATTGATTCTAATGTCAATTTTATTATTCAAGTCAAAATAATGATTTAAAATGAATCTGGAACGATTTTAAAGTCAATCAGAAAATTTCTGATTTTTGATACGTTCCGGAGCCGACTCTTGAGTTTCAGAGTCGACTCCACTCAGAGTACAGAAATGACTGTCTGTCTCGAGTCGACCCAAATTTCGAGTCGACCCCCGATTCTGTCGAGCCGACTCCATGACTGTGCGAGTCGACTCCGCTCAGACACCAGAGGTGTGTTTTTCTGAGCACTTCGCGAGTCGACCCCCAACTTTTCATGAGTCGACCCCCGACTTCAGGAGTCGACACTTTACTTTTGATGAGTCGACCCTTAACTTTCTGAATTTCTATTTTTGGTATCACGACCTCGAGCCGACTCGGGAAAGCATGAGTCGACTCCAGCAAATCTGGGCGAATTTTTCGAATGCCAACTCAGCTCCAACGGTAAGATTTTTGATTAACGGCTATTTTTCTTTGTTTCTAACGGCTATATTTTTGCAGAATCTATAAATAGAGAAGCCGTTTTCAAATCAAAGACAAAGAGAGATATTCATTTCAAGAGAAAAGAAAAGAAAAATCGGAAAAACAGAGCTTCATTTGAAAAAATCCGTGATTCAAAATAGAGTGAAAGAAAGAGTGTGAAATCAAAGGAAGCTCCTTCTGTGTTCAAGCTCAACAATCCAAGGAAGCTTCAGAAGAAAATCCAAGAGCTATTCAAGAGCATCTCAAGTGATTTTCAACACTCAAAGAAAAGAGGAAAAGCTCAAATCAACTCCAACATTCCGTGAAGAATCCAGCTGAGGCCCGATTCTACACTTCAAAGGAGTTGAGGAAAAGAAGAAAAGCTCAAAGCCAACCAACTGCAAATCAGGCTTTTCTAAACTTTATTCTTACATTTGTTTATCTGCTCATTAAGGAGCTTTGTAATTGAAAAACATATTTCTATTCTTTGTGTCTAGTTCAATCTGGGGGATTGAACTAGTGGAGGTAGTCTTACCTCGGTTCAAGCTTGGTTAAGCTTGTGTTAGGGTTTTTGTGCTGGTGAGCCCTTGAAAACCAGCTGGGTTCGTTGTGATCCCGGGAAAACAACAAGTTTGAGTTGTGAGCTTGTAAAACAACTCGCTGTAATCTAGGAGATTATAGTGTGGACCCAAGTGAATCTTGGGAGTGGACGTAGGTGTTGGATACACCGAACCACTATAAAATCTTTGTGTTTGCCGTGCTTATTGACTCTTTCTATCTCTGTTTTATTCACTGCACTTGTATTTGCATTGCTATTGCCTTCATTCTTATTAAGCAAATTTTTTAAAAGGCTAATTTTTAAAGAACCCAATTCACCCCCCCCTCTTGGGTTGTCATCTGGGCCAACACCGACTGTGTTCGAAGTGGGCGAACCAAGTCAAATTCCTTCAAATGTTATCGAGGGGGCCCCTAGAACCGATTTAAACCCTGATTCTTGAGAGTTGTCCATGTATCTTTGCTTCTTCTTCTTGTAATTCAATCAAAATTTAATGAATGAATCTTTCATCTTCCTCTGCGTGTTCTATCATTTTGGTCATCGTTTTTTGAATGATTTCTTTGCTTGTCTGAAGCTTTTTTCCGCTCGCAAATTATCGCGAATTAACCAAACTTCAAAACGAGATGGCTTCTAACAATTCCGAACTAAATGTCCTGCTTAATCGAGGCCAAGCTAGATTTTTCGATGCATGAAATTGCTCAGTTTTGCCAAGGAATGTTATCTCGATTTTTCCCGAGGTAAAACAAATGGTTCGAAATGGACGAAACAAGAGAAGCACTTCGGTTGTGACCGAGGTAAGGCGGATAGTTTGGTTTATCCAAAGCAAGAATTTGGTTTGCTTCTTGCTGAAGTAGGTGAAATGGCTCACGATTTGCTGAGGGATACCTCGTTTTCCCTTTGAGCATTTATTTCGTTGGCATTTTCCAATGTAATTTCATTTTGTGTATGTGCTAAGCATTCAATTGCTAGTGGATGGCGTCATTTTTGAAGGAGGATTTCCTAGGTCCGTCCATATCTTGAAGATTCGTAGGCGGTTTCTAACATTTAAAGCTCTTGATTCGAGATCAGAAAGAGATCTTTTGTCTTTCATCATGGCCTAGGAGGCATGCCCAACAAGCTTTGGAACGCACCCTTCTTTTCTCAGTGCGCCACATGGCAGTGCGACCGCGGCGTTTTGAATTTCGGGGTCCTCCTCCTTAATGGTTGTTCCCCAGTTCGTTGTCTATAAAAAGAGGAAGGCAGATTGTATCCGAGCATTTCCTGAAGCCCATTCTTCTTGTGAGTTAGAGAAGTTTTCATGGCTCCTGTCTTACTGAGGCCGAGGGTGGAGAGACCAAGCTTTCCTTTTGAAAGCTGGCTTACCCCAGATAGCTGGGGCGATGGAGAAGCTACTGGAGAGCAAGTAGTCCATGAGGGAGGAGTCCCGGGGGTCATACGGAGAGCGCATGGGGACGGTTATAGGGGTCATACCGGTAGCATGGGGACGGTTATAGGGGTCATACCGGAGCGCATGTTCCTTGTATGGCTCCTTTGACATGCCATGGAGCCCTGCAAACCACTAAAATGCAAATATCCAGGGGCCTATGGCTTACATGGACTTCCCTGCCCCCTCAGTTTGGATCTCTTAGTTCATCCGCCCAAGGGGTCCTTCTCAACGAGGAGGGAGGTAAGTAGTGCTGGGTTCCTGTCTATGTTCTTGGGCAGCGACTAGCAGCCCAGCATGCCACTCAGGGGAACCTCAGCATCGGCATCCATGGGTCTTTAGCCTAGTTTCGGTCCCTTAATTCAATGAGGGGATCCATGGATGGCCTACTTTGCTCTTTGGCACTAACCAGCGACTCAACAGCCATCTGATTTCTCTGATTTCTTAGGTCGGACGCGGAAACAATGTCATCGACCGAAGCTGCTTGCTCGAGCTTTTAGAGCAATGTTATCGGCCGAAGCTATCTGCCCGAGCTTTTATTTTATTTGGCTTTATTTTATATGCCATGATGCACTTGTAATGCCTCTCAGAAGGTTGTAATTTTTATCAATAAAGAAAGCTCTTACTCTTTCTTCTTCAAACATTAAGTTCTCTTGTATTGTGATTGTATTGTTTCGACATAAGGGTCGTTCTGTTTGCACCACGCTTTCTGATTCATTGCGTAGTTCACAATCACTAGCAGCGTTCTAGTCATTTTGCCTTCACTTAGGCATTTTAGTGATGCTCAGTCCTTCACGGAGGAAGCATTCATCTCTATTTAGATCAGAGGGAGGCCTAGGCGGCCCTACTAGTTCACGATGTAGACATGGTTTTACTCAAAGGACGGAATAGGTCTTTCCTTAACGAGAAATGACTCCCTTAATCTCGTCGATGTGCATAGAGAGAGGTTACTTACCTCCACCGAAGTATGATAAGACGTTTCAGTCACGCTAGAGCGTCTGAGGAATCAACCGCTTCGCTGCCACTTTGAAAGAGTCATCCAATTATGTCGAAACTTGAGATATTATTTGAAGACATTACTCGCCTTGCTGAGGCTTGAGATATTATTCAGAAATATCACTCGGCCTTGTCGAGGTTTGAGATATTATTCGAAGATATCACTCGGTTTGGCCGAGGTTTCAAAAGATTATATTTTACTTGACGCGGCTAAGGTACGGAGACATCACTTGGCCCTGTGAGGCTTGAAAAGATTATATTTTACTTGGCGCAGCCAAGGTACGAAGATCACTCGGCCCGGCCGAGGTTTGCAAGTTATATTTTACTTGGCACGGGTATGGTGCATTCAAGGAGGAAATCCGCCAGGACCTAGGCTTTAATGGCTGGACGAGGCTGATACTGAATGTCATGTTCACTCAACTCAACAGCCCATTTGGTCATTCTTCTCGATGCTTCTGGATGATGGATAATTGACTTGATGGGTTGGTCGGTCAAGACTGCTACAGTGTGTGCTTGGAAATACAGTCGAAGCTTTTGGACCGATATTACTAGAGTCAGAACTATCTTCTCGACTCGAGTATACCTCGTTTCAGTCTCTGAGCAATTTGCTGACATAATAAACTAGCTTTTGAACTTTGTTTTCCTCTCTGATCAGCACAAAGCTAACAGCGCTCTCAGAGACCGCCAAGTATAGACTCAGCGTTTCACTTGGCTTTGGACTGCTGAAGAGAGGCGGCGAACCGAGGTATTTCTTGAGATCTTCAAAGGACTTTTGGCAATCTGGGGTCCATTGGAAATTTTTGGCCGATCGAAGTGCTTTGAAAAGGGAAGGCACCTTTCGACCGACTGAGCAATGAAGCGGCTGAGGGCCGCTATCCTCTCGGTAAGACTTTGCACTTTTTTGATTGACCCCAGAGGGGCCATCTACCGCAAGGCTTGGATCTTCTATGGATTTGCTTCAGTGCCTCGCTGAGAGACCATGAAGCCCAAGAACTTCCCAGAGTTGACCCCAAAAGCACATTTGATTGGGTTGAGCTTCATTTGATACTTTCGAAGTGTTGCAAAGCTTTCTGCAAGATCCTCAACATGTCGGGATGCCTCCTTGCTCTTCACCAGCATATCATCAACATACACTTCCATGTTCCAGCCGATTTGCTCCTTGAAGACTTTATTGACCAGCCTTTGGTAGGTTGCACCTGCATTTTTTAAACCAAAAGGCATAACTCAGTAACAATAAATACCTCGGTCAGTGATGAAGGCAGTTTTTTCTCATCCTCGGCGCCATCGAATCTGGTTGTAGCCTGAATAGGCATCCATAAAAGTCAATATTTGGTGGCCCGAAGTTGAATCCACAAGCTGATCGATCCGAGGAAGAGGGAAGCTATCTTTTGGGCAAGCCTTGTTGAGGCCGGTGAAGTCGATGCAGATCCTCCATTTGCCATTCGATTTTTTCACCATAACTATATTTGCCAGCCAGTCAGGGTAATTGACTTCTCGGATGAAGTTGGCTTTAATGAGTTTGTCCACCTCCTCTTCGGTAGCCTTTTGGCGCTCGGGGGCAAAGCTTCTTTTCTTCTGCTTAATTGGCTGAAATGCCTCATCCACGCTAAGGCGGTGGACCAGGACATCCAGGTTAATTCTGGGCATGTCCGATGCGGACTAGGCAAAGACATCAGCATTCCTCCGAAGGAATTTGACCAAGTCTTACCAAAGCTTTCCCTTCAGTTGTGACCCGACCTTTATGGTTCGATTGGGCTGAGCTTCGTCAAGTGGCACTTCCTCTAGTTCTTCGGCTGGCTCTTCTCATTGCTCGGCAAAATCTTCCCAAGCATCCAACTCGTTGACCTCGGGCTTCCTGGATTGAAGGTCAGCGACAAAGCAATGTCGAGCTATAATTTGACTTCCTCGAACAACCCCCACCCCCATTCAGTGGGAAACTTCATGGAGAGATGGGAAATGAAAATGATGGCTTTGAGAGATACTTGTCCTGGCCTACCGAGGATGGCATTGTAAGGAGACCGAAGCTTGGTTACAAGAAAATCTATGAGCGTAGTAGCTACGCGGGGCCAAGTGCCGGTTCGGACTGTTAAAGTAATAACTCCCTCGGGGATTATGGAGTCGCCCAAAACCTACTAGGGTGGATTCTATGGCCCGAAGGCTTTCTGTCTGGAATTTCAATCTCACGAAGGCGTCAAAATACAAAACATTAACAGAGCTTCCACTATCAATTAAAATGTGGTGTACATCATAGTTGTTCATGTTTAGGGATACAACCAGAGCATCGTCATGGGGGTACTGTACGTCTCGAAGATCTTCATCAGCAAAAGAGAGCTCATCAACCCGAGCCTTCTTTTGCGGATTTTCTTCCTCGCCTGGCCAAGATGATGGGGAGCCGGCCGCTGCTATCACATTAACATTACCGATAACCGGGGGATTTGGCGGTGGAAGCTGGCGAGGCTCGGGCTAGCGATCCCCTTTATTGTTCGGCTCAAGGGCTCCTCTGAATCGGTCCAGTCTGCCCCATCGGATTAGTCGCTTGATCTCGTTCCAGAGCTGCCAACATTCCTCAGTGTCATGCCCGTGATCCTGGTGGAAGCGACAGTACTTGGTTATGTCCCTCCGAGTTGCATTGCCTCGGAGAGGAGGAGGCTGAGGAATCTGGCGCTTGATCTCCATCAAGATTTGTGCTCTTAGCATGGTGAGAGGATGTAGTGGTTGAACCTTCGAGCTAGACTTCGGGTTCGGTCTCGAGGCGTGATGGAGGAGCTCTTTGGCGAGCGGGCTTGTATGACGGTAGGTTCGATGCTTGTCCGAGCCCTTTGCCTCCTTCTTCTTCAGTTGCTCAGCCCAAGCCGACCTTCACGATTCTTTAACCCTGGCATACTTATCCGCCAAGGACATCATATCTGAAAGGCTCTTCGGGTAGTTGACTTCCAGAGCTAAGTAGAAGTCCACTTCCTTCGACACTCCTCCGCTAAAGCGGACATGGCCACCTCATGATTGAGGTGGTCGACCTCCAGGAGGGCCGTATTGAAACGACCAAGGTAACTCTTCAGAGATTCACCCTCTCTCTACTTGACTTCAGAGAGGGAATCAGATCTCCATCGTGGTGACGGCTGCTGACGAACTGGCTGATAAATAAACAACTCAGCTCATCAAAAGAATCGACGGAACCTGGCTTCAAGCTATTGAACCAGGTTTGGGCAGATCCCCTAAGGGTAGAGGGGAAGGCTCGGCACAGGATCGCATCTGATGCTCCGTGAAACATCATGATGGATCTGAAGCTGCATAGGTGGTCGTCGGGATTAGTAGATCCGTGGTATGGCTCGATGGTGGGAAGCTTGACATGAGGGGGAATCACTTCCTGCATGATCCTTTCGGAGAAAGGAATGCCCTGCTCCGTCCTTGGCTGGGACAGAGGGGCTTGCCTGGCGGCGTCCAGCTCTTGATGCCACTACTGGCGCATCTCCTGCATCTGTTTCCTAATCCCTTCATCCAAAGTGGTAGGAGGGATTGGGCAATGGGAGAATGGCAACGATGTTAAATCTTAAGAAGACACCGGGGAAAGAGAACGAGCTCACAGAGATTTGAGTGGGCTCTTCCCTCCGGCTTGTGGGGCGCTGGCTTGGCCTTCGCGGGTCAGTGAAGATAATCCTCTACCTCATGCGGATTGGGAGAAGAGACCGCGGGTGGGGCCAGGGCAGCTGCCTCCCCATGAAGCTGTGAAGCAAGGGCATCTGGACGGTGAGCCCCCTGAAGTCCCTGAACCAGCTGGATCAACTCCTGGACTTGCTGATCTAGGGTAGCAAACTGGTCCAGCGTCACAGCTGTTGCTGGTGGCGAAGGGGTCTCGGCTGGCGGCGGTAGTGGAGGTGCTACACTGCTGATTGGATCAGGCCTTTGAGAGACGGCCTGATCTTAAGCATCGGATGTGGCTCTCTTTCGATTGGCCATTAGAGGATTCTTCTTCTGGTTTAGAGCCTTGTCTCCTATATTACAATTTTACGGGACTTGAGGCCCTTCCTCTAGTGCCAATCTGTTGCCGCGAAAATCCACTCTTCGACACGGGTGCACCCTAGCTCCAGATTCGGATGCTGGTCTCTCGGCCGGGGTGGAACCTACAAGACAGTCCTCACGCAGAGGGTGTTTTTGGTGGTGGCCCTCTGTGGAACACCCTCCGACGCCCAAGTCAATGGAAATTCACAACAAGCAGATATAGGAAAAGGTTCTCGCAGAAGAGTTCCTCTAGATGGGTGTTCTCCCGGGAACTCAGAGCTCTGCTCGAGCTTTAATGGAGTTTTTCTGTATGAGAGTTAGTGAATGTGTCCCTGAGAGGCTTCGGGACTACGGTATTTATAGGTGATCACCTGATTCCTTGGGCGTGTCATAGGGGGTCTAAAAACTGTTAGGATTCGAAACGGATTCGAATCAAGTTTGTTATGAGGCTGGTAGGATCCGTATCTTGTTAGTTAGAGGATTGATGGCAAGGAGAGTTGGTTAATGCCTTGAGATCAAGCGATTATGTAGGCCCTAGGCCACTTTTATGGCCCTTAGGCCACTTCTGGTATCGTTGGCATGATTTTCATTTGGAATCTTGTTTAGCTATCATGACTTTGAACTCTCTCGCACTTGATCCGTAGAGGTGCTCAAGTACCTCGGTCCGGCCGAGGCATAGGACAGCTTGGTTCGCTGAGGCGTAGGGTAGCTCGGCTCGTCGAGGGACGAAAGTGGCTCGGTCTGGCCGAGATATGAGGATGGCTCGGTTTGCCGAGGTATAGGATGGCTCGGTCGGCCGAGGCATGAGGATGGCTCGGTTTACCGAGGTATAGGATGGCTCGGTCTACCGAGGCATGCGGATGGCTCGGTTTGCCGAGGTATAGGAATGCTCGGTTCATCGGGGCGACTCGACTCTGCTGAAGGTGATTCAGCTTTGCTGTCTTACGGATATGACAGCTGGCTGACGGGACGTTGAGATTGGTCTCGACTCAATTGTCGGTATGCACAAATATTAATGCGATGATAATTTTACCCCTCATCAATAACTATGTTTGGTACGTATTTTGAATGAAAATCTATCTTGCAATGGTAATATAGATTACCTCATGAATATGCTGTAATCTAATAAATTTTTCTTTTGATAAAATTGCCCCGCTTCTTTTTGTAAAAATAAAATTATCCTTTTTTCAAACAAAATCATTTCCTTCTTTTTCTCTCATTTCTCATGTCTCGCTGTGTTATCTATTATATCATATCTTCAAACAAAAAAAACCACGGTATTATTCGTCCATAGAAAAGAAAAATATCAAAAAAAAGTTTAAAAAAATAAAACAAAAAATATAGTTATAAGAAAAGTCTAATTAAAAAAAAATAAAAAATTAAAAATTAATTTTTAATTACTATTTTTTAATTTAAAAAAAAAAAAAAATTAATTTAAAAATAAAAAATTAAAAAAAAAAAAATAAAAAAATTAATTTAAAAAAAATTAATTAAAAATTAAATTAATTAAAATTAAAATTAAATTAAATTAATTTAAAATTAAAAATTAAAATAATTAAAAAAAAAAGTTAATTTAATTTTAATTTTTAATTTATTTTGGAAATTATTAAAAATTAAAAAAAATTAATTAAAAAATAAAATTTTAATTAATTTAATATTTAAAAAAAAAAATTAAAAAATAACTAAAAAATTATTTTTGAAAATTTAATAAATAAATAAATTTTAAAAAATTTATTTAATTAATTAATTAATTTAATATTTAAAAAAAATTAAAAAATAAATCAATTTTTTAAAAAATTAAATATATTTAAGTCTATATTTAATTTATATATTTTTTAAATAAATTAATTTATATTTTAAATTAATTAAATATATCAATTTTTAATATATTTGTTTTTTGATTTTTTTTTAATTATATTTATTTATATAAATTTATTTATTTATATTTTTAATTTAATTTAATTTAAAAAAATTAAATATTTTAATTTAATTAATTAATTAATTATAATTAAATAATAAATAATAGAAATATAAATAATTTATTTTTTAATATTATTTAAAATAAATTTTTTTGTATATTTAAAATAATTTTTAGATAAATTAATATATTAATTTAATTTTTAATTTATTTTTATTAAATTAATTAATTTAAATTTTTATTACTACTTTTATTAAATTAATTAATTGATTAAATTTTAATTACTATTTTTAAAATTAATTTAGTTAAAAAATTAAAGAAAATTAATTATTTTTTAAAAAAATTAGAAAAATAGTGTTCTTAGCAACATCTTCTTGACAATATAGTAATTTAAAATTGATAATGTTTAATTACATTACTTTTTAAAATTTAAAAAATAACTTACATTTTGTTGTCAACTAATCGATCCATTCATATTATCATAATATTTCAATTATTCTATTAATCTTAATTAATTTTATATAATAAAATATTAAAAATAAATTATTTTAAATATAATAAATAAATTATAATAATTGAAAGTTTAAGAATCAAAAAAATTTGAATAAATGTTTAAAGATTAAAAATATATTTTAATCTTTTAAAAAATAAATCTAGTATCTTCTACTTATATATAAATACTTTGATTTAGGGGTATTTTAAAAATTTTTAATAGATTTAATTTAGCATATGAATTTGATTTAGGGGTATTTTGGAAATTTAATGTTATATGACTGATAATCTATTTGTCATACCAAACACAGTAATCAATATTATTGTAACATTACCTGTGTATACCAAACACAGTAATCAACATTACTGGCAATCCATTCAGTGATAATCTATCTTGTAGGTAATCCACATTACCATTCAGGATTGCTGGCAATGCACCAAATGCAACCTAAGGATATTTTCTTTAGAATCTTCTCCTTTCTTTTCTATTACATTAGTTAAAAAAAGAGAGAGAACTGAATTACTATTTGCTTTAGAGTGTATTGATAGGGTGTATGCTTGATCACCAATCGTTACAACCCAACCTCATATCCTTAAATCCTAAAATAGAGAGAACTTGTAGAGCAAACGGAGCATACATGGATATTAATCAAGAAAATAATTCACCACGTTAATTAAAAGAGTACTTTGCTCCTTCACAATATACATATTCACCATGCATACAAGTATCCCTAGTAGAGGCTGTCCAATATGAAATTAAGTCCAATGTAATCCAAATGTTACAAGCTTTCCATGGATTTACAAATGAAGATCCCTACAAACACTCAGATGAATTCTTAAAAATTTACTCAACTGTCAAGATTCAAAATTTCTTTGATGAGGCATTTAGGCATAAGTTATTCCCTTTCTTCCTAAATGATAGAGCCAAATATTGGTTAAATTCACTAGACACTTTATAATTTCAACTTGGGACCAACTTCGGAGGAAATTTCTTAAGAAATACTTTCCTATAGGAAAAACAAATCAAATCAGGAAAGCCATTACCGGTTTTTACCAGTTAGAGGGAGAAATATTTTATGAGACATGGGAGAGATTAAAAGAATTGATTAGAAAATGTCCACATCATGCCATACCCAAATGGCAACTGGTCCAGTGCTTTTATGATGGTTTGTTAGAAAAGCACCGGCAAATGGTTGATGCTTCATGTGGTGGGATATTTATGTTGAAGAATAAACATGAAGCTTGGTAACTCTTTAAGACATTGAGTGAGAATTCATTACATCACATGTCAGTTGCTCATAGAGACCCTCCTGTAGAACCTAAAAGAGGTAAAATATATGAAATAGGTCATTATATAGATATCTATACTAAGGTAGATGAATTATCCAAAAACTTGACCGAATTCTACAAGTTGGAAATACCTCTTCCCTATCTACTCAATTATACGAGGTTTGTATAATTTGCTCAAGCCCGACCCATTCTATATGTGAATGTCTAGCCGGATATCAATTTTCTGAGCTTGTTCAAGAGCAAGCCCACCAAGCCCAAACTAGAATGGCTCCTAGATCAGAAAATGATCCATATTCGAATGCTTACAATCCTGACTGGCGAAATCACCCAAATTTTTCTTGGAAACCTCAACCTGTAACCAATTCATCATCAATCAGACCTAATTATTAAGAGACCAATTTTAGAAGCATGGCACATTCACAATACCCAAGCATCCCACACCCTTCACCGAATAATCATGATCCTACTTTCAAAGATAGGGTGTTACAAGCATTGAAGGGGCTAGAAATGAATACTCAAATCCATCACTCCCACACACAATCCATTGCAAAATTAGAAACTCAGATAGGTCAACTAGCCACAGCATTCAGTAGAAGGGAGGAGGGTAGGTTACCTAGTCAGCCCATCGGTAACTCGAAAGGATAATTCATGGCTGAGGGTTTCACTAGTCCTGATAAATTCTGAGAATATGCTAAATCAGTCATGACTCTAAGAAGTGGAAAAACATTGAACCTACTTGAACCAACCAAGAAATCAAAAGTGGCTAAACCAGAAAAGAAAAGAAATGAAGAAGAAAAGGAATTCAATGATCAAGCACTCATACCTAAAGCCCCATTTCCTAGTGCTTTAGAATTCCATTTATCTTCAGACAAGAAGAATATAAAAATGAATGAGATGCTTGAGTTATTTAAGCAAGTCCAAATAAACTTACCTCTTCTCGATGCTATCAAGCAAGTTTTGGCTTATGCCAAATTTCTGAAGGATTTATGTACATAAAAACAAAAAGCCAAGTCACAAATACCAAAAAAATTCCAGTTGACTGAGCAAGTTAGCTCAATTGTTCAGCAGATAACCCCACCCAAGCTAAAAGATCATAGTACCCCAATTATATCATGTGTCATAGGGAACTTCACAATAAAAAAGCATTACTAGCACTACAAGAAAAATTAATTTTAGCGATGCCAAATTGCGTCGCTAAATCTATTTTAGCGACGCATTAGCAACGCATTTTGGGCATCGCTATGAACTTCATCACAAACAACAATCCATCGCAAATGCATCGCTAAATAGCGATGCCTAGCGACACAAAAAAAATGCATCATAATTTGCGACTATACTGAAGGCATCGCAATTTAGCGACGCATTAGCGACTCCTGATTGCATCGCAATATTGTGACAAATTGCGTCGCAATATTGCAACGCATTAAATGCATCGCAATTGCATCACAAAAATAATAATTTAATTTTTAAAATATTATTGTGATGAAAATGTTTTCATTGCAATAGCATCGCTAATTAATTTTTTTATTAAATTTAAAATGTTATAAATTAAAACTCTTAATACAATTTCATTGCATTCAAATATTAATCGAAACATTCATCACAAAATTTTCAATAATATATAAAAATTTAATATATTAATAATTTAAAATTTTTATATACAAAACATAAGTAGTAAAGAAAAAAATACATCAGAAATCCGAACTATCCGATCACGAAAAGGCTGTGGAGGCTGGAATGAACCCTGCGACATGAGGTGAACCAAATCCTGCATCTGACGCATCTATTCTCTCATGTCTGCAAGCTCCTGCTGAAAGCCTCCCGTGCGCTAGTCGAACTCCTGCCGAACCTCCTCCGTAATAGATCTCCGAATGTCATCTAAATGCTCGGTAGGAATATCGCCAGGATAGTGCAAACTAGAGTCCTGATGGGGAAAATATCTAAAAGATTTAGTGCCCAGACCGTAAACCCTACGATCTCGTGGCTGGGCACCAATAGTTTCCAAAAATACACGTCGACTCTCCTTTGGTAAGAGTTCGACGGGCGGCCCCCCATCAGTGGAGTCGACCTGCGATGCTTGGGACTGAAGCTCCTCGACTCGTGCCTTTGAATTATAGAATCAATGATAAATGAATCATTATATTAACATGAATAAAATTTTAGAAATTAAACAGATACAATATAAAGCTAATTTCTTATCGCAACATCCTGTGATCGTGCATCGACCCAGAAACCGTCCTTCCTAGTGTGTGTCGCCCTGAATAGGCAAACTCACCAGGATCTCTGCCCTCCTGCTCAGACTACAAAAGCAGAAGAAATGATATAAATGTAAGTATTTATAAATGACTAAATTAATAATTATAATATTTATGTTTTCTTACCATATGACGCCTGTGCTCCTGAATCGAAATGGACCCCGCAGTGTGGCAGGAGAGACCCGTGCCACGACTGCCCTTCTTGGATCAATGGTTTATGGTGGCTGATGCGGACCTCCTTTGCCAGGCCTCAGACTGCCACACCTACTGCCAGTCGTACCAAATACCCTCTGGCACATGCACAGGACGCTTACCCGATCTTCTCCAATGATGAAGCATGTCGGAGTATCAGCGTGCTGCAAGAGCATTTCATGCTGCCCTAAATTATTAATAAGCTATTCATAACCAATTTGAAAAATAAAAGCCATTATTGATTGATTGAGTGATACTACTCACAAATTCATAAAACCAGTAAGCGAACTCCGTTTCTAACTTCTGCCCAATTGCAACTTGACTGATGTCGGGATTCATCTGTCGTTGTCTATCACAAAATCCTTATGGGATGATAAAATTAAAACTATGTTAGCAATTAAATATTATGGTATATTATAATTTAAATTAGCATTGAAGTATACACTTACTCAATATATGGATCGACTTCTCTACAGTTCATTAGGATGTAATAATGTGCTGCATTATACTCCATATCGCTAAGATTTCTTGACTTCTGCCCCCAAATGAACGGCCGATACCTTTAAAAATTGATATTCTACCGTCATTAGGTTCTCCTTCGTCCACACATACGTCATCGTTACGACCAAGATTTCGGCTCCTCGTGTGGACGTGACCCTCAAAGTAATGAGGCAAAAGCTGAAACTTCTTCGACCAAGTGTGCATTGCATATAGAACCTTCAACCCTTGCCTTATTACGCACATTATTTTTTAACTTCTTAAGATACCTATATGTAAAGTTGAAAAAAAATTAACCAATTTTTGCAATGAAATAATATTTGAAATGTCAACATATCTGATGTATATATTTACCTCTCGAAAGGATACATCCAGCGATACTGCACGGGACCAGCTATGCTCGCTTCGTATGGCAAGTGAACCGTAAATGCTCCATTGAGTCAAAAAAACTGGGAGGAAATATTCGCTCAGCTTGCATAAAATAATTGGAATTTCCTCCTCAAGCCTTGCCATGGATGCAGAAGTAATGACTGCGGCAGATAACTCCTTGAAGAACAAGCTGAGCTCCGTAATGCCTTCCACACATGGCTGGCATGTCATGACTCTTCATGCCGAACAACTTGAGCTTATGCATGTCCACACACCTACCGATATTTGAGGCATAACCATCTGGAAATTTTAACCCTCTAAGCCAGTTACATAAAACTTCTCGTGAATTTCTGTCAAGAGTGTAACAGGCTTTAGGATAGGTCCCGTCGGCACTCCTTCTCAAATCACCTCTTCTGCAATACTGATTAAGTTCTTCTCTTGACTTTGCAGTATCTTTTGTTTTTCCCGGGATGTTTAGCACCGTGTTAAATATGTTATCAAAGAAATTTTTCTCGATATGCATAACATCCAAGTTGTGCCGGATGAGATTTGTGCTCCAATAAGGCAAATCCCAAAATATACTTCGCTTCTTCCAGTTATGTTCTTTACATATACGGCCATTTATTCTATCTGCATCTGGTTCCCATGCATACATCAACCCCAAATGCTCTATAGTATCAAATATATCCGTGCCGGACCTAACCGGTTCGGCAAATTTTGTGACTGCTTTGTTCTTCCGGAAGGCGATCAAGTTACGCCTGTAAGGATGATTTGGGGGCAAGAACTTCCTATGATTATCAAACCATGACTGCTTACCACTCTTCTGCAATGTAAATGCATCCGAATCATACATGCAATGAGGGCATGCCAGACGTCCAGCAGTGCTCCAACCAGACAACATTGCATATGCCGGGAAGTCACTTATTGTCCACATCAAAGCAGCTCTCATGATGAAATTTTGTTTCATAGAAATGTCGTAGGCTACGACTCCTGTTTCCCACAACATTTTCAATTCGGCCACCAACGGTTGCAGAAAGACATCAATCTTTTCCTTTGGATTTGATGGTCCTGGAACCAAAACTGTTAAAAACATTGCAGTATCTTTCATGCACTTCCATGGAGGAAGGTTATATACAGTCAGTATCACAGGCCAACATGAATACTGTTGCCCCGCTTGACCAAATGGTTGGAAGCCATCGGTACAAAGACCTAATCTCACATTCCTTATATCTTCAGCGAAATCAGGATGATTTTCATTGAAATGCTTCCAAGCTTTGAATCTGATGGATGCCGCATTTCATCCTCTTTAGATTCATGTTCGGCATGCCATCTCATATCAGCAGCTGTTGCCTCAGATCTGTATAATCTCTGGAGTAAGAGGAAAGTAATGCATCCTCTTGTAAGGCACACTTTTCCTCCTACTTGTACTAGCTCCCCCTTGTTTTTGTACCTCGATTGCCCACAAATCTTACACCATCTCAGCTCTGAGTCTTCACCCCAATATATCATACAATTGTTCAAGCAACAATCGATCTTATTAACTGGGAGCCCAAGCCCACGCAACAACTTCTTCGTTGAGTAAAAACTGTCTGCTACAACATTATCATTTGGCAAAATTTCCTTTGATTAACCAGCTACAGAATTGAACGCCTTTTCTGATAATCGATGTTCTGCCTTAATATTCAACAACGAGCAGCCATAGACAACTGGGAATGACCCTCACAACCAGGATACAATTCTTGATTTGCAGCACGCAACATATCATAAAATTGCTGTGCATCTGGATTTGGTTCTTCCATAAATGTATTCTGATTGAATTCATTACCCGATGCATTCATCACCATTTCTTCATATGTGTTTAAATTCACAAATGGTTCATCAACGGGAATTGACTCTTGTCTTGTATAGCTGCTAATTTCCTCTGGTTCACCATGACAGTACCAAACATCGTAATCAGGAACAAACCCCTTTTTACACAAATGCACCTTAACAGTTTCAACATCTCTGTAGGCTTTATTCTGACACCTGTGGAAGTTGCATGGGCACCTAATCCTAGGCCCATCCATCCATTCAGGTTGGCTACATGCAAATGCGATAAATTCTTCCAATCCATTCAGAAATCTGGATTAAGCAAGCCATCTTTTATCCTTACATACATCCACGAGCGAGCCCGCTCATTTTTGACCGACTTATACAATTTCTGGTAAACCATTAAAGAAACCACAACATAAAACTATATTAGTATTAATAAATATATAACTAAATTATTTTTTACACATCTAAGGTAAATAATAACTATTTAAAAGGTCACGTGGAGTTCGTGAGACTTCACAAGTATGCAAGTGTCCTAAATTAATTCCACCTTCACTCCATGTCTAAAAGGTAAGGCCCTATCCCATTCAAGATTATTTTTATGATATGTTATTCTGCTATTAATTATCATCGATTTACGTTGAAATTTTAGCAGCATTTCCCCATATGTTCTCCTAAATGTGTGGCATATATGCCACACTAGGAGAACGTATGAGGAAATACAAACTGAATCTCAACCGATGATAACTAATAGCAGACTAACATATCGTAAAAAATAATCTCAAACTGTCCATTAGGACAATTTGAGAATTTGCAAGACAAATTCTCAAACGGGTCTAAAGGTTATAGTGCTACGAGAAATAATATTCAATTCCCAAAACAATCGAACTTATGCTTGTAAAGAAGTTTTCTTGACTATTATATATTTTGATTAAGGTCTGTAGTCATTAACTTCGTAAGATTATTATGTCCAAGATAATAACCTTAATCCAATATTTATGCATAGTATTATCTAATAATACTATGGTTTTAATATTAGACAGGTTGGACCGAAAATTTTCATAACACATCAACCATGGCACATATGATACGCTACGAAACCCTTAAGTGTAATACCTCAATATACTCACATCATACATCTATTAAAGCCATACATAATCTCATTACCAAAATAACATATCCCAATATATCATGTTCTTGTAACTTAAATCAAAGTCAAAGTCAAAACCATTTCATAACAAAAATAAGATGCAACAATATATGTAAGATGTTCACCAATAAACTACCATGCATAGTTTAACATGCTGAGAAATTCAACAATAATTATATAAAACCATTAATTAATCATTAATTTATTAATTTAATACAAAAGCACTAATTAATCATTTAGAAATTTATTTAATTAATTTACTATCAGAATCACTAATTCGCCAATATTACAATGATGTTATATTGCAATCATTATTTATTAGAATACCATAATTTATTATATATATATATATAAACTAATATATGTTAATATATATTATAACATGATATTATTAATATTATTACATAATATAATTATTAGGTAATGATTATATTACATAATAAATTTTTTTTGTGCCCGTGGTTGGGTTTTTTTTATGCTTGTGGCCCAGCCACGGGGTGTGGCTAGGCCGTGATCGGGCGCCAAGCCAAGGCCACAACCGGCCTAATAGAGGGGTAGTGGGGGAGGGGGGTGTTTTAAATTTTTTTTTTTGCCATGGCCATGGACTATGGCCAGGCCACGGCTGCGGCCGTGGCCGGCAAGGGCAGCCAGGGCCGCGGCCGTGGCCGGCAAGGGCGGGAGTGGGGGGCCGGGGGGGGGGGGCAGGGGGTGGGTTTTTGTTGCCCAGATCTAGCAACCCCAGAGGGGGGGGTGAATTGGGTTTCTTAAAAATGAATTAGCTATCAAGTATGTGCACCTATATTCTTTCACAATTAATTATTGTATTGTGAGGTGCGTCTAATACATAATCAATCACAGAAAAAGAAACACAATCAAACACACAATGTTTATAGTGGTTCGGTGCCAACCTTGCACCTACATCCACTCTCCAAGAATACCTTGGGTATTCCACTAGTCACCACTAGCCTAACTGGCTAGCAAACTTGTTTACGGGCACAAGCAATCAAGCCTAACTGGCTAGTCTTCTTGTTTACGGGTATAAGGGGACCTTACAAATCAATCCGGGTAGACCTCTACCCAACCACGTTTCACAACTGTGAAATAAACCAAGGCACAAGTAGTAGAATATTTAATACAACAAGTGCTCCTAGATATGAGCAGATTTAAAGCAATAAATGTACTTATCAACTTGAAGAGCTAATCCCGAAGTAGCTTCTTTCTTTAATGAACGCAGCAGCACAAAGGAAGCTTTCGAGGTGGCTTTGAATGCTCTTCAATGAAGGTAGATGAAGCTTGAAGACCACTTGAAGAACCATCAATAAATGAGCTCCGATGGGTGAAAAATAATCAAAGCAAAGCTTCAACAAACCTCAAATAACTCTCTCTTTCAAATGATTTTTCTCTCAATCAATATTTTTTAATCTATCTTTTTCTTTTTGTTGTTTTTGCTCTTCTCTTTTTCTTTTTCTTTTTCTTTATTTTCTTTCTTTTCTTTTACCTTTTTCAAAACACTATTCATGATCACTATTTATAACCAGAACAACAAAATAGAGCCATTGTGAGAGGAAGGAGTCCGGCCAAGAGAGATCTAAGGAAAATAGCATTCCAAAACATAGAAACCGGAATTCCAATAATGTGAAATATAGAACTAGCCGAGAGAGTGAAGAAGATGGCATTCCAAATCGTTGAAATCGGCATTCCAGTTTTTGAATAGAGAGCCAGCAGAGAGAGTGAAAAAGATGGCATTCCAAATCGTTGAAATCAGCATTCCGGAATTTTGAAACAGGGAGCCAGCCGATAGATTTAAAAAGATGGCATTCCAAATTCCGGAAATCAGCATTCCAATTTTTGAAACAAGCAGCCGAGAGAGAGTAAGGAAGATGGCATTCCAAAATTGTGAATCTGGTATTCCAAAACATAAAACTTGAAACAGGGAGCCAGCCGAAAGACTAAAGAAGATGACAATTCAACTTTCAAAAATCGGCATTCCAAAAATTGAAACAGGAAGCCAGCCGAAAGAGATTTGGAATTGGAATTCCAACACAAACCATTAGCATGCCAAGATAAGAAGCCTGAGAATCGGCATAGAACATTTTAGAATTAGTATGCCAATACCATAAATTAGTATACCAAGATAAGAGGTCAAGGAATCGGCAATCTCCAAATACAAGGGACTAGCCATAGGATTTATCCAAACTGAATATGCTAGTAATCCGAAGGTAACCGAAGGCAATCGAATGCAACCCAAATTTAAACCGAAGGCAACAAAAGGAAACCCGAATTTAAACCGAAGGCAATAGAATCTGGTATTCCAAATCAAAGATTGGTAACTCGAGATTCAAGCAATATGTATCCAATCCTAAGGCAATAGAGAATAAATATAATCCAATGATAATAGAGTTATAAATAGGAGCTTGTAGGATAATTGAATCCAATTCAAGACAATGCAAATATAATTAATCCTGAATGTCATTTTGTCAAATAAATAGCATTATATGATGAATTACAATGTACCTAGGATAGACAAAGTGTACTGTTCCATAATGAATAACCCGAAATTAATTTGACAAATAAAACATTAGCACAATATTAAATTATTAGCATAATACTTAATTGATTAGCACAATACTTAATTGATTAGCATAATACTTAATTGATTAGCGCAATACTTAATTGATTAGCATAATACTTAATTGTTTTGCATCTCATCAAAATCAATATGGGGTCAACAATCTCCCCCTTTTTTATGATGACAAAACCATTAAGAATTTGATAAGAAATAAGTAATTCAATCAAGGCATTCCTTGCAACTCTGAAGCATAAGACAATGCGTGCCGAAATGTATGTGTACCGTGCCAAAACCTTCAATTTCAAGAACATTTAAAATATGATATTTTAAAAATACATTGCATAACTCCCCCTCAGGTTTTGAATCAATGAAGTTTTCAAAAAGGTTCAATTTGACTAGTGAAGTGTATGCATTCCATTTTTCCATTCTATTTTTCAAAAACATGACGTTGAAAATCAGAATATGCATTTTCTATTTTTCCCATGATTATGAAGTGCAAAAATGCTTTTAAAAATAAAATGTATGCTTTCCATAAAATCAGAATGTGTGCTTTCCATTTCTTCCCCTTTTTGTCATTAATCAAAAAGAAGGTGAAAGAGTTTGCATCTATCACTGTATGTCTTTTCTTCAACGGAATGAATGAAGTATAGCAAGTAATGATAAACACAGAATTTTTAATATTAAGCAGATATTGTAAAGTGCAGATAAAATTAAACAAATCTTATAAACCATACAAACCAGTCATTTATAACTTACAAGCCAATACACAAATTGGTTCGCAATAGTAAGTAGCAGTTATACAATTCATACATACATAAAAAGAAAGATAGTTTCAAAATAACATAATTCCAAAATGATAGAAATAATAAGGGCAGGAGCAGCAAAGACAGAAGTCCAGAAGCAACATCAATCTATGATGTCAACATGAGACGATGAAGAAGATCCACGAGCACGTCTGAAAGGGCGAGATGATCTCAAATGAGGGACAGGACGGCGAGTGGGGTCTTCAACATTAGGAGACAACTGAATATAAAAGATTGAATTTCTTGTTGCATATTGTGGCATTCATTAATGAGCTTAGAATGATTATCAAGAGCACGCTAGGCCTTGACAGTTTCCAATCTAAAGGAAGACTTCTCATTACTTGTAATGCCAGCACTATCTAACAAAGAGTTCACATCCTTTCTCAGCTTGCCTAGCTCAGCAAAGAAATTAGAAATGTCCATCATAGTACCATAATTGAAAGCTTTTCCTTTAATGATGGTCACACCGCGTTGTAAATCATATAGGCTTAATTTGATTTCATTTAGAGTAGAGAACATTGAAGATATGTGGGGAATCATGGTAGTATCAGAAGAACAAGAAGATGAATTATTGACAGATCCACCAAGAGAAACAACATTAGAAATCCTACGAACCAAAGTCTCCATGTCATCAGGGTCCATTTTGGTAACCATAGGATGACTTGGTTGGAAAGGATTCTGAGCGGGTGGTGGAACATTTGGTGGATTCGATCAGTAGTAGGATTGTTAACAAATGATGGATTAATATTAATGGAAGGGTTAGGGTCCAAAAGCATAAAACCTTGCTCGGCAAACATGTAGGTATAATTGTAGGTTGATCAATAAACATAGAAGTAAAATTCTGAGGTACATTAGAATCAGAGGGATAATTATGATTTTCATCAGGAACAGAAGGGTAATTCATATGTTCAGTGAAAAATTCCTGAGACACAGTAGGTTGCTCCCCTTGGACAAGTGCATGCTTTTCTTGCAATTTTCCTTTACCCCTAGTCCAAAGGCCATCTACCTTAGCAAAACCCATACGAGTTAAAACACGTTCATTGTAAACATCATTATCACTAAGGTGGTAGACATTCTCACCCCTAACATTAACATCGAAATGATTACATACATGGGTAAGAAGCAGACCATAGGGTAGGGCACCTCTAGACCTACTAACAACCTCTCTCATCACACAAATCATTTTTCTAGGCAGGTGTAGATGAGTTTGGGTTACAACATGATACATGAATGTTAAGTCACGATTATTCACATAATCAAAACTACCACTCCTAGAAGTAAGACAGCGGGAAACAATACTATGAGTAATCTCATTTCGCATTCAGATCTTTAGCAAAAACACGATCAATATTAGAAGCATCATCAATATCCAGAACAGTCTCTAATTTAAACTTTCTATCTTCAAGAGTATCATCACCAGAATCAGTACTTGAAATATTCAAATTTTGACTTAAAGAAGTTTCATCAAATTCAATTAACAGTTAAAGTTACTCTATTATTCCCAAAACTAATATTATGATAGAAAATTTTAACAAGATCGGGATAAATGGGTAGGTTTGTCTTAAGTAAGTATTCCCATCCTTGATAAGCTAGATTTTCTCTAATGGAAAAATTTTTAGAAGCTAGAAACTCAAAATTCACAATTTTTTCAAAAGCTACATATCTTCTAATCATAGATTGAAAGCTTGAAGGATTAGAGGGAGAGCACTCACTAATGCATTGGGATGATGATCCATGCGCAGATTTACCTTTCAGAGCCATAGATCCAAAGAAATCAATGAGATTTGAAGTTGAAATGAAGAAATGGAAGAGAAGGAGAGGGCTGGTTGGCTTGGACTTGAAGAAATCGGTGAAGCACGGCTTGGGAAGAAAGAAAATGTTGGAAGCAAGATGAAATAAGTAGCAGCCAGTTCCTTTCTCCAATATTGGAATTCCAATTTTGCAAAGTTGGCACTCCAAGATAGGAAAGTTAGGAGATCGGTTGACAAAAGATAGAATGCCAAAGTGTGAAAATCGGTAGACCGATTAAAATGCTAAATAAAATATTCCGTTCATTCATTATATCATCCTAAATAATTTGAAATTGATCCAATAAAATATTAAAAAATAAGAAGTATGAAGATCAAACAGTTGCGATTCATATGACATAAAATTCATACAATCATGATGAGTATAGGTGAGTATATAAATTAAACAATCATGATGACACATTTAAATATAAGGGTCAAGCATACCAAGCTCTCTTCTAATTTCACAAAATTTTGATTCATCAAGGGGTTTTGTGAAAATATCAGCGAGCTGCAAATCAGTACAAACATGCTCAAGCACAATATTACCATTATTAACATAATTCCTAATAAAATGATGCCTAATATCTATATGTTTTGTCCTAAGTGCTGAATAGGATTTTTGGTTAAATTGATAGCACTAGTATTATCACATTTTATTGAAATATTTTTAAGTTTGATGCCATATTCTTCTAGTTGTTGTTTAATCCATAAGATTTGAGTGCAACAACTTTAGCCGCAATGTACTCTACCTCAGCTGTGGACAGTGCCACTGAAGTTTGTTTCTTGCTAAACCATGAGATTAAATTAACACCTAGGAGTTGGCAAGTTCCACTAGTAGATTTTTTGTCTAATTTACAACCTGCAAAATCTGAATCAGTGTGCCCTATTAAGTCTATGCTAGATTGTTTGTCATACCATAATCCTAAGTTTACTGAACCACTCAAATATTTAAATATTCTCTTAACGGCTAATAAATGAGGTTCCTTAGGGTTATCTTGATATCTAGCGCACATGCATACACATCTGGCCTACTAGCAGTCAAATATAATAAAGATCCTATCATTCCTCTATATAATTTCAACTCAACACTTTTATTAGTACTACAAAAGTCTAGTCTACAAGAGGAGCTCATAGGTGTACCGATATACTTAGAAGTCTCCATGCCAAATTTCTTTAACATTTCTTCGATATATTTGCTTTGGCAAATGAAGATTCCATCATCACTCTGCTTGATTTGTAGTCCGAGAAAAAAGTTTAATTCTTCCATCATGCTCATCTCGAATTCTCCATGCATAAGCGTAGCAAAGTCTTGACATAGTATTTCATTAGTAGAACCAAAAATGATGTCATCAACATAAATTTGGACAATAAGCATATCATTATTTTCTCTTTTAATAAAAATATTGTATCAACACTTCCTCTAATGAATTTATTGCTAATCAAGAATTTGCTTAATCGGTCATACCACGCTCGAGGAGCTTGCTTCAAACCATACAATGCTTTGTTCAATTTGAAAACATGGTTTGGAAACAAGTGGTTCTCAAATCCTGGTGGTTGCTCGATAAACACTTGTTCAGTAATATATCCATTTAGGAAAGCACTTTTAACATCCATTTGATACAATTTGAAATTCATAAAGCATGCAAAAGCAAGTAATAATCTTATGGCTTCTAGTCTAGCAACAGGAGCATAAGTTTCATCAAATCAATTCCCTCTTTCTGACAATAACCTTTAGCTACTAGTCTGGCTTTGTTTCTAACTATATTACCATGCTCATCCACCTTATTTCTAAATACCCATTTAGTCCCAATAATTGGATGATCATGTGGTCTATTAACTAGCGTCCATACATTATTTCTTTCGAATTGATTTAATTCTTCATGCATAGCATTTATCCATTCTATGTCATATTAGCATCTTCAAAACATTTAAGTTCAATATGGGATACAAATGCTAAGTTATTATAAGTATCTTTAAATGAAGATCTAGTTTTAATACCATGCGAGATATCACCAATGATAAATTCCTTAGGGTGATTGTACATACCTCCAATCCTTTTCTAGGTCATGATTACCTTGTGTTTCTTCATGATTTACCTTTTCTTGATTGGTTTGAACATTTGCGTCTTCTTTTTCCTTCAAAGTAATTTCCTTCACTTGATTTTCAATTTCTCCTGCATCATCAATAGCCTTTCTCTCCCTTATTGGAAGATCATTAGTTTTATCAAAAATAACATGAATTGACTCTTCTATTACTAAAGTATTTTGTTGAAAACTCTGTAGGCTCTACTGGAAGAAGAGTAACCAAGAAAAATACCTTCATCAGATTTTGGATCAAACTTGTCAAGATTTGATTTTCCATTATTCAATATAAACATCGACATCCGAAAACACGAAAATATGAAATGTTGGGTTTTTGATCTTTGTAAAGCTCATAAGGGTCTTTTTCAAAATAGGTCTAATCAAGGCTCGGTTTAAAATGTAACATGAGGTGTTGATTGCTTCTGCCCAAAAGTACTTTGGGAGATTGCTCTCACACAACATGGTACATACCATTTCTTCCAAGGTTCGATTTTTTCTTTCTACAACTCATTTTGTTGAGGTGTTCTAGGTGCGAAAAAATTATGATTAATGTCATGCTCATTGCAAAAACTTTCAAAGAAATGATTTTCAAATTCTTTTCATGGTCACTTCGAATTGACAAAACTGAAACTCTCTTTTCATTTGTAATCTTTTTAAATAAGTTTTAAATGCAGAAAATGCTTCATCTTTTTAGCTAAAAATAAAACCCAAGTAAATCGAGAGAAATCATCGATAATTACAAAACTGTAACATTTTCCTCCTAAACTTGTAGTTCTAGTTGGTCCGAATAAATCCATATGCAGTAATTCTAATGGTCTATTGGTTGAAATCATATTTTTAGATTTAAATGAAACTCTAGTTTGTTTTTCTAGTTGACATGCATCACAAATCTTATCTTTTTCAAAATTCAATTTTGGTAAACCTTTGACTAAATTCTTTTTAAGTAGTTTTGAAAGAAGATCCATGCTAACATGTGCAAGTCTACGATGCCATAACCAACTTGATTTAGCAATTTTAGCATTCATAGCAACTAAGCAATCAAAGTCATGGTCATTTATATCATTCAGATCAACAGTATAAACATTTCCATGCTTGTGACTAATAAGTTTCATGCAATCATCAGCAGGATTTGAAACAATGCAAATAGATGATTCAAAAATCACTTTGAAACCTTTGTCACATAATTGACTAATACTTAACAAGTTATGCTTTAAACCATTAACTAACAAGACATTTTCAATATATACATGAGGGGTGACACCAATTTTACCAATGCCAATGATTTTACCTTGGCCATTATCTCCAAAGGTAACTATCCCTCCATCTTTAGCTTCTAAAGTGATGAACTGTGATTCATCACCAGTCATGTGCCTTGAATACCCACTATCAAGATACCATTTTGTTAGATCCACGGGTTGCAAGACACACCTGCAAACATAATGTCACATCTTGCTCTTAGGTAACCAAGCCTTCTTGGGTCCTTCGGGGTTAGATAAAATGGTTCCTTTTGAAATCATACCTTTTTCATACTATCACATGCATAGGACTTATGTCCCTTTAAACCACATTTAAAACAGGTAATATTAGATGATTGACCATCATGCATGAAAATATTTTTCAAAGATTTTTGTTTTCTAAGAGGATTATATCCTAATCCTGCTTTGTCAAAAACAGCTTTTTGGCTATCTAAAATCATATTTAATTTTAAAGAACTTAATGTGAATTTATCAACTATAGGTTTAAGTCTGTCAACTTCATTATTCAAATCCTTGTTTTCTTTCTTCAAAAATTTATTTTCTTCAATATATTTATTATTTTCTAAGACTAGGTTTTGCAATTGATTTTTCAAATCTTTGTTTTTGGAACTAAGCTTAGCAAAATCATCAACTAACTCATAGAATGCACCATGCAATTCTTCAAATGAAAAGTCATCAAGGAAACTTGGACTTACCTCCTCGCTGTCTGCAATGAAGCAAAGATTGGCCACTTCATTCTTTTTCTCTTCGGAGTTGGAACTTTCAGAATCACTTTATGTAGCCATCATTGCCTTTTTCTTAAATTTCTTGGGACCTTTCTTTAGTTATGGACATTCCGATTTAAAGTGTCCCGGCTTCTTGCATTCATAACAGATAATTTCTTTTTCCTTTTCTTTATTCACATCTCCTTTTGTAAATGGTTTCCTTTTTCCTCCGAACTTTCTTCTTTTCATGAATCTCTTAAATTTTCTAGTAATGAGGGCCATGTCCTCATCATCATCACTGTCATCCTCAGATTCATCTGACTCTTCCTTTAGTTTAGAAATTTTAAGAGCCATAGTCCTTTTCTTAGACTCGTCCTCATCGGTGTGTTGTTTAATTTGAAGCTCATTAGTCATTAAGGATCCCAACAATTCTTCTAGGAGTAAAACATTAAGGTCCTTTGCCTCTTGAATAGCAGTGACTTTGGCCTCCCAAGACCTTGGCAAAGATCGCAATACCTTCCTCACAAGATCAGCATTAGTATATGATTTACCAAGACTTTTAAGTTCATTTATAATGTCAGTAAATCTAGTAAACATTTCAGAAATTGATTCACTAGCATCCATCTTAAATAATTCATATTTATGGACAAGCATATTTATTTTAGATTCTTTTACTTGATTAGTACCCTCATGGGTAATTTCTAATCTATCCCAAATTTTTTTAGCAGATAAACAAGTAGATATACGATTAAATTCATTAGCATCCAATGAGCAATATAAAACATTCACGGCCTTAGCATTGAGCTGAGCCAACTTTTTGTCATGTTCATTCCATTCCATTTTCAGTTTAGGAATCACCATGTTATCTATTCTAGTTTGTGGGTGTGTGAGGACCATTTACTATGATACTCCATAGGTCATAGTCAAGTGCTTGAATGAAAATCTTCATTCTAGCTTTTCAATATCCATAATTTGTGCCATTAAATAACGGTGGCCTATTAGTGGATTGTCCTCACTCAACAAGGTTGATAATCTTTAGCTCCAAGCTTTTTAGGGCTTAACAACAAGAGCACCTGCTCTGATACCACTTGTTACCCAGATCTAGCAACCCAAGAGGGGGGTGAATTGGGTTTCTTAAAAATTAATTGGCTATCAAGTATGTGCACCTATATTCTTTCATAATTAATTATTGTGTTGTGATGTGCATCTAATACACAATCAATCACAAAAAAAGAAACACAATCAAATACATAATGTTTATAGTGGTTCGGTGCCAACCTTGCACCTACATCCACTCCCCAAGAATACCTTGGGTATTCCACTAGTCACCACTAGCCTAACTGGCTAGCAAACTTGTTTACGGGCACAAGCAATCAAGCCTTACACGCTAGCCCTCCAAGCTAGTCTTCTTGTTTACGGGTACAAGGGGACCTTACAAATCAATCCGGGTAGACCTCTACCCAACCACGTTTCACAACTGTGAAACAAACCAAGGCACAAGTAGTAGAATATTTAATACAACAAGTGCTCCTAGATATGAGCAGATTTAAAGCAATAAATGTACTTAGCAACTTGAAGAGCTAATCCCGAAGTAGCTTCTTTCTTTAATGAACGCAGCAGCACAAAGGAAGCTTTCGAGGTGGCTTTAAATGCTCTTCAATGAAGGTAGATGAAGCTTGAAGACCACTTGAAGAACCATCAATAAATGAGCTCCGGTGGGTGAAAAATAATCAAAGCAAAGCTTCAACAAACCTCAAACAACTCTCCCTTTCAAATGATTTTTCTCTCAATCAATATTTTTCAATCTATCTTTTTCTTTTTGTTGCTTTTGCTCTTCTCTTTTTCTTTTTCTTTTTCTTTTTTTTCTTTCTTTCTTTTACCTTTTTTCAAAACACTGTTCATGATCACTATTTATAACAAGAACAACAAAATAGAGCCATTGTGAGAGGAAGGAGTCCGGCCAAGACAGATCTAAAGGAAATAGCATTCTAAAACATAGAAACCAGAATTCCAATAATGTGAAATATAGAACCAGCCGAGAGAGTGAAAAATATGGCATTCCAAATCGTTGAAATCAGCATTCCAGTTTTTGAATAGAGAGCCAGCAGAGAGAGTGAAAAAGATGGCATTCCAAATCATTGAAATCGGCATTCCAGAATTTTGAAACAGGGAGCCAGTCGATAGATTTAAAAAGATGGCATTCCAAATTCTGGAAATCAGCATTCCAATTTTTGAAACAAGCAACGGAAGAGAGAGTAAGGAAGATGTCATTCCAAAATTGTGAATCCGGTATTCCAAAACATAAAACCTGAAACAGGGAGCCAGCCGAAAGACTAAGGAAGATGGCATTCCAACTTCCGAAAATCGGCATTCCAAAAAATTGAAATAGGGAGCCAGCCGAAAGAGATTTAGAATTGGAATTCCAACACAAACCATTAGCATGCCAAGATAAGAAGCCAGAGAATTGGCAGAGAACATTTTAGAATTAGTATGCCAACACCATTAATTAGTATACCAAGATAAGAGGTCAGGGAATCGGCAATCTCCAAATACAAGGGACTAGCCATAGGATTTATCCAAACTGAATACGCCCGAAGGTAACCGAAGGCAACCGAATGCAATCCGAATTTAAACCGAAGGCAACAAAAGGCAACTGAAGGCAACCCAAATTTAAACTGAAGGCAACATAATCTGGTATTCCAAATCAAAGATTGGTAACTCGAGAATCAAGCAATATGCATCCAATCATAAGGCAATAGAGAATAAATATAATCCGGTGATAATAGAGTTATAAATAGGAGCTTGTAGGATAATTGAATCCAATTCAAGACAATGCAAATATAATTAATCCTGAAAGCCATTTTGTCAGATAAATAACATTATATGATGAATTACAATGTACCTAGGATAGACAAAGTGTATTGTTCCATAATGAATAACCCAAAATTGATTTGACAAATAAAACATTAGCACAATATTAAATTGATTAGCATAATACTTAATTGATTAGCAAATATCTAATTGATTAGCATAATACTTAATTGATTAGCACAATACTTAATTGATTAGCATAATACTTAATTGTTTTGCGTCTCATCAAAATCAATATGGGGTCAACAGTTTTAAATTTTTTTTTTGGCCCGGACTGTGGCTAGGCCACGGCCAGCCATCAGGCGGCCACGGCCGTGGCCGGCTTCAGGGGGAGGTGGGGGGGCTTGGGAGGGGGGTGGGTTTTAATTTTTTTTTTTTTGGCCTTTCCGTGGCCTGGCCACGGACTGTGGGTAGGCCACAGTCGGCCACCAGGTGGCCACGACCAGCAAGGATGGCCATGGCCATGGCCGTGGTTGGCGATAGGGGGAGGGGGGGCTGGGGGGTGGGTTTTATAATATTTTTTTTGCCTGGTCGTGGCCTAGCCATGGACTGTGGCCAAGCCACGATCGGCCACGGCCAGCTGTGGCCGTGGCCGGTGATAGGGGGAAGGGGGGGATTGGGGGGGAGGGGTGGGTTTTAAATTTTTTTTCTTTGCCTGGCCATGGCCAGGCCGCGGCCGATCAACAGGCCGCCATGGCCGGCCGCGGTCGTGGCCGGCGACAAGGGAGGGGCGGGGGGCCTGGGGGGGTTTAAAATTTTTCTTTTTTTCCTTGGCCATGGCCTAGCCATGGACTGTGGCCAAGCCACGGCCGGCTGCGGCCGTGGCCGGCAAGCGCGAGCAGGGCCCCGGCCATGGCCGGCGAGAGGGGAGGGGAGGGGGGGGGGGGGGGGGGGGGAAGGGGATGGGGGGTTTTATTTTTTTAAAAGCAAAGTATGGAGTTTCATGAAAAGTATTGTTCTAGGTAAAAACATATATTTAGATAAAGTATAAACCTGCATGAAAGGCATGGTTTCAAAGTGAAGGTATATGTTTCAAAGTGACTCATGGGCAAGCATGAATATCAATGTTTCAAAGAAAGTATAGTTGTTTGAGTTATAAACTTATTTTTGGGTAGTTCTATAGCATGCATCATAAAGAGCATTGGGCCATCTATGGGGTTGATTGCCCTGTAGACATTGCCATAGCATGAGCATTGCACACTACTTATAGTTGACACCTCCCTGATTTGATCATATTATGATCTCGAGGTCAGATGAGTACAAGCTAAACTAACCTAATGGGGCAAGCAGCCCAGTAGGGCAAAGAATCATAGCTCGGTAAAGAGCTAGGTTACTATATAGCCAAAGGGGAACAGTGATATTAGCCCATGGAAGGGGCGATCAGAAGGTCTAGGGAAAAAGGGCAAGCTCACACCTAGGGTGATCCACATATATGAGGGGTGCCATATGGTGCGGGGATCCTCGGTGCTCAGTTCATTCAGCCACTAAGAATACACTCTCAGGAAGGCGACTGTAGGAACGTACCTCAGTGGTCTTACACATAGCCTAGTATAATGAGATTTTGCAAAAGATTGCATTATTTTATCTGAGTTTTTACTATTGGAAGCATAAGCTAACTTATAAGTTTTCTTATGCCATATAACAAGCTATCTTATGAGTATAGTACAACTGTATATCAATTTTTCAATACAATATGTGTATCAATATGCTTATCAGTTTTATGATGTTGTTCTCAATATGCTTATCAGTTTTACATTTCAGATCAGTGATAGCTAGTTGGCAAGCTAGAAGGTTGAGCATTGAGCATCCAGCATCTTAGCAGGTTGGCCTTAGTATCATCGTTTCTTTGTGGGTTACTAGCATTTGAAGAGGTCTTTTGGTATAATTGGACTATGCTGTATGGTTTGTATATTAGGGGTAGTGTTTGAGATGGTTATGTATATATGTGTACAATTGTAACCCTGTGATGTATTTAGACTTGGACTAAAAATGAAAGTGACTTTCATTGTAGAATGATTTGCGAGTATGATCTTTACAATAGGATTGTGAATTAAGTTCAGACTACCTCTAGTCTTTTAAAGTAGAGGATGGAGATTATGTTTTTATCTGAGAAGGGTTAAATCAAATTGTAATATTATCTTGTAAAATGTATGAATTGAATGAGCAGGTTAATGTTTATATAAAAAAAGTTGTGTTTTATGCATGTAACTTGTGGCAATTGGATATGGTTCACTTGAGCTTTATGGTACGTAACATAAAGACTAGCAGAACTCTATCTAATTACTATAGGTAGGCATGCATCGGGGTAGGGCCCCAACAAAATTCGTGTTCTTGGGTTATGCGATGCACAGTAAAACATCTAGATTTCCTAACTTGCATACTAATGGTGTTTTTGAAGCTTTGCATACCATCTACTTTGAGCATCTAACTATTAAAGATGTTAATAAATTATAATTTGATAATTCATTGTCAAGAGAATTGATCTTCGAAGATGTTCAAGAATCGTCAAATAATGTTCAACATAAAAACATCTCAAATGAAAATGTTGATGACACTAATCCTAATCCTATTTAGTCAAGGAGTAAGAGACGTACGATTGAAAATGATTTAGGTCTTGCTATGTTTATAATTGTTAGTATATGCCCTAGATCCAATTGGATTGAATGTTATACATTCTATGAATACAAATAAATAAAATGGTTTCTTAATATATCCATATGTCTTTTATTTGATATATTTGTCTGTGAGATTAATTCCAAAAGAATGTGAACCGTGCATATGGAATTTGTAATAGAGATTACAAATTGTGAGATTCAAATTGCACGTTATGGTTTGATTCTTTAAACATCCCTAGTCGATGTGTAGATGGGACTAGACACCATCGAACACCGTGAGACTAGCACACATTGCATATCCTTACCCTTGGGGTGAGCAGCTGATTTCACAAGCTGAAGTATGGATAGGTGTGTGGATGCTCGTTATTGTAACGATACATTGGATAACCCATACAGAGATTCCATATGGATATTCTATAGTGTCGATGGTTGATCTCTAATGACGATGGTGTGAGTGATCCTTTGACTTGAGATCTTCATTGCATCTCATGTGTGGAATGTCATGCTTTGACGACATCCAAGCGTCGTGTTGGTCCAGATAGCAACCCAAGAGGGGGGGTGAATTGGGTTTTTCAAAAATTAAACTCTTTTGAAGGATAACCCCCAGCGAAAATAAAAACTTAGATTCACAGATTTAAAACAAAGCAACTATAAATGAAGAGTTGAAGATAAAGAGACAATCACGGCAAACACAATAGATTTTATAGTGGTTCGGTGTACCTACACCTACGTCCACTCCCAAGTACCTCTTGGGTCCACACTATAATCAAACTGATTACAGCAGAGTTGTTTTGCAAGCTTACAACTCAAACTTGTTGTTTTCCCGGGTGCACAACGAACCCAGCTGGTTTTCAAGGCTCACCAGCACAAAACCTAAAACAACAAGCAAATGCTTGCACAAGGCTAACAGCCTCAACTGAATCAATCACCAGATTGACCCAGCAAACAGTATATTGATTTTTCAAAAGCAAACTGCTCCTTCAATGAGCAAATACAATAATGAAACAATAAATAGAGATTAGGAACCAAAGCCTGATTCGAAGATCTTGGTGGCTTCTTCCTTCTCTTCCTTTGAATGGATCTTCCTTTGAATATGCTCTTGAGGTTCAGAAGATTGGAAAAACTAGGGCTTCTTCCTTCTTTTGAGATTTCTTCTAAGTAGAACAACGAAGGCTTGGAATCTCTTTCTCTTCTTTTGGGGAATGAGTATGATCTTTCCTTACAGGTTTTCCCTCTTTTCTTTTCTGATGGATCTCAAGGATTTTCTCTATTCTTTTCTATTTGCCTCTTTCTTTCTCTTCCTCTCTTTTTTGGAATGCAATCATCCCTCTTCTTATAGATCCGATTAATCCACAAATAGTGTGAAACTATCCGTTAGAAGCAAATGAAAAAGGATTAGATCCATAAATAACAATAGCCGTTGGGATTAAAATCGATAAAGTTAAAGTTTAGAGTCGTTCTGACAGTTCTGGAGCCGTGTCTGACATTCTGGAGTCGGCTCTGGCTTTTCTGGAGTCGGCTCTAACTCGAAATAATTTAATCCGCTCGATCTGGAGTCGTCTCTGACTTTTCTGGGGTCGACACAAAATTCTTCTGGAGTCGACTCTAACAGTCTGGGAGTCGACTCTAAGTCGTGGCCTGAAAATCCAACGTTCTGTTGTTTCTGATAGAGTCGGCTCTCACAGTCCCGGAGTCGACTCTAAGTCTGTGCCATTTTCCGGAGTCGGCTCTGCGATTCCATGTGTCGACTCTAATGTCTGCAGTCTTACCTTGACATTAGATTCAAACCAGAACTTGATTTTCCTTCTTGATTTTGATCATTAATTAGACTTATAAACTGAAAGACTTAATCAAAATCATTAGTAACATCAAATGTTATACTCAAATAGTTTTGTTAATCATCAAAATCCTCAATTGGGTCAACAATCTCCCCCTTTTTGATGATGACAAAAACTTTGAGTATATGCATTAGAGAAATTCATTTGAATTGAGAATTATAGATATTGTTAAAGCTTAGAGACTTTGTAATAGAGAATTTGATGCTAACATTCAAAATGAATAAAGATAAACAAAACATGACATCAATCAAAATGATTCAACTTTTATATGGAGAAATTTATTAAGCTCCCCCTGCATTGAATAACTCCCCCTATGTAGATAGACTAAATTTTTTTAATAAAAAATCTCTCATTCTTTCTATTCTCAGAATTGTTCTTCATTTTCTTTCTTCATTCTTTTTTTCCTTTTTATGCACTATACACTCATCTCTCCCCCTTTTTTGTTATCAACAATAAGGTGAGTTTTAAAGGCAAATAAGGAATGTTATCAAAGCGAGGATGTTGGTTCGAATAAAGATAGGAAATTCATTCATTGACATTCAATCAAAGACAAATTTGTAATAAAAGTGTAACATTCATTCAACCATTTGTACTCCAAAGCAAGATCTATTACATGTATTCTAAAATGACAGATTTAAGTATGTAAATCCTATATACATGCTAAGAAAGAAAAAGAAATCCTAAGATACAACCTAGGATTGAACATCAAATATGCTTGTACACAATTTTCTTTAGATGTCCGATCATCTCCATAACATCATCTTTTTGGGTTTTCTTAAAACTTTCAAGACATGCTTCAATTTGAGAAATGGCAAGGTCAATATCTTTCTTTAGTTGACTTGTAGCATGAAGATACCAGAACCGTCAGCCTTCCATCCTTTCAAAAATATTATGAAGATCAGCGCTAAAGGATTCGACGGAATTGCTAAGTGAAAAAGAAATCATGTCGAGTCTTGAATTAATCTCATCTTTTAATTGATTGAACTCCTCTCTTAATTTACACATATCATTTGTTCTTACACTATCATACTCAGCAAGTAAAGCCCTGAGCTGACCAATTTGCTCCTCAGAAAATCTTTCTGATGCCATTGCTGACTGATGTGGAAGTTGAGAGCTTGGTCCAGCTTCTGAGGGTCCAGCAGGTGGTCCAGTAGAAGGTCCAGCAGAAGGTCCAGCAAAGATGGTCCAGCAGATGGTTCAGGAATGTCTTCTCCTCTGACTTCCTCAACTCTAACCTCCTCAGCTCTGGCCTCATGTCCTCTTTTAATCCAGTTTCCATTTTCTTTTCTAAAGCCCATTCGGTGAATTGTAGAGACACTATAGTAATCTGTATGTCTTAACTTTCTTAGTGGCTCATTGTCCATTATAAGTACACCTTGGCTTCTGAAAACTAAAGTTAAAACCATACCATATGGCAATGTAGATCTCTTCTTAGTAGCTGCCTCCGCCATATAGCCTATCATCATCTCAGCAAGATTTAAAGGTCTACCAGTGAGTATGCAGTCCATTAATAAAACGTCTCGCTCCGAGACATATTCAAACCTTCCGATTTTAGGAAAAAGAATCCTTCCACAGATATTGTGAAGCAGTCTGAGTTCCAAATTAAGTTGATTTGCTAAAATTTCCTCAAACTCAGAAACTTCTTTCCTAACATCTTTGATAGAGCTCCTCCTCTATCTTCATGATGATATTCAATAAGTCCAACAGTAGGCATTTCCAATAAATTACCAAGAGATTCGGCTGTGATGACTACCTTTGTTCCTCTTACAACACTTACTAATCCTCCCTCTCCTCTACTTAAATCATTATAAAACTCTCTTACTAGGGCGGGGTAGGTAGGAATATCCAAAGAGCAGACCTTCTCCCATCCCATTTCTTGCAACAATCGCCCAATAGCAAAGCCCTCAGAAATAAAGAAGTTGAAATCAACTTTCCTTCCGGTTGTAATGGCCTTACCAGCTAATTGGTCGACTTTTGGAGAAGATGGTGAGGGTGGAGAGTCATCTTGAGTGGCAGATGAAGAAGATGACGAAGGTTGCCTCCGATTTGAATGGCGCTTCATCGGAACAGTCGAACCACCAATGATAGCACGCCTTTTGGGAGCCATTGGATTCGATTGGAATGAGTAATCAAGGGTTTTGAGAAATTTGGAGGGTTTGGAATTAGTTTGGAACGGCTTGAAAATAGTTTAGGAGACGATAGAAATCGTTTGGGGTCGACTCCGCCCTTTTTATTTTGACCTAGTTCCACTTAGAGTCGACTCCCGAAAATGAGGTGTCGGCTCCGAACCAGAGAGTCTGTCAGTGCCCGAATTAGAGTCGGCTCTACAGAAGCCAGAGTCGCTCTAATTGCCCAGACAGAACATCAAAATAAGAAGGTCGACTCCACAAACTGAAGGTGTCGACTCCACAATAGTTTCAGTAAAAAATTTGAATTTCAAGGATCTGAAACTGATCAAATTAATCATCAAACTCTAGATAAGTGTTCCTTAACAATTGGGGAAATAATAAATCAACTTTCTAGATAAATTTCCTTATTGAACATAGAGGATTTTCAAGAAATTATAGAAGTCTAGATAGTTGTTGTCCTTAGGAGTTTCAGAAAATTATTCTAAAGGATCACAAACTCCTAATTCTCCTCTAAGATAGAAAAATCTCTCCTCACTCAAAGGTTTGGTAAAGATATCAGCTAATTGATCATTCGTATTAACATATTCAAGACAAACATCTTTGTTAGTTACATGTTCTCTAATAAAGTGATGTCTAATTTCAATGTGTTTAGTTCTTGAATGTTGAATTGGATTTTTAGTTAGATTGATAGCACTAGTATTATCACATTTAATAGG